>OZ026621.1:873271-955771 GCA_964020975.1 Hermodice carunculata | reverse complement strand
CTGGGCAGGAAAGTAAAGGGCAACATATGTGCCATCAA
This sequence comes from Hermodice carunculata, assembly GCA_964020975.1. NCBI lineage: Eukaryota > Metazoa > Annelida > Polychaeta > Eunicida > Amphinomidae > Hermodice > Hermodice carunculata. The sequence continues at coordinate 955,733 of OZ026621.1, read as the reverse complement.
GAGTGATTAAACGGAAATGTTTAGGAATTTCGATATTAGTCGGTATATGTACCTCTTGACCACCATTACCTAAACCTCTAGACCTCGGTGTCTGGGCCACAATGCCTGACACAGTTGAGTTAGAACTCCATTGTTCTGAAGACCTGACAGTCATGGTGGCAACACACTCAGCTCCTATGGAAGGGGGGGGGGGGTTCCTAGTGTGCTTGCCCCCTTATTCTTACTTTTGGCCAGTGGACGTCAACTGTGGAGTCAAAGTTAATGTGGGGAGATCAAGTGGGTTTCTCTGGTGGTTGAGCGTTAAGTGTACTCACTAATAATGAAATTAATAAAATATTCACACATTAGCTACCTACAATTACCTCTCAACCACCATTGCCAATATATAAATGCATTGGTAGGATGGAGTAACGTAACATGCATAGTGACCAACAGCCACTGGGACCAACAGCCTGGGAGGACTATCAGTCTGATTGAGAAGGCAACTTCTGTTGAGGAAACCTCAGAAGCTTGTGGAATCGAGGCCCCCAACAGGAGAATCCTGGTCGAAACTTAGAAACCCTCCTCACAGACTAGCAAGGAACCACAAAACTGACAGCTGTCTGTCATAAAGGAGCTGCTCTCTATTACCACTCTTTGGGTCCTGGAGATAAGAACAGTGAACTGTGGAAAACATGGTGGATGCCAAGGGGGCTGTCATATGGCTCTGTAAGGCAGTGTCTGGTTTAATGGGTCTTCCAGCTCTCAGCCTCGTGGACTCTGGGAACATCAGCCTAAAAAAAGTCCAAGACAAGGTCTAGGCCTACTATAGATATGCAAACCTGTTCTGATAAAGTGGAACACGATTGCTGCCCTAAGGGGACAAGGGGAGTTTAATGGACAAGTATGAGAAACCTATGCAAAGGAGCCTTGTATGCAAGCAAAGGCATGAATGCCCTCCTCCAGCATGATCAAGTTGCACAGGTCATAGTTGGTGAAAGTCATAGATGATCTTCAGTGGGAAGCCCATAGAATATCGACAACAATGACATTCCTTAGGACTAACAAGGAGGCATTAAAGGCTTGCACCTCATGAGCTCTAACGAAATCCTGCTTCAGGGCGAAAGGACTGTCCAAAGACTTGTCATGGGCCTTCAGAATGATCTGGTTAACCCACAATAAGATTGTTTTTTTGGGCAGACCTGTTACTTTTGAGCTCTCACAGGCATGAGGTTCTTTCCTGAGTAGGTAGAATCCTATCTGTGGCACGGACAATAAAACCTCGTACGGCCATTGATGGATCTCCAGCAACTTGGTTCTTTGCAAGGAAGCCCAAGAGAAGTCTCAAGGTCACCTGTGAGGGGTCAGGTGACCATTGGATTCCATGCACTTAATCATGGATCTTACTTCTAGTACCAGAAGCTAGCATTAGGAGAAAGCAAGTTTTCCATGTCAAGTACTTGATGTCCACTCTGTGGGGTTCCACTTGGCACTCAAAAGGCCATCTCTTTAGCATGATTAAGACCAGCAGGAGGTCCCACCATGGTAGGACTTACCTGTCAGGTGGTCTGTTCATGTGCAAGGAGGCTTCGAGTGCGGGCAGATAAGGATTGCTTCCTATGCAAATGTCTAGGATTTTTCGGCATGGTTGACCAAAACCCCTGCACCATTCTTGAGCTATTGCCAAAGACCTCCCACTGGTACAGCAGGCAGTCCATGAAACACAGAGACCCAGATGTATTCTCTGACTGGTCCACCACTCTTAAAACATCTACCATCAAGCTGAGTATCCCACTAGGGAAGAGTCTCGAGTTCCCCTTTGGCAATTCTATTTACCACCAATTCCAAGAATCTTCTGTCATGGATGTGCTGTGCAATAACTGCCAAGCATGGAGGTTGAGCACTTTAGAGTTCCTTTGGAACACACTAGTCTGCAGTTGCACCAGAAGTTTTAACCATGCTGGTAGATGTAGTGGTGCCTCAGCACTTAATTCCATAAAAAACTGGGACCAATCTATACTGGCCAGCAGGCAACTTGGGTTAAAATTACAGTCATGGGACCAAATGTTCGATAGGACCCTCAGGAGGATCTGCAGAGATGGAAAAACATGAGCCCAAAGGTTGCTAGAGCTCTTTACTAGAGCATCCACTGCCAGGGCCTGGTGATCCTGGAGAGGCAACACATAAACCCGAAGTTTTGCGTTTGCACTTCTTACAAACAGGTCCAGGTGTGGGGTACCCCAACTGGCCCACAAAGACCGAATGACCCATGGATGCAGTGACTCCATCCCTACCAGCTGATCTCTTTTCAAGAGTTGTTGGCCACGACATATTCTAGTACCAGGAAATGCCTTGAATGCATGTGGATGTCATATTTGGAGGACCATCATGTTATGCATGTGGCCACCCTGCCTGTTGAAGTGTCAGTGATCTTCCAGAAGTACCAGCACCTGCACTTCCTTACCAGATTGAACTGGATGCTGAGATCTGCTCTGGCATTAGGCTGGGCTTAGGGAGATTCACAATCCAGCCTAAGTATTTGCATAGTTTCAGAATTCTCTGTGTGTTGTACAGCAAATCCAGGTGCCGTAGCACTGGGATCAGCTTGTCATCCAGGTAGACATGAAGGCACACTATACTCTTATTAAGGCATGCAGCCACTGCCTCTGCAAACTGGATCAACACTGGAGGTGCCTCGCAAGGCCAAACCAAAGGGCCCTGAAATGGTAAACTTGGCCAAAGAACGTTAGCCGCAGAAACTTTAAGTCTATGTGATGGGCCTGTGGAAGAACACATCTTTAAAGACAAAGACAAAGTCTCTACCCAAAACTACTCACAAAGCTGGTCTCCCACTTGCCTCTCCAGAGACAGAGGCAGGGTACCCAGCTTGAAGAAGAGTGCAGTGGGATCTCCAGCTGCTCAGTCCAGGTCGGGCATGGGAGGAGCAGTGACTACCTGAGCCTGCATGCCAGCTACATGGGCTTGCCTCCAGTTCTGTAGTGGTGTTGCTGGGGTGGGAGACATAGCAAGTCAGACTCGATGGTCCGGTGTTTAGCAGTTGCTTATGCCTAGCCCTGTCACTCTTCCTCAGGACTGCTAATAGAGCAGCCACTTGTCATTTCACATCATTGTACAAAACTTGCATGTATTCTTGTGAGAAGACATGTGGTGAAGCTGTTGGTGATAATGGTAAAAGTGCTCATGGTCATTCCAGGCTGCCATGAAATGCTTCTTTGAGTCTATATTCTTCTCTCTATCCAACAAGGGAGAAAGTGAAACAGTCTCCTGCTCTACACGCACAGCATGCTGCCACACAGTGATTGCCTGTGTGTGACTGTCCTCCTCCCTTTCTCTAACATAGCTTAGAAAACTTATTCCGCAGTACACAGCCCTAAAACAGTTTCTCTGGACAAAAGTCAACAGAGCTCCCAACTCTTAGAGCAAGCCTGAAATGAAAAATTAGTTTGGCCTGATTTGCAATCCACTTAAAACATATGGGTCTATACTCAGTACACATCATGTATTTCCCAATTGTTGGATTTTTATGTATTTTTTTACAGTGTCTAAATTATGATAATAATAATAATATAATTATTTTATTGAAATTGCAAAGGATGACTTTTTATAAGATAATGTAAGATGTAGGCCTACCTATTTTCCACACATTTTACGATTTTGAAACCGTGGATTTTAGTGATTGTTCCCTCTAATGTCAGACGACTTCGTCCTGTAGTGTGATAATAATCTTTTACGATATTTTATATAGAAAAATACCCACCCGTACTCGTTTTAACTAAAAATACACAATTTTTGTACATATGTCTTTCTCTATTACGCGTCTTCTGCTAGCAATAGCAGAACAGAAGAGATCATGAATGTTTTGTTTTCATTTTTCTACAATCCCACGGAAGAAAATATGAATTACAGGCTACTAACCTGTCCAAAAAGATTTGTTCTTCGCCTCTAATCATGAAAATGTATATACAAAATTTTAGGTCCTGTCTTGGATTAAATACACACACACACACACACACACGCACACACACACACACACACACACACATATATATATATATATATATATATATATATATATATATATATATATGTATATATATATATATGTATATATATATATATATATATATATATATATATATATATATATATATATATATATAATACAAATGTTTTATTCTTTTATTTCCCTCTTAAAATGAAAATATTCTAATTTTCCGCTGCATTGGACAATAAAAATAACGGATATTATCAAACTTTAGCTTTCATTTTTTTTCGTATATGAATGTATGTGGATGCTGATCATTATTTTTGTTTGCGGGTGTGTGTGAGATGCTGATATACCTGTTACTGGTATGTGATGGTGTGCTACGCTGTGCTGCCACCTGTGTGTGGAGCTCTCCACTTTTGTGAGGGAGATGGGAGAGGTGAATAAAGTATGGCTTCCATGTTGCAATACGAATTGTTACTGCTGATTTATGCTGCTGTTTTGGGGATACTACAGGGTGGGAGGATGGGAAGTCATACAATTGAAATAACGCTTCCGTGCTTTTATGACCCCCAAACCTTTATGAGTACAGCCAGATGTGAGCATATAAATGGAAATAGATGTATTGTGACCCCCCCCCCCCCCAACACTTTCCCTGTTGAGTTTTCTGATAAAGGCACCTGTTGTAACCCAACCCTCTCAAAGAATATTTAATCAACAATACATAAAAATAACTTAACATAAAATGTCTAGCAAGTGAAAAATAAACTGCATGCAGGTAGACTTGTGACCTAGCGGATGAAGTTAAGGTCACCCATGTGATGCATTAGCATTACATTCATACGGAAAAGTGTCCCTGTTCAATTTGAAAGGAATGTGATAAATGGTTTAAGAGAGTACTATAATTTGCCCAAAAATGATTCCCTCACAAAAAAAAATTGAAAAATCCAAACGTCTTCGTTGTATAAATATTGCTAGGATTTTAATATAGAACGCTACAAGGTACATACGTACCAAGGTTGAAATGGATGTTTCTGATGGTTTGAAGATGTAAAAAAGGTGAATTACCATCCGATTTCCCTTTGACTTACATAGTATGCCTAATCAATAGGAATGTACTGTATTCATAAAGCAATAAAGTGAGAAAGCAGGAAGGAAAGAAGAGACTGAAAGAAAGGAGAGAAAGAAAGGAGAGAAAGAAAGGAAAGAAAGAAGGAAAGAAAGAGGGAGAATGAAAGAAAGAGATATAAAGAGAAAGAGCAAGAAAGAGAGAAATGGAGAGACAGAGAGACAGAGAGAGAGAGAGAGAGAGAGCGAGAGAGAGAGAGAGAGACATACATTGAACATATGTGAATTGCGTGAGAAAGAGAGCTCAGTTATTAGGCCAAGGGACTTGAGATCATGTACTTTATGTCCCGAGAATCTTTATAAGGAACAATTAATTAACGGTGGGCAAGCCCATACATCCACAAGTTCACAACAGGCGCCGCCAGAAGGCCTGGGAGAAAGCAAACAATATTGCACAAGTATAAAACACCCACACAGTTTGACAACCAACAAAACATTGCAACCTTTCAAGATATTTATCTTTAATTTAATTCAAAATTTGCATATTATAGAACATTTCCAGACTGACAAAATTATAACAATTGGTTAAAACCAAACTTCCACTGTTTCACCTGAAAACTGGACATATCATAATAATAAAAGTTGAAGGTTAGAAAAAAGTTTTAGGCATTATTAGCCTTTCTAAAATCGGGTCATCAGCGCGGCAGACATGTTTCGGTGCCATTAATCCCCTCACAAGTCATTCTGCTAACTGGGGGCACCATGTTTCCATTTCCAATTAAAAACATCCCGAGCTGATATATTAAGGAATAAAGCAAACATGATGCTCCTTTGTTAATAGGCCTACTTAAAAATGTGGCCCACATCACGTAAATATAATGAAACTACATTTATAAAGAATAAGTCTACACCTAGCATTCGTGATTAGGCCTACCAAAATTGAATCATAATTATTGCATAAAGGCGCATTTCCACTTCTATTAAGAGCCTGGATTGACCCTCGATGGACTAGTTACTTCCTCGCTTCTTCCCCTCCATGCCAGCAAGTCAATCGCATTGTTTGTTTCGCGCCCGAATCAAGTGGTTAGCAGACGATCTTTATTTACATTTATTGTTCATAAAGTTCCCAAGAAACGGCGCTAAAATAGTTTGCAATATAACCGACAGTTTAATACAAAGAGAAACTTAACAAACCTCAACAAAGATGTCTCAAACAGCAGTCTCGCACTAAATAGCGCTCACATTTTCAACTTGGCAAAGTTCAACTTAAGGTCGCTTCGAGAATACCGATTCCGAGGTGTTTTTGGTGAGTTCGATCTTGTAGATACGATGCTAGCAGACAACAGGATAATTTGACAATCGGCAGGAAAACAGCCACCACTGTTGCCGTTGATAACTTGCTATTCTAACACACAATAATAAAATTAACCAGAATCAGCGTTGCAGCTTGTATGTGCTTCCACCTTCCGGTAGCACCAGGAACTACGCGGATCAAAATTTGCAGTACCGCCACTGTTCAGTCTTGCATCCAATTTCAAGTGCTCCCCTCGTGGCTCAGACGAATGGTCTCCCGGAGATACCTTTGCATGAGACTCCCATAGGGTACATCCACACGACTATTTTATTTTTACACTGTGACCTGCTGGTACCGGCCTGTGGTCCACACCAGGGTATGGTGCAAGATTTTTCTCTTCATTACAACACAGACAGTATTACTGGCGAGTAGCCCCACCTGATTCCCGTGGTCCACCAGTGGCCCGTTGGTGAATATGCTGCAAGACTTTCCAAATGATCGATGCTTCAAAAATTTGTTTGTCATATACGCTACTTAACCTCTGGCAAGGGAAGGCCTGTGCTTCGTTGACTTTTTTCACACCTGTCCAAATGCTTAAACCTACCCTTTACTATTGTTATTTCATGTTGCCATTGCCGATCCGTTCTAATTATGTGAAAATACCCAGAGGTAGCATATTTACAACAGACTTAAACCGCCCAATAAAGGTTTAAACGGACGAAATCAATGGAGGGTTGGGGTGCGTCTAAAATAACCCACATGTAGAATATTTATATTTATTTATATTTGTCCCTTCATTGCATATATATCGAACATGTGCTGTGCGCTGATTGCCAGTACTATTTTTCATTTAGTTATTTCATATTGAAGTGGATATTGTCGCCAGTTATTTGTATTCTCGATGCTAAAAATGTAAGAGATTTGCACACCAAGATTTTCCCCTTCTTTCAAGGAATTTTGCTCTACAATATACATACCTTATATATAATAATTCAGATAATAAAAAATGACTTTAATTCTATACGATACTATGTAATTATGGCATTTAATGTCCTGGCAGCTCATATCTTGAAAAATCTTGGTGGTATAGACAGAAATAATTTAAATATGTTGTAACAAAATGTAGAAGATTTAGATAATGGTATATCCATAGCCTCTGAGTCTCCATATATTGAAACTAATAAGCTTTCTGCACATTTAAATCCCTTTTTCACAATATTTCTCAGATTTAAGTCTAAATATACAATGTTTAAATGCCAAATTTGACAAGTTCAAAGCATTAATTGATGATCTAGCCCAAATGCAATTTGAATTCCGCGCAATCTGTATTCAGGAAACATGGATTGAAAGTGAACAAACTGACATAAGTCTTTTTCATTTGGAAAACTATATGGCTATTGCTCTTGGAGCCACTTGTGGCTCACATAGCGGTTTACTCATTTATTTACACAATCATTTACAGTGAGCGAGATTTTCATACCTCTCCAAGATTATGGAAGGGCCAGTTTATCGATGTTATAGGCAATGGATTAACAAAAAAACAAAACACAAAAAAAAAAGACAAAAAAAAAAAAAAAAAAAATTATTTAATATCTATAGACAACCAAGGGACCAAAATGACGATATTGAACTATTTATTTCAGAATTATATTCAAATATTCAAGTTTTAGTCAATGAACGATCCAACAAATTCATTGTGGGTGACTTCAATTCAGATTTACTACAAAGTAAGACAAGAGAAAAATACTCTGAATATCTGGACCTTATGCTAAATAATAATATAACCCCTAACATCACTCTACCCACAAGAATTTTCGAACGACGTGCCACCGTAATTGACAGTATATTTCGTAGCACAACACACTGTAAAAAGAAATTAAAGTCAGGTGTCATATTTAAAACACTGTCGGATACTTTCCCCTGCTTCATCTGTCTAAACCAAAAACTGGACCTCGCAGATTCCCCAAAATTGGTCACAATAACTTCAAAGGACAATCAGTCCATAAATAACTTTAACTCAGAGTTGCAAAACACAAATATCATGGAATACCTTTAATACAGACATATCACAAGGTCTTAACATTAATTATGAAAAACCTGAAAGTATTTGAAGTCAAGCTAAAAATAAGCATTTGCTAACAAAGCTGCCAAATTCAATAAATATAAACATAAACATTCATCTTGGATAACAAATGGCATTTTACGTTCATTAAAATACAGAAATTCGTTGTACAAAACTGTAAAATCCATCTCTCAGGACACTGCCCTTATCACACCAGAAAATATAGTTTTACTATATGTAGTAAAATACTTGATAGAAATATTAAGCAGCTGAAAAAGACTATTATCAAAGACAGTTTTTTTATCTACAACACGGATACCAAAAAGACTCGGCAAACATTAAAATTAGTCCTTCACCTAAAAAAGGTAAAAATGAATTTCCAAAGTTTTTTTTTAAGATTAACAATGAAAAAGTCTTAAATAAATACGAAATAACTGAACATTTCAATGTTTTCTTTACAAGTATTGGCCCGCGACCAGCAGATAAAACTAATTCCTCAAATACACCAAACTTATCTGACTTCAAATATACAACACATATTCCCCTTTACTCAAACCTCTAACATGGAGGTCCAAAACGTTTTGAAGAGACTTAAACCAAAGACAAGCACTGGATATGATCTGTTATCACTGAAACTCATAAAAGGAGCATGCGCCTCAATTTTATCTCCTTTAACGCTGATCATAAACCAATCGCTTGTTAATTGGAATTTTCCCCAATCAATTAAAAAAAGCAAAGGTTATACCAGTTGATAAAAAAGGATGACAATACTTTGTTTGAGAATTATAGACCTATTTCGCTCCTTCCAGCTCTTTCAAAGGTCTTTGAAAAGGTGGTCTACAAACAACTTTATGTTTATTTTTATAATAATTCTCTTTTATACAAAAGTCAACACGGATTCAAAAAGCTTCACACAACAATACTTGAATATCTAGACCAAATTTATCAAAATATTGATACAGGTGAAACGCTTATTAGTGTATATTTAGATGTTTCAAAGGCATTTGATACCTTAAATCGTAACATACTTCTATAAAAACATTAGTACTACGCCATCAACGATATTCCACTAAAATGGTTTGAAAGTTATCTGACAAATAGAACACAATTTGTTCAGTTCGATGACATGTGTGCAAGCATTTTACCTATTATTACTGGGGTGCCACAGGGATCTATATTAGGGCCCTTCCTTTTCATTATATATGTGAATGATCTTCACACTGTCATTGACAAATTTGAATCAATCATATACGCCAATGACATAACCCTATTTAAATCCTTGTCCTCGTTTAACGTCTGTACAAGTCGAAACATTTCTGATCTATCAGATAATATCAATGCTGAACTGGAAAAGTTCATAAATGGTTAACCTGCCCCAAACTATCCCTAAACATCTCTAAAACAAAGTACATGGTTTTCCATTTCCCTCAAAGAAAATTGCAGTTAAACTTCAACCTGCGAATTAAAAATATTCCGATCGAAGCAATTAATGAATTTAACTTTCTAGGCCTCCAAATTGACGAGAATTTATCATGGATACCACACATTAATAAAATTGCTAGCAAAGTTGCACGAGTAAATGGTATTCTAACCAGAGATCGAGCTTATTTGTCTCAAGAATCGTTACTGCTTATATATACTTCTCGTTTTATGCCCCACCTAAATTACTCTCTTTTAGCCTAGGGTCACTCATGGGATAGGATAACCAAATTACAGAAGAAAGCTGTGCGATTGATCTCCAATACGCCCTTTCTTGCACAGTCTGAGCCTTTATTTTAACATCTGAATATATTGAACATGCGAGATTTATTACGACGGAAAGCTCTGAAATTTTATTATCGATACTCTAAAATGCAACTACCTGTCCATTTTCACAATAGTTTTTCATGCCACCAGCTACCCACTCACACAATACTAAATACAAAATTATACCTCATGCCATTGCTCCACAAACACGTACTACTGAGAATGCAGTCAGATTTTACATCCCAGTATTACTTAATGAAACACCCATAAACATATAAGAAAAAAATTCATACCCATTCTTATTTTGTTTTTTCACAATACATAAAATTCCAGTTTATCAATCAATATTCAGAGGAATGCATTGCAATTAACTGCTATACATGCAACAGCAACTAGTCTCTAATTACAAATAACATACAATCATTGTTTTCCTAATTGTTCTCGGCATTGTGATTACAAATCTTAGTAAAAAGTGATACACAAAATATTTTTTTTAAAATTCCCAACCATGCAATTTTTTCCTTTCTGTCATGGCAATCTCTATCATATCTAAGTTTCGAAACTAAAACCAGGCGCCCGCTTATTATTATCTAGTTTATTTCCTTCAGGTAGCTTCAGCGATAACGGATCTTAATCCATAGCTGGAGTTATCCAGACAAATAGATTTGAAATACAGTTAAGATTGTGCCGTAGTATTGATTACATAAACTATGAATATGATACTGTATTTACCATGCTATTGTCACTTTGTCAATTTATCAAATAAATTTAAATTTTGTTTCTACAACACGCTGAACCCCCGAATTAAGGTTTAAACGGACACAATAAATGACGAGTTGCGGGTGGCAGTTTCGCCTGACATACCATATAAAAGGTTCAAACGTGTCAACAATTGGCGACTTGGCAATCTTGTTTCAATAAATATATTTACAAAACGTTGGAAAAAATCGGCTGATGCCAAAAGTCGAAGATACATTACAGATTGTGCTCATGCTGAAAAGTATATACGTAACAGCTTATGTACATTACAGAGAATATCAATGTGAATATCAGGGAAACAATTCAATGATGATGATGATGATGATGATGATGATGATGATGATGATGATGATGACGATGATGATCAACATTATCATTATTTGCGTTAAATAATGATCACTTCGGCAATTTTTTCAGTAAACACTTCAGCCAACTGCTTTTTCATACGTTTCAAAACAAACACAAAAACAAAAACAAAAACAAAAAAACTCTTAAACCTCCAGTTATGTACTTTCCAACTTGGTTCGGAGCACTTTACAAGTGGATATCAAGTTTATTTGTCAATTATTAAAGTCACTGTCAATGTTTCCTTTATCCCTAAGGATGGAAAACTCCCTGACAATATATTTCCTTGAAATAACAAATTATATATTGGGTGTGACGGAACATAACATATGCATTACAGCGACGTAAGACCTCAGGTTGATAATTTGTATCTTGTGTCTAGTTTACTCTCGTCTTTTACGGATGATTTTCTATAATATTTCTTGTTTCGTAAAAATAGTGCACATATATTTATTACATCAAGATAATCATTTTTGACTTCGTTTTTCCTGCCTAAAAGATCCTATAGTGCAAGAGATTCCTCGGCATTTCTCCATTATTGCTCAAAGTAGCAAACCGTAGATGTAAAATTGTGTGCTTGATGTGTTTTCCTCAACAACACGAGATACAACAAAAACATTTGAAAGCTTATTTAAAAAGTTTTGTTTTGTGATTTTAAAACTGAAATGTTCTGTCTACCAGCTTCTAAAACAGTAATCATACAATTACCAAAATCAGCGTTGCAGCTTGTATGTGCATCCACCTGCCGGCAGCACCAGCAACTACGCGGATCAAAATTTGCAGTTCCGCCACTGTTCAGTCTTGCACCCAATTTCAAGTGGTCCCCTCGCGGCTCAAACGAGTGGTCTCCCGGAGATACCTTTGCATGAGGCACCCTTAGGGTACATCCACACGATTATTATATTTATACTGTGGCCTGCTGGTACTGGCCTGTGGCCCACACCAGGGTATTGTGCAAGATTTTTCTCTTCATTACAACACGGAAGGTGGTACTGGCGAGTAGCCCCACCTGATTCCCGTGGTCGACCAGTGGACCGTTGGTGAATATGCTGCAAGACTTTCCCACTGATGCTTCACAAATTTGTATGTCATATACGCTACTTAACCTCTGGCAACGGAAGGCCTGTGCTTCGTTGACTTTTTTCACACCTGTTTAAATGCAAAAACCTACCCTTTACTGTTGTTATTCCATGTTGCCATTGCCGATCCGTTCTAATTATGTGAAATTACCCACATGCATATCTACAACAGACTTAACCGCCCAATGAAGGTTTATACGGACAAAATAAATGGAGGGTTGGGGTGTGTCTAAAATTACCAACATGTAGAATTTATTCATATTTGTCCCTTCATAGCTCATGTATATATCGACCATGTCCTGTGCGCTGATTACCAGTACTGATTTGCATTTTGTTATTTCATACTGAAATGGATATTGTCGCCAGTAATCTGTATTCGCGATGCTTAAAATGTAAGAAATTTGTACACAAAGATATCCCCACTCTTCCATAAGGAATTTTGCTCTACATGTACATACCTTATATCATTATTCTGATAATCAAAAATGACTTTAATTCTATATGATATTATGTAATTATGGCAATTAATGTCCTGGCAGCTGGTGTCTTGAAAAATCTTGGTGGTATAGACAGAAATAATTTAAATATGTTGTTACAAAATGCAGAAGATTTAGATCATGCCTTATCCATAGCCTCTGAGTCTCCATATATTGAAACTGATATGCTATCTGCACATTTCAATTCTTTTTCACAAATTTCTCAGTTTTCAGTCAAAATACACAATGTTTAAATGCCAAATCTGACAAGTTCAAAGCATTAATTGATGATCTAGCCCAAATGCAATTTGAATTCCGCGCTATCTGTATTCAGGAAACATGGATTGAAGGTGAACAATCTGACATAAGTCTTTTTCATTTGGAAAACTATATGCCTATTGCTCTTGGAGCCACTTGTGGCTCACATAGCGGTTTACTCATTTATTTACACAATCATTTACAGTGAGCGAGATTTTCATACCTCTCCAAGATTATGGAAAGGCCAGTTTATCGATGTTATAGGCAATGGATTAACACAAAAAGAACTGTATTTAATATGTATAAACAAACCAAGGGACCGAAATGGCGATATTGAGCTATTTATTTCAAAATTATATTCAAATATTCAAGTTTGAGTCAATGAACGATCCAACAAATTCATTGTAGGTGACTTCAATTCAGATTTACTACAAATAAATACTAGAGAAAAATACTCTGAATATCTGGACCTAATGCTAAATAATAATATACCCCTAAAATCACTCTACCCACAGGAATTTTTCGAACATCGTGCTACCTTATTTGATAATATATTTTGTAGGACAACACATTGTAAAAAGAAATTAAAGTCAGGTGTCATATTTAGAACACTGTCGGATCATTTCCCCTACTTTATCTGTCTAAACCAAAAACTGGACCTCGCGGGTCCCAAAGAATTGGTCACAATAATTGTAAAGGACAATCAGTCCATAAATAACTTTAACTCAGAATTGCAAAACACAAATATCATGGAATACCTTTAATACTGAAATATCACAAGATCTTATCATTAATTATCAAAAACCTGAAAGTATTTTCAGTCTAGCTTAAAATAAGCATTTGCTAACAAAAACTACCAAATTCAATAAATATAAACATAAACAATCATCTTGGATAACATGGCATTTTACGTTCATTAAAATACAGAGATTCGTTGTACAAAACTCGAAAATCCACCTCTCAGGACACTGTTCTTTATCACATCAGAAAACTACTTTACTGTATTTAGTAAAATACTTGATAGAAATATTAATCAGCTGAAAAAGGACTGTTATCAAAGACAGTTCTTCACTACAAAAATGATACCCAAAGACTTGGGAAACATTAAAATTAGTCCTTCACCTAACAGAAAAGTAAAAACGAATTCCGAAAGTTTTTAAGATTAATAATGAAAAAGTTTTAAACATATACGAAAAAACTGAACATTTCAATACTTTTTTTACAAGTATTGACCCACGACTAGCAGATAAAACTAATTCCTCAAATGTACCAGACTTCAAAACTTATCTTACTTCAAATATACAACACATATTATCCTTTACTCAAACCTCTAACATGGAGGTCCAAAACATTTTAAAGAGCCGTAAACCAAAGAGAAGCAATAGGTATGATCTGTTATCAATGAAACTTACAAATGGAGCAAGTGCCTCAATTTTATCTCGTTTCACGCTGATCATAAACCAATCCCTTGTTACTCGAATTTACCCAATCAATTAAAAAAGCTAAGGTTATACCAATTTATAAAAAGGATGATAATAATTTTTTTGACAATTATAGACCTATTTCGCTCCTTCCAGCTCTTTCAATAGTCTTTGTCAAGGTGGTCTAGAAGCAACTTTATGATTATTTTTATAATAATTCTCTTTTATACAAAAGTCAACAAGGATTGGAAAAGCTTCACTCTACAGAAACAGCAATACTTACATTTCTAGACCAAATTTATCAATATCTTGATACAGGTGAAACGCTATTTTGTCTATTTAGATCTTTAAAGGCATTTGATACCTTAAATCATAACATACTTCGACAAAAGCTTAAGTACTACGACATCAACGATATTCCACTAAAATGGTTTGTCCTGTTATCTGACAAACAGAACACAATTTGTTCAGTTCGATGACATTTGTTCAAGGATTTTACCTATTACTACTGGGGTGCCCCAGGGATATATATTGGGGCCCCTCCTTTTCATTATTTATGTGAATGATATTCACACTGTCACTGACAAATTTGAATCAATCATATACGCCGATAACACAACCCTATTTAAATCCTTGTCCCCATTTAACTTCTGTTCAAGTGGAAACGTTTCTGATCTATCAGACAATATCAATGCTGAACTGGACAAAATTCACAAATGGCTAATCTGAAACAAACTTTCCCTAAACATCTCTTAAACAAAGTACATGGTTTTCCATTTCCCTCAAAGAAAGTTACAGTTAAGTTGAACTTGCGAAGTAATAATACTCTGATCGAAGCAGTTAATGAATTTAACTTTCTGGGCCTCCAAATGGACAAGAATTTATCATGGACACCACACATCAATAAAATTGCTAGCAAAGTTGCCCGAGTAAATGGTATTCTAACCAGAGTTCCAGCTTATTTTCCTCAACTATTGTTACTGCTTATATATAATTTTCTTTTTATGCCCCACCTAATAGTACAGAAAAAGCTGATCCATATTCATTAATACCAAACCCAACAATGACAGCAAAGAGATTCCAGACTTGCCAAAGCATCAACATTCCCCTTCCAATACCAATGTGAAGAAATAAATTTCATTCCTGACTTGAGACAGGCAGTCACCCATAAAAGGCAACTGGTGGTTTTAAACCGGTCCTCTCAGCCTTAGAAATATTCATCATTAACTGCAAACACTAGTTCTTTTCCAAAATGTATAGGCCTAACCACCAAAAACACAAATTACATTACTTCTGCCAAAAATAAAAAATGACCTGTAAGGCCTATCACCTTATAGTTCTCCTGACTTGTCAGTCAGCTAAGTTTACAGCAAAAGAGTAAAGTAGGCCTACATCGTTTTTGTGATATTTATGAATCTGGAACATTATAAACACACTCTACCTCCACTATAACTATGAGTCGGAGAACAAAGCCCACAGCACAACATAGCCAATGAAGTAAATTTCAAATAGTACAGTAAAAGCTGATCCATATTCATTAGTTCCAAACCCAACAATGACAGCAAAGAGATTCCAGACTTGCCAAAACATCAACATAAATTACTCTCTTTTAGCCTGGGGTCACTCATGTGATAGGGTAACCAAATTACAGAAGAAAGCTGAGGGATTGATCTCCAATATACCCTTTCTTGCACAATCTGAACCGTCATTTAAACACCTGAATATATTGAACATGCGAGATTTATTACAACATGTTTTTCGTTCCACCACCTACTCATTCACACAATACTAGATACAAAGAAATACCCCATGTCATTCCTGCACGAAGATGCACTACTGCTGCGTGACCAAGACCTCGCCTGTGAAAGCGAGCTAGCTTTCCCGCATCTACCGCTTCAAGACACCTCGAAAGCTGCTGGCTTGATGCGCTGTGAAAGCCAGCTAGCTTTCACGTCATCTCCCAAGCCGTCATCCTGATCTCGCTCTTCTGTCTTGAGCGCGAGATTCTTTTCACGCGTGAAAAGTACCTCGCTTGCTGAGCATGCGCAGTTGAGAGCTTATATTACCTGGTTCCCACTGCCGCTTTTTGCCGGACTAAAATGCTGTTGCCCTTAGTGTTTGCGCAACATTATATATTAAATATAAAACATAATAACACACACACAGACAGACAGACAGACACACACACACACACACACATATATATATATATATATATATATATATATATATATATATATATATATATATATATATATATATATATATATATATATATATATATATATATATATATATATATATATATTTGGCTTAATTTTTGACAAGCTTAACACTGGTTTGTCTTTATTAACTATCACTATACCTTTGATGAGTTTTATCATTTTTGAACCTTGCCATGGGTGTAATGAACGTCCTGCCTTCAGGCAAACACTTACTTATTCTGTTGGGATACCATTATTAAATACTATCTTGCGGCTCTAGTTCCGCGAGGTAAGTTTCACAGCGAGGTATGTCTCAAACGGAGGTTAGTGCTTGAGCGCGAGGCAAGTTTCACGCGCGAAGCAGACCTTGCCGACGAGGAAGCTTTAAAACCGCTTGCGAGGTCTTCAAAGAGAGGTCGCTATAATGCTGCACTACTGAGAATGCAGTTACATTTTACATCCCAGCCTTACTTAATGAAACACCCATGAACATATTAGAAAAAAAATCATACCCATTCTTATTTTGTTTTTTCACGATACATAAAATTTCAGTTTATCAATCAGTATTCAGAGGAATGCACTGCAACAAACTACTATATATGCAACAGCAACTAGTCTCTAATTACAAATAATATACAATCATTGTTTTTAAATTGTGATTTCAAATCTTAGTAAATAGTGATACACAATGTGGTTCTTTTTATTCCCAACCATACATTTTTTTCTCGCTGTCATGGCAATCTCTATCATATCGTTTCGATACTAAAACCAGGCGTCTTCTAATTATTATTTAGTTAAGTTCCTTCGGGTAACTTCAGCGATAACGGATCACAATCCTTAGCTGGAGTCATCCAGACAAATAGATTTGAAATACAGTTTACATTGTGCTGTAGTATTGATTACATAAATTATGAATGTTATACGCAGATCAGTGGCGATTCTCCTTTAACCCTGCTAAAACAAAATGTTTTATCTCTGGTCAGCATCCCTTTTCAACTAAACCAAGATGGTGGTTAGGTAAAAATGAGATAGAAACTGTAGATAAGCTTGAGAGCTTGGGTGCCCTGTTTACTAGTAATGGCTCTGGTGGTTGTCACGTGGACCGCCGTATCAATAGTTGTAGACGATCCTTCTATGGACTCGGAGAAGTTGGAATGGTCTATCCTGGGCTAGATTCCCAAACAAAGTGTCATCTCTGGAACACCATTTGTGCCCCTGCTCTTCTGTACGGCATGAAATGTGTTCATCTTGATCGTTCATATATAAATAAAATGGAGTCTCTGCAGGGCTGTCTCCTTAAACAGTGTCTAGGGATTGGGAAGCGACATCACCATACGTGCTTAGTGAAGGCTCTAAATGTAAAGCCTGTCGAGTCCTTAATTAGAGAACGTGCCATATCACTGTTTAATAATATTTTTAAGGTTGACACATGTGTACGTGACTTGAATTTGTATTTGCTTTCAGAATATGTTTTAACTGGTTCAGCTGTACCAGGGACACTTTTAGGTCACGTAACCCAAAGTGGGATCTCTCCAGTGTCTTTAGCGTTTGAAAGTCGGCTTAACTGCAAGCATTTTGACAGACAAGACAGCATAGTCGACTCTTTAAGATTTTTATTGCATCACGAAAATTTTATTAAACCGTATGGGAAAGAACACATGCTTGTGTCAATGCTGACGAGCTTTTTAGTTTTACGGTGCATTTTGTTTTATCCTGTATTAACTTCTGTGTATTTTACTTGTATTGTCTTACTGTGATTATCTCGATGTATCATGTAGTTTTTCCTCGAATTCGGGGGTTTTAATAAAATCGTTATTATTATTATTATTATTATTATTATTATTATTATTATTATTATTATTATTATTATTATTATTATTATTATTATTATTATTATTATTATTATTATTATTATTATTATTATACTGTATTAACCATGCTATTGTCACTTTGTCAGTTTGTCTAGTAAATTTGATTTGAGTCTTACAACAGACTTAACCCCCAAATTTAGGTTTTAACGGACACAATAAACGGGGAGTTAGGGGTGGGAGTTTGGCCTGAAATACCATATAACAGGTACAAGCGTGTCAACAATTGGCGACTTGGCAATCTAAGTTAAATAAATATGTTTACAAAACGTTGGAAAAAATCGACTGATGCGAAGGGACAGATAGTCATAAAGTAAAAAAATACTTCAATCTTTGTGGTTCACTGAGTGTAAAAATTCCTTGTGAATCCCACTACAGCAGGTGTTTAACGAGTGCCCAGAATAGACCCGATCACCTGCTGAAAATCCTATTCACCAACCACTCGTTCCATACTGCATTATGCTTATGGTTTCTCCGCTTGGCTCTTTTTTCTTCTCAGAAGGTGAATGTAACTCGATTAACTCATTTATTCATTCATTCATTCTGGCAGTCAGTCAGTCAGTCAGTCAGTCAGGTCGTCAGTAAGTCAGTCAGTCAGTCGGTCGGTCGGTCGGTCGGTCAGTCCAGTGTATGGGACAGGCAGCCGACCATGTCTATTTATAATTACATATCATAAATTTTCTGGAGGGGGCATTCCCTTCCTCTCACAGGTTCATTCAATGCCACGGTCAATTCGGGTAAATGATAAATTCGTGACATCATGCCCTGGCGTCAATTTAAAAACTTCCTTCCATCAGATTATAATGGTATTACAGTAGCTCACTGTCTGCTTGGTTGTTTATTCATCTATTGTTTGTTTGTGTGCATGCCTATCTATCTATCTATCTATCTATCTATCTATCTATCTATCTATCTATCTATCTATCTATCTATCTATCTATCTATCTATCTATCTATCTATCTATCTATCTATCTATCTATCTATCTATCTATCTATCTATCTATCTATCTATCTATCTATCTATCTATCTATCTATCTATCTATCTATCTATTTATCTATCTATCCATCCATCCATCTATCTATCCATCCATCCATCCATCCATCCATCCATCCATCCATCCATCTATCTATCTATCTATCTGTCTTTCTATCTATATGTCTGCCTGTGTCTACATGGTTTAAACATATAGCAGACAAATGGATAGCAGGGCTGCTCCTATGTCCACCACTGCTTTTATACGGAGCTTTTAGCTTCAAAGCAGTTGCAGCAGACACAAAGATGTAGACATAAATAGGAACATGTGACACGTGAAAGAATATGATGCAAATGACGAGACCGACAGAGGCTTTTTATGAGTTGGATTTTAAAACACTGAATGTAAGGGGTAAATGATCGACTACTCTTGGACTTTTTCAGCTGACCTCATACAGTTGCAAACGCCTGTATTGCTCCATAGAGGCTTGTACACCTTGCCGTCAATAGTGTTTTGTCTTGAGAAGTACACTCAGTTGATGCATGCAATAGTCCTTCAGTTGAAAGAAGCATATCTATCTATCTATCTATCTATCTATCTATCTATCTATCTATCTATCTATCTATCTATCTATCTATCTATCTATCTATCTGTCTGTCTGTCTGTCTGTCTGTCTGTCTGTCTGTCTGTCTGTCTGTCTGTCTGTCTGTCTGTCTATCAGATATATATATATATATATATTAAACAAGTTCCTGACTCTGTGTTTTGTTCGCGGATACAACAAAAGTATATAATATATTTTTGGTACATAGTTATATATATATATATATATATATATATATATATATATATATATATATATATATATATTCAACAAGTTCCTGACTTTGTGTTTTGTTCGCAGATACAACATAAGTATATAATATATTTTTGGTACATAGTTGGGTCTGCTTCAGCAGAAAGGTAGGGGAGTTCTATATTGTAACAAAAATTACAACTCAATATTCTGTCAAACATATCGTTGAAGTATGCGCACATTATTGATAGCTCCCATCAAATACATCGTCCATGTTTTTGAGGTGACTTGACAACAAGCCACTTACCCAAAACCTTTCACACGCACGAGTCATTTTTGTCAAAATGATGAAAGAAAAAGTGTTCTTCTGGTGTTCACTTCAACTTTGGGAAAGGGAGACGTTCCACCATTACACTGTTCGATGCCTTATTTGCGAAGTGTGACTTTTCATATTTTCCCACATTTAGCTTTTTTTGGTAGTAAAGAATGAATTCAAAGTTAGCTGATAATCTTCTATCATATGTACGTGTCTCCACCATTACAACGTACAATGCCGTATTTGCAAATTGTGACTTTTGATATACTCTCACATTTAGTGTGTATTTCAGGGACGAATGAGTCTCACCTCGGCTACGGTTGTTGAATCAAATATACGTGCTTCAAGACACATGTCACACAAAAAGTACATGTGAAGATATATTTTTAAAAATCGACAAAGAGTGAAGTAATACGTTACTTTTAACATCAAACCAACTTACAACTAATTCAACTATTTGTCTGCCGCAGTCACACTCACAGAAAATATTTATACTGTAATCTTGTTGTTACTGTATCGAGGTGGATTTCAAATATTTGCTGCTTATGTGCACCAGACAGCACTGCTCCTTCTTCTCTCAAAAACAACCCATACCATGAGCTCCCAGATGAGTCCATGAGCCAGAGCTGTTGGATTATATTCAAGATGGCTGAAGTCAATACCAAGTTTAATAGGTCTCGTTCTCCAACTGGAGTCTCGGCCTCACTTTTATGATAAAGTATCGATTTTGCACTTCCCCATTATATGATTAACGTTACTTTGATCGATTTGAAAATTATAATCAGAGTACACTAGGGTTTCAAATGTGGCCTTCTTATGTGCTTGCTGACTCTTGCTTTGGCCACTCAAGGCCCCTGACTTGAGCTGAAATGGAAATTTTCTTAATGTATTTGGGTTCTTGGCCAACAGAATGCAAACGAACTTACATGGCTGTGTCCTGATAGATAACTGGCGCAAACTGTACATTCTGTGCAAGGTGATTTGCTGTGATACAAACTGGTTCAATCATTCAAAGAAAGCATCTTTTTGAGAAAACACACATTTTTGCATCAGCATAGGTCATTTACAATGAGCTCATAGGTTAAGGTCACACTGATCTTAGGAGATGTACGCGTTCTATTTGTTAAATGTTTATGTAATTACATGTAATAATATTCTTTGTAGACATTCACTTGTGCGCTCGTGCTTTTACGGGAAATGGTGATGTTGTCCATACAGTCACCAATGGTTGAAAGTAATGTTCAGCCCAAATGGGAAAGTAATCAGTTTTACGAATCCCTTTAATGGTTTTCGCAAGATATATCATCTATAATATCCACAGTTTGGAAGTTAACTTTAAGGTTAATGGACTGCATTGACATGTAACTTCTAAAATATGATAATACGAAGACAGTCGTCCCTTAATGATTTACATTTCTGAAAACTGTTTGTCATATTCACTTTTAACTTGCATGGGTCTCTACCAATAGTGTTCACACATGATAACGTTCCAGTTATTTTTGGATTTTTGTCAATTAGTCTTTGTTCATCTTTGGCATGTTCTTTTAAATATTCTCTGAAACTACTTGACTGGTGCTTCGAAATTGTAAACGGAAGCAGCTTCTGTGGACCCCCCCCCCCCCCAAACCTCAATAGGTTCAAAAGGAAGCGCGGTGAGTTTTTTTTTCTATTTTTAATGAACTTTTAGAGTGCTTTTGCTATTTTCGAGTTCATCAAACTCGTTACACAGATTATGCTGAAACCTGGAGAAATATACCTTAAGGAACAGTCAAACAAAATTGATGTTGCTACGTATCCCTGATTTTCAATTTGAGACTTTATGGGGATATACGTATATATATATATATATATATATATATATATATATATATATATATATATATATATATATATATATATATATATATATATATATGCCAAAGGTTGCAAATTCGAGTCTCGCTCGTTCCAAACAGAAGATATATATATTTTTTTGGCATTTCTTTAATGCTGGTGGATTTAAGCCTCCGAAACTGGTAATAAATGCCAACTCAGTACATATACTGTATGGCCGTTTTGACATGGCACTTGCACATAACGACTTCCAATGAACCATTCTTTTAAGAATGGATATTTGATGGAGTGGATATATGCATTTCCCATTTCAGCTTGGTGACTGGTGCTAAAGGTTGCAAGTTCGAGTCTCGCTCGTTCCAAACACACACACACACACACATATATATATATATATATATATATATATATATATATATATATATATATATATATATATATATATATATATATATATATATATATATATATATATACAGTTATGTCCTGGGTGGTTTATGGGCAGAGTTGAAACTCTCAGACCGTTTGATGGTCAGAAAAATGCACAGAAACCATATTTGCCTTAAATTCAATGCGCTACGTAGGGGGTTTCAGAAACGTACAAATAAGGAAATCGGCCCAGATATTATGGAAAGCTACAAATGCCAGTAACTGCAGTAAACTATACTGGGTATATACTGCCCACGGTCCGGTTGAGGTTCACAATTGGCCCGCAGACAGTGGGCATGATCCACAAACCGGTTGCAGGACCTGTTCCACTTCATATTTTATGGGCAGTGTATACTCGCCCATAAAACACCCAGGACAGTTATATATTTATGTATATATATATATTTATATATTTCCTATTGATTGCTATCTATATCAACGGGGATTGGTAATTAACATGTTTGACTTCCGTATATCTCCACTGAGTTAGTGTTGGTGCGTTCATAGTATAGAACAGCCAGATCTGACCTTGTTCCATAGTCACTTGGCACCGCACTTAACCTGAAAATGAGGTTCTTGGAGCCTCCTAGACCAATACATGGAACGAATTTTACAAGTTGTCTGGTATTATTTTCCTGTAGTCCTTTTTTTATTCAGCCTATTTTGCAGTTGCCTCAACTTCCAAGGATTTAGGCGCTGCACTGAACACTGCCAGCTTATACAGTCAGCACTTGTCACTCAGGTATGTGGATTGGATTGATATAGTTCCACGTGACTTAAGATCAAAACTCATTAGTTCTCTGCTACATGGTACTAGTGTTTTTTTTCTGATTTTTTAAAGAATTTTCGAAATTATGAATTATCATGAAGGGTACGTGTACACGTCAGAATAGTTTTTTTATTGAAAGCAGCGAGTCTGGCATATTGGCCTATAACTTGTTAATGATAGATCCTAGGCTCATGGTTAATGTTAAACGTTAATAGGAAAAGCACCAATGGACTTTTTGTTCGTGTTGTTAATTTTACCCTTGGGTGACCTGAACCAGTCAAACAGATATATTGGCAATTATCTGGGTAATGCTGGACTCCCAGACTGGTACTTTGTAGTTGAAAAAATGATGACGCCAGGAGGGGTATGAGTGAAGACTTTGATCTGGCAAACAGTGGCGATCCTGCAATAAGGCCAACTTGATAGTGCAAGTACGAGATATTGATGTCATTTTATGCAAGGTTACAGGACACTGTAGTTACACTGTCCTCTTTATATTAGGAGAATCAGTTCACCTACGTGTTTAATCTTGCATATGAAGCTTGCGCTATTTTGCGCTAAAATAAAATAGGCATGGTGATCTTGGCCCGGTTTCCAAGGTCACATGACTAGTGAATTTCGTATTGTGTCATAGTTTTGAATGACTGCTTCCGAACCACATTTGTAAATTTGCACATGATGCCAGTCTTAAAGTAAGATGACTTTGATCTTATCTGAAGGCCACATGGCGACTTACGTCTGTAAATCCAAAGTCAGCTGAGCATAGGTGTCTCAAAGTCCTTTTTTGGTTTATTAAAAGGCGTTATATGGATGAAGGGCAGAACAAATAAATAGATTGCATTTTGGAACACCACAATAGCGGAGAAAACTACATTTGCCTTTTTTGAACCCTTCAAATGAATTTAAAAGCGAAACAAATTGTAGGATAGATAAATAGATTAGTGAGTAAGCAAATGAATAGGGAAATGTACGAACTCATTAAAAGCAAACCAACACATGTGCATGCTGCCATGGCATTCAATTTTTTCAATTTATCTTTGGTTTCCCTTGCGCACAGCTCAAGGGGTTCATTAATATTATTATTATTATTATTATTATTATTATTATTATTATTATTATTATTATTATTATTATTATTATTATCATTATCATCATTATCATTATCATTATTATTATTATTATTATTATTATTATTATTATTTTTTTTTTTTTTTTTTTTTTTATGTTTTTGTTATGTTTTTGCATTTAAAATCAGTTTTTCCTTTTGGCTTTTTCCTGTCGAATAAATTTGCATAACAATAATTGGAGATGTCCGGAGAGGTTTTTGTCAGTAAATTTAATTATTTAACTCTGTATTGCGGTTTAATGTAAAACTTCCGTGATGCAATGCATCAAATGGTATCTTAGAAAACATCAAAGCCTGATATTTTCTAGTATACTGTTAGGTCTTACTGTTCTTTTAGTCACTTGACGTACATGACTTCATGAAAATGGCTAAAAAGCACTCCTGAAGAAATTGGAAACTGTAATATTGCCATATTTGGAACCACAAATAAGAGCAAAGGAGTTATATGAGAGTAAAAGTGGCTTTAATTGAGAGGAAACAAGGGAAAGTATGAGCACAGAACCAATTACTGTCCTAAATGGCATTCCCTTGCATTGCACTGTGTACATTTTTTACAAGACCAGAATTGGATTTTTTCACACAGATTTTAGGTATGAACGTCGGATGTAATTTCTACAAGAGTATTTTAACAGAATGTCTAGCAAAGGCGACATGTGTTCAGGTGAATCCGAAGAAATCCGAACAAAGTAGGATCAATATTCCCACCTTAACTTAAAAAAGAAGAAGGAGGAGGAGGAGGAGGAGGAGGAGGAGGAGGAGGAGGAGGAGGAGGAGCAGGAGGAGGAAGAGGACGAGAAAAAGAAGAAGAAGTAGCAAAGGAACAATTACATAAATATATAGTAGTATTCTGAATGCTTCGAACACTTCCATCTTAATGATTCAATAAATATATGTTGTCCAGTTACAAGCTCTATAGATATATAATGCTTGTACGAAAAGTTACTAAAGTGTTAAATTAATCCATTGAATCTCGGATTTTTTTTCACATTTTATTAAAATTTTGCGACGTTCCAGGAAATATAAAAGGCAGAAAATAAAATGCCTAGTTATTGGACTTTTGCGCAAGAAGACACACAATTGTGCACATTTGTTTTATCTGCATTAAAGTGTTACATCGATTATTACAACACAACGTCCAAAGAAGTCTGCCAGTTAGGCAGGTATAGCACATCTTGATCAAGTCTGCCAGTGAGTTTGTGATTGATAATGATAAAATTATTACAAATAATGTATTTGTTTCCTTTATCTATAAGCTAACAACATGTGTCGAGTAATGTTATTTTCTGAAAAAATGCTGATGAGACTGTACAGTTAATTGAAAGGTTCCCATGTGCCTTCGAAGCTTGTTAAGGCATGCCTCTCAGCTGGAGTAGAATAATAATTACCACTGTTGCCATTATGCAGTGTGGTTCTACTTGATACATTTTTCTAGCACCTGCTTGCTAAGTGATTGATATAAATAGAAACTGATCAGTTGGCGTATCAGGGCGGCGTGACTTTAAAATGCATTACTTTCAAAATAAAAGGCAATGTGCGGGAACATGATATCGAGGCTGGTCACGAGAGTAAAAGCCTGGGACCAAAACTCAGACATTTTATTATTATATATCTTTATTCGTACACCAAAGCAGTAGTACACTTTATGACAAGAAAAAGGAAAAAGAACACACACATTAGACAATAATGTCAAAACAGTTCAGTCAGTCATTATTACAACTCGGCGAACGAGAGGTCAGTTAGTTGACAAATGTTCAATGATTTCGTGACATTCGGCCTGCGATAAGTTAGCTATCAAGCTTCCGTCCCTTATTTCACAGACCTCACGAATAATTTTTGCTGCAGCATTTACTTCAGATGATGGCTGAGGCATCTGTTGCTTAAGAGTCACCATTAAATCATTTAAATTATACAAAAAGAAACTATTTTTGGAGATAGCATATTTGGAAAGGATATAATTCAAAGAGTTACAGACAGTAGAACGACTTCCCCCAGCAGCCAGTTTAGCCAGGGTACTCACGATCCTGTTTTTACTGTGAAAAGACTGATAGAAAAATTTGAGAAATCGCTTGTGGAGTTGAACTTCGATGTCTAGGTCTTTACAAATTATGTGTAGCAGGTTATTGTGACATCTGTACGGAAGCTTCCATAATAGTCTTACTGCTTTTCTCCATGCGGTATAAAAAAAGATCTATCTCCCTACCAGAAAAGTCCCATAGTTGACGACCGTACAGAGACATACAATACGTTTTGAATAAACTATATCTTGTGGTGGCATACACATGCTTGAATTGAGACATCAATATATTAACTTCGGCATTAAACATATGTATATAATTACGGATATTTTCTTCAGGAACCTGTGGCCGATCATGTTGCCAAGATGTTTGAAAGAATTAACATTCTGCACATTTTCCCCCTCAAACATTAAAGAAACCTCATCTGACATACCGTTACATCCAAATGATAGATATTTTGATTTATCAGGATTGAATTGTACTTTATATTCCTTGGAGTAGGATGTACAAACAGATAATAATTTTGACATGGAAGTGATAGTTGGGGCTAAAAGAGCTATGTCATCTGCATATGCTGCGGCACCGACAAAAGTATTTCCGATATGGCATCCAAAGCCTGATTCTTTCAACCTAAGTAGCAATTCGTCTATATATACTCCAAACAGTAAGGGAGAAAGGACTCCACCTTGTTTGACGCCATTAGAGCAGTCAAAAAGTCTTGATAATGTATTTCCCCATTTAACCCTGACACTTTGACCGACATACATATTAAGCAGCAGACGACATATGATGGTATTCAGACCTTTTTCTAGCAATAGGGTAAACAATTTCACATATTCAACCTTTTTACCTCGGTAAAAATATGTGACACTACTTTATGTTCAGAGATGGAACAGAAGGATTTTCAGAATCGGAAACTCTGCATTCAATAGACTATCGGCATTTTTTACCTTATTTTCTTGTGTCTGTTTTTACTTTCAGGGTTTTTACCCGTAACTGGAAAATCGCTCACCGGATATGAGCTAATCTGTTTTCTGTGTAAGCTAATGGAAATAAGTTTGCTTCAGACGCAATACTGGACACACGAGATCCTTAGATAAACATTACTCGGACTTTCACAATAACGCGAGAATGTACATAGTTATTTCAATTCTTGAATGAATAATAAGTCAGCAAAAGAATGAAGTTTACAATACTGCAGTAGCAAATAAATAACTGATTCAATAAGACGAGACTCCATACTTTATATATATATATATATATATATATATATATAGTTTCACCTGCTTATTAGGCCAAAATTTAAGGCTTTGGTGTGTTGAGACTTGAGGTGCCCGTGCATCAGCACACTGATGTGCCAAAACCACCATTCAGAATTAGTGACCTACGTCGATTTTAATGTAGAACTTTTTTTGGAAAATTTGTAATTTGCAATGACAAATACATTGATCATTGATCAATTGAAGAGTATTATGTGGGGTTGAAACAAAAAGTTAAAAGCCCCCCCCCCCCCCCCGAAACTCAGTGATTTCCAGAGAGCTGAGCTACGCTCACATGGATCATTGATGGCAACGTGACTCAGAATCCTTTCTGCACCACCTTTAATGCCCTCTTTATCTTGACCAGGTAAGGTGAGTTTATTTGAGTCGCAGTGAGCCACATCCATGAAACTTTCAATGGAGGTTTTTTTAAAGTGAAAAATGCATGACCTCCATTTAATCCTTCAATACTACGTAATAGAATGTGTCAACGGTTTTACATGCAGAGCATCACAGGGAAGCCGATTACTTGGGCCAACACTGGAACTATCACTTCGAAACCAGTCCCCCTGGTATTTGAATGAATGATCTTTTCCTGAGAAATTTTAATTTGAAATAAAAACAAATATAAATGTAAAGGGCATTTGCAATATAATGGCGAATGGTTGATTTCCAAAGGTTAAATGATGTTTTCCATTTAAAATGGATCAAGTCGTAAATACGAGCAAGCTTGAATCATTTCTATAAAACCTATGTATTACACCTATACATCTTACAGAACACAGTTATTTCTAACAGATGGATAATTAAATACGTATCCTTAATAGATACAGTTTTACGAGCGGATGATTTCCAGTAGTCATCTGAAATATTTTCCATTCGAATGACTCTGTATAATAGAAGTATTGACGAAAATTAGTTTACAAAAGAGATGTGTAAAATAATTCACCTTTGTCCTCATAACAATTGGGTCATGCAAGGGTACAAAATCCAAACATTCATGAAAGTTAGTTGTGTGTTGTGTTTATAGGTTTTCAGAACACATAAATGAGAAATACAGAAAACAAAACAGTTAACTCTAGTACTTTTTCTACGATTAACACACAAGTATAGACAAAAACGCAGTTGACGGTATGTATGGGTAATTTAGTCTTATGAGAACTATTTTGGATGTATTTCTTTCATGTCTTTTATTAAACAACCTGGAACTGATAAAGTGTAAAATATCACTAAGCTTCTCATTTTCACAGTATTCACCATATTGTGACAAACTATGTGACCTCATGCTTAAATTCATTTCTACAGAGTCTCACGCAAAGTAACTGCATACAATAATGATCTATTATCAGTTTTACATTATAATATGTTGCTATACACGTGCTGAATAAAATGTACTAGAATGGTATCAATCCGCAAGCAAATGTTTCACCACCTGTTTTAACCCCGATCCCCACATATTTTAAAATGGACCATTTTCTGGATTACTGGGAGGAAACGAATAACTGCCAGGAGACCATGAAACTAAGCTACTTGCAAAAAAAAGTATTTGAAGTATTGATATACGTTGGTAACAGTGACACATTGTCATATATCTTTATTCTTTTTTAGCATATGGTGTGATTTTTCCAGATCGGAGGACATAAAACAGAAGTTAGGATGTCGTTGGATAGCCTCGAAACCCAACGCTGAAAGTTAATGTGTGTTAAAAACTTTACTATTCTGACCTACCTCTGTCTACAATGCCTAGAAAAAGGGGATTATCATAATTTTCTATAATTCCTCTACACTTGGACCATGTCACATCAATGAGTGTATTTGGGGTCAGACTTTATAACATGGAGAAATTAATCTCTTCGGGGAGTTTTTGTGGGAGGGGGGCAGGGGTATTGGAAGTCATAGAGATTGAATATATAAAAATGCACAGTACCAATTTTATGGCAATACGGTCATATGTGTTGTAATGTGCAGACTCAATGCATGAACAGTATATTGGTGCTTGGAGTTTAAGCGATGGCAACAAAGTAGGAAAGTGGAGACCAAGTGTATTCGTGCAAACAATCAAAATGATCTAAAAAGTGTTCATCCCATTCAATTAGCAGCCGATTGCTTCAGTTTGACGCACACACGTTTGTATGCATGAGAAAGGGTTAACGAACGATCAGCGCCAGATCCCGCCACAATACAACATATGTGCCATACAAATACAATAACACTGCAAAACAACGTCTAAACACATTACCAAATGTTTCATTGAATGTGTAACACATTCCATATTTCACCTCTCCAGGTGTGACAACTAACATTTAGGAATTTTGGAAACGGTCCAAGCCGGATATAGTATGAGGTTCAACGGATCAAAATTCAACATAGAGTTTAGTTCATTTAGTGCGTACCACATGGTCTCTGCTGCCGAGTGTGTTGAACTGTGGTTCCTGTACGATAAGACAGGTGTGCCCTTTTCACATTGAATAGAGATATCCAGTCCTCTCTTTTTCGTCTTAAGAAACATGCAAAATATATACTAGGAGTATAAACTTTACAAAGATGAAAACGGAAACGTATGACGTGTGACGTATCTTAGTCGACAATTGGTGCGTTTCTGACACCGCAATATACAAATCTCGAGCAGAGCAGCGGATACATCAATTGTTACCGCGTTCACACAAAAAACCCTTTCAAAATAATAATTTTTTAAAATCGTCCTGTGAAGATATAGACATAACTGATTTCAAATGTTTTAATCCATGCGTCACGTTACCAGAGACGCTTCTTTTCAAAATCGATCATCTTACACTTTACGTCACTTTTAACTGGCCAAAAAGAGGTACTTTATTATATTGAATTGTATTGTAAGCTTATTTGTTTCGTAACTTGATTACCCAGTAGCTACATACTTGGCTAATCGAGGGGTTCTCCAGACATACACAAACACACAGAATTATATACAAAACAGGACAATACATAAAATAATGTTGCCAAACAGACTTCAGAACAAGTGGTCCCATACATCAGGTATAAGCAGACGGTTCGTAGCTGTATGTATCAGTGGAAATATGTCTTGTCTACGTAATGAACACTTGTATTGCAGCAAAAATATCATTATTGGTTTCATCCGGAAGGTCAGCACTACCACGTGACATAATTTGAATAAGTCTATCAGCGGGGAGATTTAATAACAAATTGAGGTGAACACCAGGAGCAAGTACATTAGTGACAGACCTCAGCAGTTTAAGTGTAGGTAGTTCTCTGAGGGGACAAAACAAGAAAAGGTGAATTGCATCTTCCTTTAAGTGATTGCACGGGTAATTTGCAGAAGGTAAAAATGCTTCTGTCAAATAAAGGATGGTTCAATTTCGAGCATCCAAGTGGCTCCCAACATATTTCAGCGCTTAGGCGGTCACTTGATTTAAATTCCATAGTACCAGTATAGATTCTTGCTGCTTCATACTGAATTCCATCCAAAAGAAAGGAACGATCTAGGCTATAATCATCGAAAAAGGCACACCCATATTCCAAAATTCGGCGCACCATGGACAAATACATTTTCAAGGTTTTCCTAAAAAGTTTGAATTTAAGCCTTTTCAGGAGGGAAAGTCGTTTACTTGCTTTAGTGACGATGCGATTTACGTGCAGGTGCCATGCTACGTCAGAGGAAAGAGTTATGCCAGGATTGGTGTGGTTTGTGGCCTTGAATATTACATTACCGTCAAGGTACAAAGAAATGTGGTTTCCTTTATTTCTCTTACAGGAGAAAACAAAACCAAAAGAGATTTAATGGCACTAAAAGCTATGCGTCACGTGCGGCCAGTGGGTCCAGGTGGATAGGCGACCAAGATCAGTATGATTGCGGGAAGCAGAAGCTTCGCTATCAAAGATAATCTCAAGAGTGCTACTGTCATGAGCAAAGCCTGATGTCACATGCTATGTTATTAACGATGTCATTGGAAACGAAGGCGGAGCTACCTCTGGTCAAGAGGTTATTTTGTATTTAATATTCATAAAGTTTGTTGCACACCAATCTCGCAAAAACTTAGGACACATTACACAGTGAAGATATTGGGCGGTTGTTAGACTTTCATTGCATGTCGGTTTTCTTGTAAACCAGACCCATGTTCGATTTCTTCCATTCCATACGTAATTGACCGACAAACAGTGAGCTGGTGAACTGTCTCATTAAGGACTTAAATATGCCAAAGGCAGTTTGTCTCAGTAGAAAATTACTCAGGCCATCTGGACCCGTTGCGGAGCTCGTTCTCAGTGAGATTAGGATCTTGTAAACATCGTTTTCATCTACTACAAAAGCCAATCCGACATCAGTGTGACATTCAAATCAGGTAAGGGAAGTAGGTGTTCATCAAAGGGGGTTCAACACTCACTGGTAAAAAGGTGGTTCAAGACTTCACCTTTCTAGTTATTGTGGGAAATAATATGGTCGTTCTCAGTAAGAGGGGGAGTGTTTGGTTGCAAGTTGCATCCAAGAACGGACTTTGAAAGCTTCTTTTTTTATTTCATTTTTTTAACAATTTTTTTCTTTTCTTTCTTTTTTTTTTTTTTTTTTTTTTTTTTTTGCTGTGAAGCTCTGTCCGAAGTTTAGAAAAGTAGTCCCGGTTTGTTTTCTTGTTGGCCGAAACATCAATATTACGATATATGAAAAAGACTAATCGCCGCCCTATATTCTTCAAGGGAGGAGCCCATGACTAAGTGAATATAAGTAAGCTTTACCTGTAACTGCTGAGATTGGTTGTTAACATATATCTAAAAGAAAAATACCATAATTATCTCAAAAGTACTGGATTGCTGAGAGGTTAGCAACATTAATGAAAAGCTTTTCAAACTAACTGATGTAAATGATATGGTGTACATGAAGCTTGCAAAACAGAAGAACAAAAATGAGAAACATATATAAAACAAAAGTGAAAATAACCAACATAGGGTGACGATTCAACAAAATTTTGGATTTCAAATATTAAGCATCTAGACATGATGAAAGTAAGATCAGTCGATATTAAGGAAAGTGTCATCTGGTAATTCAGTATTTCTATGCATATTGCATTTATCGAAATTAATGTGAATTTTTGGATGTAGACATGGCAAAACCAAGCAGTGGAGACATTTGGTTATACCGGCTATGCAATCTTGATGTTTTTTTTCCCCAGCACGTTGCTATGATCCATTTACCTGATCTGTGTTGTTGTGATTGTCAACACGAGGCAGTCCTTTCCTGGCAAGTAGTCAGACATTGGTCAACACAACATTAAGCATGGCTTCATTTTGACTTGCTTTTTAATGGGAATGCTTTTCATCAAACGATGTCATTATTACACGCCCTGCTTCTGTACAGTCTTGTGTGTTTGTGGAACCTTTTAATTTACAATTTTTGGATTTAAATGTTTCAAAGTCCCATGTCACAATGCACTTTGCCATGTCACAACCTATATAAGGAAAGTCATTGCTACCCCTTCTAAAAATACATAAGCTCAAGGTTTGCTGACATTGGGCAAATGGAAAATTAGAGTAACAAACTGTGCTGGATATAATTGTGACCATAAGCTGATATATATGTATATATATATATATATATATATATATATATATATATATATATATATATATATATATATATATATATATATATATATATATATATATATATATATATATATATATATATACATTGTATCAATGTAACATTTTTCCATATTTCCTGCATTCAACAGATCCATTTAGTCTTATTGAAAAAATCATTCAGGTATAATCTGTCGTTCAAAGCAGATAATAAGTACGCCAAATTGACCACAACATCCAGGCACAGAGCACTGTATAGAGTGCACGAACAAGTGCTGTATCTTCACACATTTGCTGACCAAATGGGTCGAGTTTGAGATTATTTTATCTTTTGGAGCCCATTTATTTCAAAGAATACGTCTGTTTTATGTCCATGTTGGCTGCCTTTTCTAAAGGCAGCCAAATTTCTTCATGAACATGCAAAGGTAGACTTGTGACCTCTTTGCCTTTTTAAAATATTCAGCTTTCCCATCGACTCTGAAAACTGCTGTCACGTTGCATAATTGTAAGAGCAACCACATGCAAACACGTTTTTGTCATATCAGATCAGATCGCAATAATTAGAATGAACATGAGCACTGGATTCTTTTTAAATGCTTATGCTATGTATGTGCAGTGCTGTCCAGCTGAAAATCTCTGTAGCAAAATTTTCTTTACTTGTAGCATTTTTCCACTTCTTCACATAAGAAACGCTTATTTTCGAAAAACATTTGTAGCAATTTTGAAGAGAACTGTAGCAAAATTTTGGTACCATGCTCCAGTTGGACAGCCCTGATCTGGTAATGT
This sequence comes from Hermodice carunculata, assembly GCA_964020975.1. Classification (NCBI taxonomy): domain Eukaryota; kingdom Metazoa; phylum Annelida; class Polychaeta; order Eunicida; family Amphinomidae; genus Hermodice; species Hermodice carunculata. The sequence continues at coordinate 921,298 of OZ026621.1, read as the reverse complement.
CTACAAAGACGATTGTACAAGTCCATGAATGCTGCTAAATTTGGTACAACAGAGTAATAAAAGCAACTAGTATTCAGCAAGATACGTCACACACACCACCAAAGTAAGTGCACACAGTTGTTAACCTTATCATACAGGCACAAGCCTTATAACATTAACCTTTTTTTTCTAATTTCCCATCATGAATATGGTCATGAGTGGTGCGGCTAATACACATATAAAAGACAAAACGTGAAAAGGGATATGTATCGCTGTGTTACATTAAGTTCCTTTTGCGATGGAAGTCCATTAAGTGTTACTTACCTCTTTTATGTTTACAGTTTTTCAGCTTGAAGAAATAAACACGAACAACATTTCCATTCTGTCATGTTTCCGACTCGGTGATTTTGTTTAAATGTGTAAAATAAACGCTTAACACGTGTAAACATAATAGCCTTTAAATTTGTAAAATAAATGCGTATCAAATATAAATGCAATTGGACAAGACACTTCAATACCTTTTGTTCTAGCAAATGCTAAATTGTACAGTATATTTATTTATGACTGAAACATGATTCAAGTTTAAACCCACGAAAAGTGTATATATGATGTTTGCTGACATGTCAAAAAGAAGAAAGAGAAGAAGACAAAGAAGAAGGGGAAGACAAAGAAGGAGAAGGAAGAAGAAGAAGAAGAAGAAGAAGAAGAAGAAGAAGAAGAAGAAGAAGAAGAAGAAGAAGAAGAAGAAGAAGAAGAAGAAGAAGTGCCCATCAGTGACGTAGAGGATGTTAATCTTCAAGCACCAAACGTTTTTCTGCCGGGAGCTTAGTCAACAGTTGTTGTTGGCACACGCTTGGCACACTCAACTCAACCAATAGCCCATATCAGTCTGGATTTTTAGTGAGTTTTGATGGGAAAAAAACGCATGTCGGTGCATTGGCGTTAGGTTGCCCAAGGTTAAAGTGAAAGGGAAAAGAGCATTAAATATCACTTGCTGCTGTTTGTGAGGTATTATGTTTGAGATGACTCTTCAGACACGTGAAAATATAAAGCATCGGTTAAAGAAACAAAAAAGATTCATTTTCATATTACCTGGTACAAAATCAGTCAACACAAGCAGCCAAAACACAATATAAACTAAAACTGTTAAACATACTGGCAACAATAGTATTGTAAAATGGATGAGAAACACATTGCTTGGCAAGAAAACATAACGATATACCCGTGCAGTTATTAAGTACATTATATATTTTGTGCTGACCTAATTTACCTCTTTCTGTGATTAAAATAATTTTCTTCTCTAGATTAACTTTGACTCAGAGATGAGGATATTAAAACGATCATCACACTCAGATGTATATGTGACACTACACCCAGCTTATGCTTAGAAAACCTCATGTTATTGAGTCGCACAAAACGTCCACTCTCATACTATAAACGATGCACACACACACACACACACACACACACACACACACACACACACACACACACATATATATATATATATACATATATGTATATGTATATATATATATATATATATATATATATATATATATATATATATATATATATATATATATATATATATATATATATATATATATAAGCTTAATATTTCATGCCGATTGATGCCAAAGAGCCTCTCTGCTCTGAATCTTTATACAGTTTGCATGTACAAACGATAATTGCCAACACAGGCGCTCCTGATGTTCAGTCAAGCATTCGTGCTAATAAGAGGCGGAGGAGGGGGCGGGGGCGGGGGCGGGGGCTAGAAAGGGTGAACCTAGAACATCTGTACGTGTAATGGCCCACGTAGAGCCTTATCTGCAATAAGGTATTGTGTATTCATCTGTGCCGTCAATCATTCGTGCTAATCAGATGGGGTGGACCAAGAGTCACTTCGTCGCCAGACGGAGCTCCGATACATGAAGGTTTGAAACGAAGCTGACATCTGGACCACCAGCACACTTCACGCTTGACACGTTTTTTTTTTTTTTTTTTTTTTTTTTTTTTTTTTTTTTACATCCCAACAACTGGAACTCGCCATTTTTTCCTAAAACTATTTTACTGGTCATCCATTAAAATCCACACATATGAAATGGCAACATGCCTATAATTGTCGCAAATGTCCCACAAAAAAAGATCTCAGACAAAACGTCCGACATTCCAGCGCCAAATTCCGACGGGTATCCCATCCTAAATCAAGTTAGTTCCATAGCATTAGCCGTTTGAAAACTGTTCTTGTATGTGTATATATTTGGATTTCAATGGAATATCAGTGTGATGTACCTGTAAAAACGGTTTTGGAATAAACTGGGGAGTTGCAGTTTGTTGATATGTAAAGAAACAGAGAAATCATGTCAAACGTGAAGTGGTATGGTGGTCCAGATGTGTGCGTTGTTTTCAAATTTTCTGTGTAGGAACTCCATCTGACGACGTAGTGGTTCTACGGGCACTCCCATCTTAAAAGCACGAATGATTGACTGCACAGATGAATACACAGTACTTTATTGCAAATAAGTGCCTATGTGGGTCATTGCAAGTGCAAACGTTCTAGGTTCACCCTCTCTACCCACCCCACCCCCGCCCCTTATTACCACTGACTAAACATTATGTGCACTTGCAATTGCCAACCCGTAACTAGTGATAAAATGCATCACGGCAAGAAATACTTTGGTGCTAAAATGTAACCGAAAAACAGTAACTTTTCACTTTTATGGCACAATTGCATAAGTCCCCAATGTCCACCAGTTGTCACTACCATATGGCCACTTCCTGTATGTGACCTACATGAATGGTTTCTCACTTAATTTAATTAAGCTTGTCATGAATTAATTTATAGACCTCTGCAAATATCTGGATAAAATGCTGTTGTATGTTTACCATGTGACAAATCCCAGCACACTAACTACTGGCACATCCAATTGTGGTAGGGACTGTGGATTTTGAATTATTGTATGTTAGTTATATAAATCTATTTCTATTTAGAAAGGAGGTCCACCATTCGGGTATTTCAAACCTACATAACCAGCCTTTTCAAATGTGTTGGTGAGGAGACAGCCGAACTCGTCCTCAGACATTGGAACCAAGCAAGCTACGCCAAGGAGGAGGAGCATTAACATTTGCAGGGGCAACGCTGCGCAACAGGCACGTGACATCATAGCACAACAACTGCGCCCTCTTCGGGGTCCAATTTTTAAACCAGCTGCAGCCACTGCTCCAACGGCTTGGCTGTCTGTGAGGTCCACGGAATCAGCTGCGCTGCCTGGAAAAACACCAGAAGCATGTGTAGTATGCCTTAGTTTAGCATACATACCTGCAATATTCATCGCTGAAGATGAGCTGTGGCCAACTTCTGTTCCCTCGCCACTTTCCGCACCCCCATGTCCATCACCTCTCAAACCCGCCCCGGAGATTTCGGTTTTGCTTTTTGAGACATCTATGGTTTTTGTACTACATGAGCCGTTAAAGCTACCAACACCAATACCAAAAGCAGAGGCTCCGGTACCCTGCACGGACTCAGTGTTCTCCTTCACAGAGTGTACTTCACCAAAAGATGAATGTACCCCATTACCAGATACTGCGCCAGTAGTCGTGTCAGTAAGTAAAGCGTCGCCACCTTCATCAACCAATGCACCGCCTGTTGCATCAACAAAATCTGCTGAAGCAAATCCCGCAGCCCCCAGCATTTCCCCATCCTCATCTTTAATAAGTTTTGTATCTTTAATTTCCGCATCCACTTTACAAGAATGGCTTCCCGTACCAAAAGATGCAGCATCACTACTTGAGTGCGCTCTTATATTATGTACATTAGTAGTGTTACTCTTTACTATGTTCTTAGTATCAGTGGGGCTGACTGTTTCGGACCCAGATAACACAAAACCCATCCCTGGCATACTTTCTATGTATTTGTTTCCTGATAATTTTATACTAGATTCCAACAGCAAATGAGAACCTGACTCCAAACTGCTATTTGCACTTAGTTCTGCAGACGCCTCTGTGTTGACGCCATTATTGGTTGTGTTACTATTACCTGTACCGGTGATGGTGGTCTTTATAATTTTGCCTGATGTGCTAGAAATATTTTCTCTGCTTGTGAAAGTTACTGCACCAATACCATCACTGGAAGACGCTTCTGGCATTTTTGTACTTCGAGCTTTATCTTGTGTCCGGGACTGTCCCTTTTTAGACTTAACAACCAAAGTGCTACTTTGGCCATGATGGATACCACTCCCAACATGCAACGGGCCTCGTTTGCGAATGCCTAATGTAGAACTTGTTCTCCGTTGGCTCCCACTCGCCCCATGCGGTGCCGTTAAAGAGGACGCAGCTAAAAAGTACAAGTTTTGTATGATAAAAAATACGATGTAAAGATAATATGATACAGTTTAATTCGCACTTACTTTGATGGATGTGGATGTGGCTTCCCCTTACATCAAATATTTTAATTAAATTAAGGAATGAAAAACTACAATACCAAATTCCAGCAAAACGGCATCTGTATGTTGCTTGTGTGCCAACTGAACAGATCATTTTCCATACTGCCTCTTGTCACTGGTCTTTAATAGCCCACTTAGCAAGCATCTTGTTATAAGAACCACAGCCTAGTTCAGTTTTTCAATCATTACTGTACCGTTGGTTAGTGGCAAAAGGGAAGCCAGTGTAACTTTTGTAGGTAATATGAGGCAGAAATTTGAACCATTAAAATATTTATGAAATTTTAATCACTAGATATATCCGTTAAGATAAAATACTCGCGCAGTGTATAAAAATATATGTATGTTCAGACACCTGGATCATGTGTATTTTATTTGTATCTATTTTCCCATTTGTGGAGGTTAATAAAGTCAATCAGTCAATCAAATATAGAATTTAAAATGCAGCTGATTGGATAGAGCTAAATGGTTGTAGACACCCATGGGAGTAGGCTTCTCCGTGAGATTTATGAAACAGATGAGCACAACTGACATTTCAGAACAATAATAATGAGTATCTAAACTGTTTGATGCTCTTTTATACACAGTACATACAACTAATGATAACAAAAAGGCTCCGAAACATGTTGAGTAGTTACCCGCTGAAGACTCTTTAATTTATTTGGGCTGATACAGCCTATGTCAAAATTTTACAGAGGAGCGTAATATAGACAATAGCAATTACATATGTATATAGGTTAGACAGGGACAGGTTAACTTATGGAGAGTAAAGAGTTCGAACTGCGGAATAGGATATTGACTACTAGGAAGTGGTTGTGGGCAAAAAGACACAAATACAATAACATGTAAGCAAAGCACAATGTACCACACAAAGCTATGGTAGCATGTGCACTGCTCATGATACTCCTTGGTTTATATATTGGGATTTAACATGAGGCTAATTTACTTGATATGGGAGATTGTGGGTGTATTGGTATAAAGTGAGGTAGCGTGAACGATAAGAAGGGACCAATAGTTATCAGGGATCATTCGACAACTACTTTCAAGTCTAAGTTTTAAGTCCCTGTCTGAGGGTTGTCGTCAGTGGGGTGTCCAATTGGTAAAGCGTTAGAGATTTATTATATGCAACGCATTTCCATTACGACATGGAATATTGGTGAATGCGACGATGACACAAGCCTTTAGTTGCTCGGTAACAGTACTTGATATTCTGACCAACACTCGATTAATGTCTTATTTAGACACCAGCATTTCAGGCTATGAGACATAAGAGGTCCATATTCGTCCTCTTCAGCATTTCTGCCGATTGTCTGTCAGCAGGGTTTTTCTCTTTAAACGATACGCGGAGGTCCAATTCTCTTCTATGGTGGACCAACCATACAAAGATCGTAGCACTGAGAGACTGGGTGATATTTCAGTAATTACATCTATATTTTAGACTATCTTTGAAGAACACAATCTGGCCGAATTCTTTTATTTAGACATAATCAAAATGTCATTAGTTTATTTGTTACACCTTAACTGGATCCATAAGCAGAGAGTTTTTAATAAACATGCAATGTAGCAATCATAAGTTAGGCTTCATACATGCACTTCCACAATAAAGCATGTAATGCTGTATACTATTAATCTATATTTGCAGTAAAACAAGTTAGTTCTCAGACCTATTCAAAACAATTTTTCAACATGCCACATAATGTTTAGAGAAATACATAACATGACTGATACGAACTTTAAAGCAGATTGGACCAGTCATTTAGGAAGGGCAAATTGTCCTTGTGTTTCCCTCATAGCTCGAGGGGACATTGCAACCATATTGTTTCCAAACACTTCTGTAGCCTGCGGCACGACCCTTGAACCTTGCCCTGAGTTAGCAACCACAATAATGTTGATACGCAACACCATTGTGGTCGATAACCCAGAGACGCAAAACTTTACTAGAACAATAAAGATTCAGATGGATCAGCTTCTGCAGCAAGTGTGCGGTAATAGAATTTCTTCCTTCTTTGTTTTGACGGTAAATGATAAGCAGTTCCATTTATTAAGACACTTATTGCGATTTATAGAAATTGACATTCTTACTGATTTCAATATGTATATGTGTCAAGGTCGGATGATATTAAGCATGTGGTTCTGTAAGATGCGACTTTTTCAACTTGTTACGGGTTTAAAGTCATTATTTTTCACAGCGTGTGTTCCTAATTTTACATGTGACTGATACATTCTGCACACTTGACGTGTCGAGAGCCCATGTTGTCCTCATATACGCTCAATATGTTTAGTTTGGCAAGAAACACTGAATAGTTTCATGCCACAAATTTCTCTTTGGTGACAACATATTGACTGGATTGATCATCCGGGTGTACTTTTGGTCAAGTTGATCAAAGGAAATGTATTGATTACTTTTTCATAGTGCAAACAAAAATATACGGTTAGAACTATTGGCGATTAATACATAAGCGGTCGAATCATTTTTATCATTGGGGCAACAAAATATTTCTTGAACCGGGATACAACGTATGAATGCCAACACGCAAGAACAATTTTCAACTGCTTTTTATTCAACGATACCGAGCAGAAAATATGGAATTCTAAGTTGTTAAGGAACTTGACAAATGATAAAATATAAAAAAGACGTAGAAGTAAAAACGGCAAAGAATTTTAGTTTCATCGCTAAGAACATTATGCATCATGTATAAAAAGTCTGTATTCAGCACCAGTGTAATTAAATCTTCACTTGAGTCTTTATTCTGTTATGTCCCTGTGTACGACAACCGGCACACAACCGGGCTTACCTAGACTGCCATAAGTTCGCAAAAATAACAGTACATGTCAACAATTCATATGACAAAGTAAGCTTAACACTGTTTAATTGGCCCTGTGTCGAAAAAAGGTATCTCGGCCCATGCTTGAAGCTGTACCCGTGTTATGTTGTACAACCAAAGGGAGCCGGTGATACACGTACGTGTCCACTAATGTGTAAATATTCCATATCATGATTCATTACAAATGTAGTTAAAATATCATCTCCGTCCAAACCCATATGGGTACATTGTGCATAAAATATACACTTGGAAGTAAATGACTTGAACGCAAAGGCATAAATGTTAAAAATGATCTCTACCGTGGAATGAAGATATTTCCAGTATTTCCTCGCATATTTCTCGCTTGCACTCTTATAGCACAAATTGCAAGGAAAGTTGTGCTCCTCTGGCGCTACGACTTTAGGGTGCCTGTATTTCGAGAATTAAAAATTATCCAGGTCAACATATCTTCTTGGCGCTCAAAATACACTGAAGAAAGGTGTCAATTCAATCCGAAAGCAAATTTATAGTTAAAAGCAATACAAACTCCAATGTATTTGGATGTTGACTTAGGTTAAGATGTGGACCAGATTTATATTCATGACATGTCTTTTTTCCGTTGTACAGAAGCAATACATATATCCTGCCACTCGCTTCAAGGGAAGATCTTTTGAAATGTCGCCATACTGAAGTCTCCTGTCGTCATGTGTCATTTGTTAAATGTAATGTCTTCCTCTACACGACCTTCTACACTATGCCTCAAGAAAACACAGTGGTAACAGTACCCCATGCAGAATGAGCCCTTTACATCCTTTTGTCTTGCAAAATGTCTCATCGCCCAGTGACAGAACACACACGTTTCGCGAGAAGTTACGAAAAAAAAATATAAAGAAAAAGAACTGACATCATGGATAACAGCAGAGACGCATCGCAAATCTATTTGCTCTTGGTCTGTTCCTTCTCCATTTTGTAAATCTCCGCCGCTTTCTTCAAGGCAGCCAATGCTCGCATTGGGATCAACAATTTCTTTTTGATGTAATCCACCTTCTCGACTACCATGCGGTTTTCTGGATCGATGTCAAGGGTCGCTGGATCGGAAACAACCGTAGCTTTGACAAAGCCGCGTTTGATGGCGTCCCCAATGTACACCCGCTCGGTGGAAACATTGTGGAAATATGCACCAGTTTCCCTGTCGATCAAGCCCAAGCGAACAGCATCTGAGAAAGGAACCTTCTTTTTGTGAAGCTGATCCACCACAGCGTGAACGGCGTAGGTCTTTTTCACCATTTCATTTTGATTGACTTTGGCCCTCTTGTCAAACTCAACTCGGATTAGGCCGCTGTCGATGGCGTCAGCAAAGCTCAAGGTGGTGTTATGTAGATTGTTTTTGTAGGTGGCGTTGTTTTCATTGATAAGTCCAGAAGCAATGGCTTCCTCCAATGGCATGGCCTTATCAGTCGCAGCATCAATAACGGACTTGACTGTGTACGGGCGTTGCTCTTTGACGGTTTTGATGGTTATCAATCCAATATCCTTCTTCTTTTCCTTGGATTTTTTGGTGGTTGAGTACTCCACAAGGATAAATCCCGCGTTCATTGCCACGGGGATAGGATATTTCTCTCCCGTTACAGGATTCAAGTAAAGACCATTTGCAGCATCAATGATTCCCCTGGTTACGGCATCTTGCATGGTGATATGTTGTTCGGTACGCGGGTCCAGAACACCTGGCGATCAAAGATAGAACTATTGACAGATATCCTTTACGTCATTAGTCACATATCGTGATTACCGGTCATGCAGATTTTTTTGGTCCGTTTTGCGGACCCCTCTCTCTTCCGTTTCATAATTGGTACATTAAATGCTTGGGCAAGATGTTAGGGATCCTGGTGCACATTGAAAAGGCGCGTCGGTACCGGCTGATTACTCTTGAACTTTGGATAATTTAAATTAAGGTTCGCTTACATTGAGTTTTTCAGGTAGAAACCAGTTAAAGACAAAAACTATCAGTACTCCGTTACAACGTCTCTGGCATCTTTTATGTTATGTTTTAACCATTTCTGACACAACTAAATGGACGTCATCGTGACGCCACGTGTTGTAAACGTGGCGTCACAACGAGTCAGTAGGGATGGTAAATTCTTCAAAGAATCACTCCAAAACGCGACAGGAACCGCTGCTCAGTGTAAACGAACCTGTAATTTTTCACGCGTGATGTATCTTTTCGCGGTCATTACAACAAAAACTAGACAAAAAAACAAAAAGCTTCACAAAAACCAAATGTAAGCCTTGTATTACACATAAATACAATAAAGAACATCCATAAGATTTTAGTCGTTTCTTTCATCATCTATATCTAATGGACATCTAGTAGGCACAAATCAGTCAGTCTCCAAACATACCTGTGATGACGAATGTTTTCTTCTCCTCCTGCTCAGACTGAGTGACTTGTTCAGAGTCGGCTGTCTCTTCAATTGTCTCCAACTCGACCTCGGCATCCTCCTCTATTTCCAAAGCAGTGTGCCAATACCTGATGAAAGTAAACACATCTTCATAACCTTACGTATTCCACGTCAGAAATGACCAGCAGCAAATAAGCTAGACATCAATAGGTTTCGTCTGCCCTCAATTAATTTAAGGATTTTGCTGTTAAAAAGTTCATATCAAATTTTACGAAACAACACATGAGGAGGTTCTCTCACGCTTGTGCCTTAAAAACGAAAATATGAAGCCTATGGACACTTGGAGATGATAACTGCCTTTATGTTGGTTCTTCTAATCATTATTGAAAATTACAAGATATCTTCAACAAAACGAAATGTTCATAATTCTCGTTATTCTGTATATATATATATATATATATATATATATATATATATATATATATATATATATATATATATATATATACTTTAAAATACTTAGCGCACATAATGTTGGATTTTACGTACTTAAGGATATCGGCAGTTTCGGCAAATTTCAGCTCCTCCCACTTCTCGACAATCAGGGTGTATTTGGGGTGTCTCATCGTCAGAACAATGATCCTAAAAGTCTCCCAGTATTTCCAGAATTCCTAAAAGAGATTCACTGTGCTATTGGTGTGAGGAGACTACACAAGGCAGTGGATCGCATTAAAAACGATATTTGAAAGTTTAATAATGTACACTCACCTAACCTTATAACAAAACTATTTTTTGCTAATCGACATTAATCTTTTACATAAACTAACAATATTTATGTTCCTCTGTTTAGTGATATGTTGGAAGTGTGTGTGGTAAATGCTATCCCATATGCTGACCTTCAATATATAACAGGGTTTTTATTTAAATGAAATATATCGTGTAGAAGACAAATGCAACAACGACAACTAAAGACATATTAATGGAAAGCAACTTACTAATAATGAGATTAGCAATAACAACACACGAACACAGTCAGGTATAAACTATTTACTGTAAATTAGGTATACAATAACAATAGCTTAACACACACTCAAGGATAAATTAGTTGTTACAAATCAGATACACAATAACTACACTTAAAGGCACATGCCAGATATACTTGCTGCAAATGAGATATACAATAAGAAGACCTGAAGGAACATTCAAGGTGAAACTAACGATTGCAAATGAGATAAACAAAGGGACATAATCTCCTGGATGACGCCATTCTTCTGAAGTACTGTGGTTGCTAATATTTGCAGGCGGTGACACCTGGGGGATTCAGAGCCTCGGCTCCCCTTGCTCCCCAGTGATTGTTAAAAGGAAATACAGTATCATGAAAGTATAACCACTGAACCAGTGCTGCCACCTATGAGAACATCCTTCATTAAAACACCCACATGCACACTAAGGATGAATTACTAGCTGCAAATGAGATGCGCAACATCAGCACTTAAACACACACTCCAGGAGCAATGGAGATGCGTAATAACAGCACTTAAATACACATTCAAGGAGAAAATACGTACTGCAAAAGCCTTGAGGAGCTCCTCGACGACCGCCATACGATCCAACAAAGCACAGGTGGCGCCCTCGTCTGAAAAAAGACCAAACGAGGTAGAAGATACTATTATATTGTACCAGTCGGCACACTCTCGGTGCGACGACGTTCTTGTGTGAACTGGCTATGTTGGTTGGCTCGTTGTTTGATATCATTTTTTAATCTGCCAGATTACAAAATTTTAAACTTGTAATATTCAGGTACCGGCCATCATATAACAAGGTGCTGTACTCTTTCGGCTGTTAAATATGTTCAGGAGATAATATCAGTTGGCTCTTCCCCATCTCCCTGTCGCCCTGACACTGTTTTTTATCTGTTTCTCTGCTGATTATATGGGCTTTTTCCATGGTTCTAGGTAATGAAATACTTGATTAGGGTTGTAATCGTTAATCGTATCTGAAAAGGGCTTTGTTGTTTGGACAAGAGAGACTTTATTTAACTTTTAAAATTAAAAACTGAAAAAAATGACTTAATGTCCCTTACGATGCTGAAGAAGAAGAAGAAGAAGAAGAAGAAGAAGAAGAAGAAGAAGAAGAAGAGCTTCAGCAAAGACTTCAATTTTATTGTTTTGTTATTGAGTCAGTTACTTTGTTGCTATGGCATAATGGAAAGTAAATCACACAGCCCCAATTTATATTGATGTACGAATTTTGTTTGTGAAAAATCAAAAGAACTATAGCACACAAATCATCGACCACTAATTTACCTCTATGGTCGGGGTGTCCTTCCTCTGCTAAAATTTCCCGGAGTCGAGCAAACCTTCCCTTCAACTCTTGATAAGCTTTGTAGTCGCCCCAGTAAGGATCAAAGATGCCTTCGATGTACGTCACGATTCTCAGTAATTCCTCCTTTTCTTCAGGGGTCATGGCCTGCAGGAACTTGACCTGAGGGAATGTGAAAAGAGCATGTTTGTCACTGTCGCAACCAGCTACATAGTATACCTTTTATATATACAGTGAAACCTCATTATAACGACACTCAAATCTTTAACATATTCACTTAAGGATACAATATTGAAGGGCAAATAGCACATTTTCTTCATTATTTGATTAATTTATCTGACACCTTTTTAGGGGAACAAGTAGTGACATTATGACAACTTTACATTGTAATTAAAACGTGATCTTCATCTTACCATTGCACAATAACTTATAATAATTGGGATTGGGATATTTTATTTCAATGGAATTAACTTTCAAATGGATGATATATGTTTTGGGGGGTTTTCTCTATAGGCAATCTGGTCACTATCGTAAAAATACACAATGTGAATCATTTCCAAGTTTGGTCATTTCAAAAAAGAAAAAAAACTCCCTAAATATACGGCCATGTTTCATTGTCAATGATGAATGTTTTCTAGCCACTCTAGCTGAAAGATACGTTTTTAGTTGCATAAGATTGGTGAAAAGTGACAAGAGATATATATTAGTTCCCCATGCTAATTGGGTACGTTCGCTTGGTGTGAGTAGTAACCACCAAAACGTTATCCCCGGTGTGGTCTTGCCGGAACATACTTCATCATCATTGTAGTCCTTGAACACAAGCAACAGGAACTTGATGATGGTTTTGCCAATGCGGATGAGGTTCAAGGTCCAGTTGGTCAGCAATTGGAAGAGTAGTCTGCATTAAAAAAAAACAAACCAAGACACCCTTATCTAGTTAGCAGGACTCGAGACAAAGAGCCCCGACTTCACAACGTCACGGTCCCTGACACTTCTTTGGCGCAGTGGCAGCAACCGCTACATTGTGAAGACGAGCCATTACTGACTTCATTTTTTAGTTGAATGTCGTTGATGGTTCCGACATAATTTCAGAGTTGAGGATACCTTAAAAATAAACAACCTCGTTAGATCAAGTATCACGTTATTAGACCTAATAGGACTAGGGCGTATGTGTGTGCTATAGTGACTCCCTGTATGTGATTGAATAGTAATTGAAGGCTCAAAATCCCTTCAGGCAGAGAGTCCTTTATTCAATTCAAAGCGTGTAATTACACGGTGTGTTCCAAATTTATTAGGTAAGCAACTGGTGACATTCAATTCTAGGTTTAGTATAAATATTTTTAGCGACGCAGTCATGCATCTTTAAAGCCATGTGGACTTTATGACCAGTAATCCTAGCCATCAGCAGACTAATAAAGTAGCGATCCCGCTCGTCGCGCTGGTGTCCTGATTTGACATCGTAAATTGGGCATCAAATGCATCATAAAAATGAGCTTTGCTTTCAGTGATGCACTTTCATGATTCAAATAACGTTTCTCTGTCCTTGTCAGTTCATTCATTGACCTAAGGAGGGCACCAGGTAATAAAACGGATATACATGAAGTCATTTGGTATTGTAACAGAGAGCACTGACCTACGGTCTGGTTGTGCGTTATATTGCCGGACCTATTGTGCCTCTGCGACGCAATTCTGTTTGCCTTAGTACAAAGGCAATTCAGACTAGCACTGGTTCAGTGATATGTTACATTCTACAGTTTTTTACTGAATAAACCAAGTTGGTAGTTTTAACACACTATTAATTCAACGCTCAAATTGGCTTGGCAAAGCAGTGCAATAAAATAGCCGACAATGCATGTTACTCATGTGTAGAGCCGCAGGCAGTTAGCCTTACAAAATACAGCGTAACTTACTTGACCCCGGCATTGATAGCGTCCGGATCCGGGCCAGGGATCAGGAAAATTGCAGATGGCACGTGAGCTTCCGTGTTGTGGATGTTTCGTACCTGTAAAGTAAGTTCAAAGATGTCACAGAAACACCCGAGTGAAAAATTCAAAGTCACATTAAAAACTTTTAAAAGGGCATTATTGAGAACGTAGGCAGACACAAGGCTAGACGAAAAGGACAGTAAAGCAAATTGTGTAACTGTTCGTTAGCCTGAGTCGAAAGTACATTACAGTGGCTAAGTGGTCCCTACCCAGTATCACTTCTGTTCTTTAATGAAGACAGAAAATCTTGTTATCGACAGTCATCACAAGAGAAAACAAGTAGCTGCTGATGCTACCAACATACCGTGCCCACGATAACCATGGTGGTACTACATATAATATACCATGAAACATGTTGTGATCATCTCAAATGAACTTCCATTAAATCCTTCTGTAGCTACTGCATACAACAGACTTCTATTTGAATAGTCCTGTGATCTTAAAGCATATTGATTTGTGTAAATAAATAAATAAATAAATAAATAAATAAATAAATAAATAAATAAATAAATAGATAAATAAATAAGTAAATAAATAAATAAATAAATAAATGAATAATAAATAAATAAATAAATAAATAAATAAATTAGTTAATTAATTAATTAATTAATTAATTAATGTAATATGAAGAATAATTATTCATGCACGATTATGCTTATGCACTTCTTAATATGACGAGTACCCACATTGAAAATTTTGCAGGATCATTTATTATACTTTCCAAGAAAATGCGTAGACAAACTGTGCAGGTGATTTTGAGCTGCTCAGCGATCTATGTTAATTAATGATTAGTAAAAGAATGTAGTCAGCCAAATTATTTCATGCTTATGCATATCTCCCACCTGAAATGTATTCACCCTGAAAATTTGAAAGGGCTAGCTTGTATAGTTCCGAAGATATGGCCCGGACAAAATCGTTAATTAATTAACTAATTAGACACACAAAACAGTGCCTATGGACACCTACTACCTATGATCTACCAACTCTATAAATTGTAAAGAGATACCATTTATATTTTACAAGATATGGCCCAGACAAAAAATATGTTTCGAATGAAGATGACTTTGAGTGCTTACCAATATTTGTTGATTAATTATTAAAGAAACTAATCAGCCCGATAAATTTTATCCTGTGCACAAGATGTACCAACCCTGAAAATTTGAAAGAGCCAGCATTCATATTTCTTAAGATATGGCCCGGACAAAATCGTTCCTGATTTGGAGGTTGCCTCATGAACTTTGATCAATTAATTAATCAATGCAAGCAATAGGAAAGGTCAGACTTAGCTCTAAAGTGTGTATTCGCCCAATACACAACTGAATACACAAACATTTGGAGGGCTAGAGTTACGTATTCCCATTAGTTTGTATGTTAAAGCAATTTTGAAGAAACAAGTCAATTTTGCAGCTTTGGTTATATGATTTTTGTGAGGTATCTAGTAATGCATCTGGATTTGCTGTGTGATATTTCGTGTTTCTATGTACGGTCGTTTCAAAGTTATTAAGTTGCAAATTACAATGTAAAGTAACGGAATACACAACCCTAGACCTCCACCTACTGCAGTGCCCTCTTTTAGGCAGTTCTTAAAACTTCTGTTCTGACCCTTGTCTATCAGACACACAAAACAATGCCTATGCACACCTACCACCTGTAATCTACCAACTCTATAAATTTCAAAGGGCTAGCATTTATAGCTTAGAAGATATGGCCCGAAGAAACTTTGTTCCAGACGGACGGATGGACGGAAGGACACACGGACGGTGCCCATTACCATATACCCCCCCCCCCCCTTTCTGGTTGGCGGGGTTTAAGAAATGGGATGTAATGGTTGGGCCGACCTCTCTCATTATAACGAGTTGGTGAGATCAACCTGACGGCGCCGAGTCAGGACAATTAAGTAATTTTGCTTTTCACCAAGATCGCGCGAGGCCAGTCTGAAACTTGTGATTAGGAGACTGACCCCATCATGGCTTACGTGTACATCCAAGGCTTTTGTCACGGATCGCGTCAATTTATCAGCTCATGGCACAATCACTGTTAGTGCATTCAGCATTCATTATCACCTGAATCATATTTTTCAGTTCAACAACAATCTCAATCACAAATATCTTTTAAACAGTCAAATAACATATCACATGTTGCTCTTGTTTGTACAAGTGTATTTATGTTTATAAGTCCAATTAAGGATATAGAAATGGGTATCCAAGACTTGTTGCTGATAAAATAGAGCTGATCTTATTAAAAATACTACATGTAACTTTTCAATTGGAAAGTATAAAAAAGTAAGGTACTTCAGCTTCACGTATGTCGACATCAGTTTTATGTGAAGTTACATTTTCATTTGAGAAGCACAGTGGCACACCGTGGTATGAAGACTATATCACATATGTGCCACACATAAAATGTATATTTCACACATGATGTAAGATAAAAAAAAATACGCTCAGTTGTCCCCCCTTTGTGTATGATGTAAAGCCCGGATGAACCCTCTAATCCCATCCATTGCTTTTACTCACCAGCCACTGCAATTTTTCTGAGTTGTCCATCAACGTCACTTCCTCGCCTTCCTTCACGCTGATCTATACAACAAAATAGTGCATAGTTTAAACGTATTTATTTAGTCTGGATAACCCTATAGTACATCCAGATGATTAATACATAGGTTCTCCAGAACATAGAGACACACAGCTAGTAGGTACATGTATGTACAAGACAGACATGACAATACAAATGTTACCAATGTATAATATCTGTGAAAACTGTGTACAAATATCAAGATTTGATTACTTGTAAGATACAACTTAAACCAGTATGAAGTTAAGTTCAATGTTTACCCAAAAAAGAAAAAGGTGTGATACAAATGAATTTGCATAGTCCAACCGATGACCATTACAGTAACAGTAACGGAAACATTTAGTCGTTAAAAGCGCCCGGTATCATTGTCAATAATGTACCGCTGGAGAGCATCACAGATCTGGAAATGTAGGCAGTTAGAAAGCTCGTTACTGCCACAGAGAAATATTTCAACCAACCTATCACTACCAATATGGATTATAAGATGCGGGCTAGCCCCCGGAACAATCAAAGGAGTAACACAATGAAGAAATTTGTTTCTCTGAATGATGTAAGAGGGACAGAAGAGAAAAAAACGCTTGGAGTCTTCAGTGGGATCAGAAAAGGCACAGGATGGGTCAGGAAGGATGCTAACTTTGTGAAGGTCGCAGTTTAGTCTAGAGAATCCTAGGCGTAATTGCGTATGGCAAATCGGTCACCATAGAGATAGAACTCAGCAACAGTGTCTGTGGCTAAGAGTGTTGTCTTAAGTTTCGATTTGAATGTATACATTCAATTGCATTCAATTCTATTCTTTGTACATTTAGCACGGTAAGGAGTATTTTGCCAGCACTTCTGATTTACATTTATATAAATATATTTACATACATCTTTTCCATGCTTCAATTCTTGAACATGAAAACTATAAGATATCACTTTGATTTTGACCAAGACTTATCAAAAGGACTTCATAAAATACTTGTTTCCAAATGCAACAAAAAGAAGGAAGTAGATTACTTACATCACGTGTCTTGTACGCCGCCAAAGCGGTTACAGGCCGCTCATAATCCAGAGCCTCTGTTCTCAAGTTGACGGGGACAATACCTTTGCTCTTCTCGAAGACACCAAGTACTTTATTTTGCCAGTGCAAGTATAATGTCAGCAATTCCTGAAAGACGTTTTTAACACACCTTTAACCCTCGGGGAACTAACGTCAATATTTGTGCATGCAACAATTTCCCCATGAAAAATGGTTCGAAATATACCAGGGTTGGAAATGTCGTCTGCTTCTATTTTCAACAAAAGTCGTATATCTGATCAGTGAACAGCTTATCCCCGGGCACTTCGGGTACGAAGTTTCCGGAGTGAGCCAATTAAAAACAAAGTTCTTGCTTTAGTCTCATAATGGCTAATTTTCAGTTAATTTAGATTTGAATTTTATTTTAAGTGAGAATGGGATAGTACAGTAAATTCTAGGTTAAAAAACACGAAATAGCTTCTGTCATGCCACGGGGTAATCAATCTGACATGCACATAACTGTACGTGCAAGACACCCATTCTCAATACTGTCGGTAGACATATCATATTATCATGGGTACTGCATGTAAACGTTTTGTTTCATTAAAGAAATCAGCAATTTATTTTGATCACTACTGCAACATAAATTTGCCAGTTTGCATTGGACGAAGCGCCACCTACCTTCAGCTCTTTAGCCAACCGCTTCGTCTCCTCTTCATCACAGTTGCCACTTTCTGCGTTGACTTTGTCCTGTGCTTTGCTGAGTTCGTGGTTCATCAGGTATTGGCTTTCCTCTATCTCATGGAAGAACTGGTGGAAGTCGGAGGCGTTTTTCAGGTGCACATCCACACATTGAACCAGCTTGCTGATCCAGGCCCAGTTTTCTCGCACGGCAAACAGACATCCCTGTGTCAAGTACATGTATGTGCCAACGTAAAAATTACTGCCCTAATAGAATTCATAAATATATTTTCCAGCAAAAATGACTTCGATCAATATTTTCCAAATTGCATATTTGAACTTTTTGACTACAGAACGTAAATTGAAAAGAAACATCTGAGCCACGGTGAGGGGGATATTAGCATGGAGTTCAGGGTAATAAACATTTCACACACAACTTGAACGTTTGGGGATTACCTGATCTTTTCTCGAACTATTCAGCGTCTAAACTCCATAAAAAGTGTGACACTTTTGCCCACGATGAAGAGGTCTGTGATTTTCTCCATATTAATCTTTGTCACTGTTCATGAATTTTAATGCTTACACACCTTATGACGATGTATTGACATGTAAATTTCCCAATGAGAAATTACAAGTGCCTCGTGCTCTACACGTCGTCTGTATAGTGGCAGGAGGCAGGTGTGTGTGTGTGTAGGGGGGGCATAAAAGATAAAATGTGAGCAGGCAAAAGTTTTCTTTGGCACCCAACGTGCACTAAGGAAAGCTGTTGGCTCAGTCTTCAGAGGGCTAATCACTAAATAGTCTGATGAATGTTACAAACCTGGGACACTCTGGCTAAACCCACTCCATCTTGGGCTCCGGCTTCTTCTTCATGATCTTCCTCCTTATTCACCAACGAAGAGGCGCGCCCACTGACGTCAACAGACAGCGACTGAAATATAAAACTTAGTGGTCAATAAGAATTCTTTGGGTGCTCATGTCGATAGACAGTCACTGAGATGCAAAACATATTGTCCAATAGGGAGCGCTATCAAGGAACATATACTTAATATAAGATTCAAAGAGTGACAATTTATTTGTAAGCAAATTAGTTTTCCCGATTCTGAATGTGGCCAAAAATATGATGCAGTGCAGCACATGCTGGTTGAATGATGTGTCATTAACTCTGTCTCTTCCTGGGCCCGATTGAAAAACAGCATTTCTGCTAAATCGGACTCCCAGAATAAATATATTCAATTATTATTATCATTATTATTATTATTAGTTGTTGTTGTTGTTGTTGTTGTTGTTGTTGTTGTTTTTGTTGTTGTTGTTGTTGTTGTTGTTTGGGTTAGTGTCCAGATACATTTTAACAATCAAATCAAGTTATGCTGACGCTTACACGTTTCTATGGCACACAATTGATACACGAAACGCTTCCTGGAAGGCTACAAATGGCTGCTCAAATTATATAACTGCTTCACTGCTTATTCCGACATAAAGAATGTAGGCTTGCTACCCATCTATTTTAGCTCTTTTTTCTTGTTTTACCCCCTTTTTGTTCTTTGATTTTGTTACGCGTGAAGTAGAACACAGAAGCCTAGTTTGTTTTGCATGACGTAGTCACTGACGTTCCAGGTTTTTCAATTTTTATTTTGATTGGTCAAAATGTGGTTTTGCTCTACAATATCCTCATGAATGTTATATAACTGTAAAACATATACTCACCCCAATGAGTTCTTCTAGACTAGCAATCTGTGAAATACTCTCCAGGCAACCCAGTCGCTTAGTGGTGACTTTCTGTAAGCACAAATACAGTAAACTAAAATTCCCAGAATCTGTAGCATATATATATATATGTGGTCCTATTAAATGACCGTTTTAGAGATTGTTTTGATTGAAAACCGGCAAAAACTTAAGCAAAAATTTTGAACATGTGTCCCCCCGCCCCCCCCCCCCAAAAAAAAACAGTATACACAACTATCTTGACACTCACAAGCGTCAACCTTAGTTCGTCAATATTAGTATATTGTTAGCCAGCAAGTTTTAGACGATAATTTTTACAACATTCATACTGACTTGGAACCTGAACCACTGTTTTATCCTGTAGAATTTCCTATTTTTGGATTGAATCAACAGCTTTCTTTGGCACACGCTGGCTGCTAATAAAAGCTGATGACAATTGGCATGCTACCCTAGTAGGTCTTGACCGTAAATTTTATCAGAATATGTTAAGAGAGGAAAATATTGAGTAAAATGCACATCACAGATGACTTTTGAAAGTACAGGTCGATATAGACCAGTTTGACCAGGAAAGTGTTAAAACATCCATACTTAATTCATGACCGTCATTATGATTCTGTGCTTGATCATGTGTACTGTTGGCTTGTACATCAAAACAGTTACAATGGTAGCAATGTTGACCTTTTCTCATTAATAGAATCCATATACATTCCATTCACGAACAACAGGTCACGTGTGTACTCACCCAGAGTTATGAGTGGACCACTGAGAGTCATGTGTCGTAATTACGGCGTAATAGTACACGATATTAACGTACCCAACCTACAGACAAAGAAGACAACTGAGCCGACTCACCGATAAATTGTAGTACTGCGTATTGGCAGCATGTGCATCTTCATCATCATCATCCTGGAATAAAATGCATCACAAATATCACTACTTTTGCAACGATTCTGATGGTGAAAATAGTACAGTGTATAGTATAGTACTGTGAATACATTCAGTTTTGCTATGTTCTTGTTTTCGCTTATTCCGTTGATGTATCAAAGCCTTCAAATTAAGAACACAGTGAAAAGGGGTTTGGACATGGCACTGACTGGATATATAACCAAAGTAGTGAATTTAAAGTGTCAGTGAAAGGTCCAAATGCCAAAACCGTAAAACTTAATATTCTTGAAATTAAGTGTATTCAGAGCAATAATACTATAATGAAATAGGTCAAAGTTTTGATTAAATAACAACATTAGTAGTTTCGGATTCATATTGACATTTTTGTTTTCAGAGTCTCAATAATCCGCAAAAAATATATGTAGCTCCCTTTCTTTGTCATATCTTAGACAGAAAGACCCTATAAAAAGGTTGAGTACAGCATAAGCACACGATGTGTGTAACATGAAGCAATGGTAGGATCAACCTTACACATTTATGTTCAACGTGCGCTGGCTCGGAAAAGATCCGTTTACTTTGTGCATGTAACAGTCTGATATGCTGCGACCCGTTTATTGATGTGGTCTGCCCGTAAGGGTTCATTGCAAAGTTTGGCTCAACAGGTTCTTGTAACCGGAAACTCTAGTTGGAGATGGCCCAACTTAAATTGAAATCACAATATGTAACCACACTAGACCGATTTCTATACACCTTGGCAGAGTTACCATGCAATTATAAGTTGGAAACTCGTTCGCCAGGATCGACTAAATGATTTATTGCGCAAATACCAGAGTACCTGCACGCATGCCTCCTACTTGCCTGCTGTGCTGACTCTCAGGACATTTTTGAGTGTCGCGAGTGATCCGAGTCCAACAGGACCAGACCCCTCGGGCTAAGCAAGCAAGCCACTTACCTTTTCAGAGGTGGCGCGACGAACCTCCCGCGAGTAGTCTTTTACCATGCGGGCTCGTCGCTTCTGTTCGTCCAAGGCGTCCGACACACTCTTCTGATTGCTGCCATATTCTGATGTCTCGTGGACGCGCTAAAGCGTAAAACATAAACAACAAAATCATCTTTAATGCAGGATTTGTGAACTGGAAAGGTAACAGGTCTTAGAGGGCCAAACTCTTGGATTCAGAAAAGTGCAAAAGAAAACCAGGTAAATTGGGGCGAGGCAAAGAAGCAAACAAACCAAAGCAAAACAAACAAAACGAAACAAACAAAGTAAACAAAACAAACAAAAAAGAAAAAAAAGAAAAAAAAATTACCCCCAAGGGCCTGTTTAGTCTATGCTGACAGGGACCTGGATTCCAGAAACGGATCAAAGTGACAGAAAAAGGAAACTAAAAATGAAGCTAAATAACAAAAAAAAAAAAAAAAAAAAAACTAATAAAAAAAAAAGAAAAAAGGAAAAAGAAAAAAGAAACAAAAAAACCCCAAGGGCTTGTTTAACCATGCTGACAGGTTTTTGGTTTCCAGAAACGGATCAAAGTGATAGAAAAAGTAAAATATGAATACGGTGAATCAACACAAAATATATAAATCCCCTGACCGAAAAGTATGTTACTCGGAATACAAATTACATGGGCTTGGTCTGAACTGCAGACAGAGAGGGGGAGTGGCTGGGCTCAGGTAACAAGAACGTCTAAAAAATAACAAAAGAAAAGGAATGCATGACGCGTAGACTGCTCTATTTGATAGATGAAAACTTGTGATCGGCCCAGATTCTTGCTTTTCAAGTGCTTGACAGTTTTGAAAGTTATTTTCCTCCAGAAAGAATTCGTCTGTAAATATACATGCATACAATTGCTCTTTTCTTTGAACTTAGATCGCGACCAAATAATTTGAAAGTGGTAACCTTTACCCAACTCGGGCAAAGTGCTTTTTGATTGCATGGTACTTTGCATTTAAATCTGTTTCTGTTCTTTAATTTATACATAAACAAGTTTTTTCCATATATTTCCATCTTCTAATTGACCGCCATGACCCAGGGAGAGTCAGGCTTTTACCCAGAATAGGTCACATATATGTCACACAGAAAACAGTAAGTCACGTAGATTTGTACAAATACCTATTTATTAAAAAAAAAAAAAAACCCGTAGTTTTCTATTTTGTACTTTTAAATGTTTGGATGATATGCTTTTTTCATAAAAAGGACCTCTACAGTGCTTCACGTGTTGCTATGACATTATTCTGGAGCCTAAAAATGACCATTTTGGTAAGAAATTCAAGGTTTCCCTATGCATAACATGATCTCTATTTGTGAAATTCAAAAAGAGACGAAGGACAAAGGACGAATTCGATGGAAAGTAAATGAGGTAACACTTTCCAAAAATAAGTCATGTGAATAAGTATTGAACAGATTCTTACAGGACAATAAAAATGGTGCGTTGGTTGATTTTATGGATTTATTTTTCATTCAAAAAAAGTCATCAAAATCAGATGAATTCTTGTATAAGGCGTATATTTTCTTTGCACCTTTGTATTACATTTATGTTATCAGTCTGTAACCCTTCCAACTTCAAAAGCACGTGCACGGTTAATACTTTTGTTCGCTCTAATCAACACATCATATAGGTGGCTAATGGCCCCACATATATGACCTCCAGACTAAAGCACACACCAAACGAGTTCAAACACTGACATTCAACAATACAATGAACGTAATGATACTCAATACCATGTGAGAATGCATTTATCTGGTTTTTCGCCACTTTCCTGGCGGAATCAAGTTTTTTCCATAAAGTAATAATAAGGGATACATAGGTTTCGATGAAATTACGTCAAACGAAAAGTCCCGAAATAATATTTGCATAAGGAGCTACTTCAATAAATGGTCTGTTACAAAGGACAGTCTATACTCATCTAGAACTGGAAATTGATCAAAATATGTATGACTATTTAACCCTTTCCACATAGAGAGTCAGTTGAAGACTAAGTGACAAGTTTTCTCTGGCATCGGGCATGTTATCTTGATATAAGTTCTATCCAAAATTTCCATTTGAATTGTTTTAAATTGTTATTGAAGTTGGTTAAAAACATTGAGGCGGGCTACCTGCTAGTTTTGGGTGGCTAAGGGGAAAATGGTTAAACATTTGCACAGAAATGTATACATGTGAACGCAAGATAACGTGCGTGCCATTAGAAAACATCTGTATTCAGTCTATCGTACAGTAATGGAACGCAATGTAAACACTTTTGCGCGAAAAACCGTTGACAAGTACCGGTTGTTACAGATGTCATTTTCAAGTAATTTCTCTTTTATTTACTGTCTGATGGGAACTTTGTGTTAACACTTGCCCGTTCAATTCGCTCAAAAGCGCTCGGATATAAATATCGCTGGCTTCAATATTTTCAGTTTAATGTCTTGTAACTCGAAAACATTTTGAACGATAATAATGGGACCGGTCAGGACATAATACATTTCGACCGACAGCTTTCCTTGGTGCGAATGTGGACAAAGCCACGTCAAGGCAAGGCGCTGACTCAGGTCTTGTTCTAACTAGATAGGGATATATACATAAAATGCCAGAGAATTACATACTCAAAACACAATACAATATTTACATGACAAAAAGCAACAGGTTGTATATGTATGTGTGTTCAGTATGTAGGTGTATTATGTTTATTGATCACAGTAACGCACGTCTGGCATAGCGGATTGAGCGATTACAAACGACGGAGGGCGCGGCAGCCGGGTTGGGTGACTGACACCTTCATTTCCCACTTGACGTTTACGAGCCTTACAGGCTATAATGTACATTATGTAACCGCACACGTGACTGTCAGTGCAGACACATCTCGCACAGAATAGCCATTCATATGTGCTGGTGGAAAAGTAATGTCTATTATGTCAGCTTAAGAGGATAGTTTCCATGGTATAGCCCTAAGACTTACCATTTTAGATTTTGGCAAATACCCTTATCACCGTTATGGTGGAACCTCGCATTTCAAAATTGCAGTGACACAATAGAGCAAAAGGTGAGAAAGACAATTATTTTTCTGTTTCATTTAAACTTGCCACATCGCTTACAAGTGCATAATTGTGTTATATGCACATGATACATCGTTGTCAACAAACAAACAAACAAACAGTCGGTACAAATTAGCAACAACACTTTCATATGTGGGTCTTTTACTGGAGATACGAAGTTTTATGGCTTGCGCATAAATTAACAGGACTCATAAACAAGCACTCCATAGTCACCTGTTATCGAATCCAATAAGATAGATTAAAAGTTCATACTTGTGTCTTCCTCACTGTCATGATAAAATCTTATATTTCTTCGTATGGTCACTTAAACGTCTCTTTTTCTTTTTAAAGCTTCTGCACACTTTTTAACATACAAAATATCTTCTGAACACATCCTTAAAACTCTTTTGGTCCACATTGTTGACAAATCCTGACTGATGAGGTGTTACCAATTACCCCGCGCCATGCAACATAAAATGAGTATATCAGGACGTGTCCACAAACGTCTCAAATTTGGGGAAACTGCGTGTGAAAAATAATGCTACGAAACAGTGGTAAATTACAATGCTTTCCAATTCACCTGTTATATTTAAGTACCTTTGCTGCACACACTGGTAGTATGTGTCCGTTTGAGCGTCCACTTCATTTGCATAACGTCGATGTTAACAATTGATGTCATTTTGAGTAGTTAAACAATATGGTAGCTTTTCACGAATATGAGTTTGGTTCCAAAAGGATATTTTTTCATCTTCTGTACATTCAAATTATTAAATAATCAATTTACCTGTTCGTCCGAGCAAAATGTTATCACGTTCTGCACCCCTTTGTTGTCGGCCATCCTCACCTAAAAGCAAAACATAAAGAATTAATATATTCCACCAAAATCATGAGCAAATGAAGTTAATTTTGTTCCAGTTGTATGAATTCACCACTCGCCTTCCCAGGTTCCAAGGCTGCATGTTGTGCATGCGTACCACGACGTCTGGTTAAATACTGGGCCCAATGCTGTTACAGTCGAAAAGTCCCACAGGTGTGCGGTGCTGGAGATAAACCGCAAGTTAACAATGTAGATGTTTATTTTTGTGAAATATGATGTGCCACAGCTGCCTTCATACCTACAAAAGGATTCTGCATTGAATATTATATAAATTGTTCAACCATGCGGACAAGCGAGGTTAATTTCAAGAACGTACTATTTTGGTTTATTCTGGCTATTTCAGGGCACATTTACCATCTATGCCAGGAAATTTTTATCCCTGTCATCTCTCTATCTCCCAAACAAATAGCTATATGCGAATACATTTGTATATGAACAGAAGTGCTCATAAACTATCCATTCACATAGCTGTCTAGAGTATACCATGACGAATTTTGCCATGAATATTTTCACTATTATACGCTAAAAATGTACAAAAACGAAGACGGAGTGCAGGGTATCCCGCACTGAAGTACAGCAGTTGAGGTGATAGGCTATGCGTAAGATTTAATCGAGGGCACGATCCTTTTTAGCTGCGACTGCAAAAAGTTAGTCCCTGTAACTGGTATACTAGTAGGCTCGTGATAGGTCAAGTTTTCAAAAAAAGCAAAGAAAATGCCCCCTGGCCACTTGGAACTGTATGCAACAGCTGACCTATTTTTTAGAAGACACAAGTTTTGTTTTTCGTGTTCCAGAAAAGCATATCTCTATTTTCTGCGATACCAAGTGCTTCTGTTCAGGTATTATATCATATTCAGGTAATGTATTTATGTAACAATTTGCCGCATTCTTGAAGTTCTCGTGCTCCTTGTTAATTGTAAAACTGATAAATACTGGATTTGTATGGGGATATGCCGTCCTTCCTGATTATCTTATTATTTTCTTGCAATAAAATTTGATTAAACTAACTGGTAAAACTGATAAAAGGTGATCCGAAACTTGTATCAATTATTGGTGGTAACATAGTCCTGTACTTTTACGGTGATACACCGATTGTAAAACAGTAAAAACACTTGCAAATGCCTGACACAAAGCGATACAAACCTTGTAGCCTGTATATCATGCAAAGCTCTGCCCATTTGACCACTTCCAAAACACTACCGTTTCTGTCATAAGTGGGTCTTACCCACACACCAATCAGGAGTGACGATATAGTAAAAACAACTGGCCAATGACGCGGTCTGATGTGCCATCGGGTAAGCTGCGAAATTGCTGTCAAATTGATAGTAATTATCTTTTAGGCATCTGGGTTAAGTGCAGCATGAAGATGAAAGTTTCGGCCCGACTTTGCGCCCTTTATTTTTCTTTGGCCTAGGGTGAGTTTAACATTGGTGCCTTCTCCTTAACCATAACCCACCCAGACAAAATCTGCAACAGCTCTTTTCACCTCAAATTAGAAAAATAACTTGCGGCATGTTTAAATCAGTGATGGGGTGAGTGATTGAGTATACTACTACTTTTTGGAGGTGGGGGGGAGGTTAGAGTTGTGATTTGAATAAAAATATTTACAGTGCCTTTGGGAAAATTGACATAGTAATACCAAAGTTCTAGAAGTGGCAATTATACTTTACTCCACAAATTTTTTGACAAGAGTACATTATGCACTGATTGACCCTCGTGCTATTTCATGTGTCACATTTTTCTGTGTAAATATGTTTGTCAGGTTGAACCATTGTAGTTTTTGCCAAATTTTATGTAATGGGAGACAATTACGACAGTTTCAAATTTAAAGAAATCACTGTATGGCTATTAGACAGAAAGTGGCACTACGAGATGCAGGGAATTCATGCGACCCGTAATTGCATAAGCATTAACAACTAGAAAGGTATGTATCAGGTATGTCGATGACAGCGTCTCCTTCACATACTCTATTTTTTGCATTCATTTATTTTATTTCATTTCATTTTTCCATTCCGACAGGGAACATATTTGCTAGATAAATTACATAAGAAACCTTTGTCGGCACATACAACGTAAACAACGATAATGAGACACAACAAAGACGCTGTGTCTATTAATATATGATAGGTCTATTATTTACACAAAATCATATCGCCTGACTGCACCGAATGGAATACCAGCGAGATGCCTGGAGGCGAAAAGTGCAAACTCCAAACTGATTGCTAATGCTCAGCTTTTTGCAAACAAAAGCAAAATCGCCCGAAGCTAGGCAATGACCACAAAGATCCACGGAATCCTAGACGCACCTCTGATATTATGTGTCCAAGTACGTTGCAAAGCTAGTGGCTGGATGAAATCAGACATGTTCCAAATTGTTCTTAACGGCCTTTTTATTTGGGCACTTTCTTAGCCTAGAGTTGTAGCTGAGCCATTCACACCATTTCGAGTGTCAATTATATAGTCCTCAATGGTTTTTATTTTCCCTTTCATGGGTGACGTCTCTTGCTTACGAAATATTTCATAACTCTGTCGAGTCCTCAATACTGACCAGTCGCTTTGCCAACACCGATGAATGTTTCTTTTGTGGGCAAAGGTAATCGTAGAAAACTGCCACATCTCTTCAGCTGGCTGTCACCACTGATGTTTCTGTTCTCCTGTGTACCAATGACTTTTAAAACAAAGATGTTTGCACGTCACAGAGCAAGACAAATTGTACAAAATTCACTCTAACACAAGCCTAACATTTGTTCCTTAGTGACATTTGCGAAAAAGTAACAAAGTATCCCTCACCAGCAGTTTCTGTGTTCCCGATGCCCAGGAGTAGGTCTAGGACAACTAGCTGTATCAACGCCCTCAGCTAGAGTGTGGAGTGACCACTAACATTGTCAATGCTCTATGCTAATGGTTCACGGATAGTGGTCTTGCCCGGAAGGGTCAGTACGTGACACACATAGAAACTTTCCGTGATGAATAGGCGCATCCCCCAAAGGCTTTTGGACTTACATGCACTGTATTATTTGGAAGATTAAAACAGGTGAACACCCGAAAAAAAAAAAAAGAGCGCTCTATTTGTTTGGCGTGTTGTTGTTGTTGTTGTTGTTGTTGTTGTTGTTTTTTCTTTTTTTTTTTTTTTTGGTCACTATCCTAGGAGCATAGACTTTTTTATTTGTATATTGATAGTCCTGTTTGCCAATAACACATTCTCGGTATATCGACATGGATATTAAGGCTCCGGAAGTGTCGAAACAGTGAAGACATACTAGTACTACGATGGATATGCATTCTGCTATGGAGTTTTCTTGAACTTTCATTTCAATAAGTATGAATGAGACCCATTACTATGGCAGTGCATAAACTACAGACCCGCATGTACGTGTTCTGTAAGAGAAACAGGGCAAGTTCAAATATGAAATACAAATGGCTCTGCAGGGGACCAGACTTACTATGTAATCCTTAGTTACACAATGTTCTCACGTAAGTATGGATGACTGCAGTGAAGAATTCATATACACAACGCATGTGCATATCATTATTAAGCACTGAAACAGATCGCCCTTCGGTGTCATTGTATTTTAACATAAACATTAGGTCGAATACGCATCCGCAGTTGATGCTACCTCTCTTACTATTCTGATAAAAAATACCGATCTGAAGACATGCGTTTAATAGCTTCCTTACTATTCCGGCAAAAATGTACCATTCTGAAGATATAGGGTGCCTTGCTTAATGTTCTGATGAATACATTTGCTGTTAATTCAAGAATATTATCCATGCATGATACAGAGAGAGAGCGAGAGAGAGAGATAATAAGCCAACATTTTGGTCTCATTGTGTACCCACAATGATTTACGATATTTTTTAAAATTTTACATTGTGTTATGACTTTGAATGAACATTTTTTTTCATGCAATAAATCACTTAAACATTATGTCAGCCACGCGTTTGAAAGAGACATGAAACTGAGTTTACGTTTCAAGAACACTGATCCACAGTGCATGCCTATATGTAAGAATTTTAAGTAAATCACCCATACAACGTGTGCGTGAAAGGAACGGATAAAAGGGCTATTGTGTCCAAATTCAATGCGCATAGCATACAGAGGTTCCCCGGTTTTGCAACATAATAAAGAGATTAGATACAGCTAAATGATGGATCAGCAGTGCAAATACAGCTGTACCCTCGGCTCGATCTCCCAGCAGATCGCCTCTCAATATTCTGGTCAGGATATACTTTGGATAATAATAAAGTACTGTACACACAAATTGCTTACGAAGCCCAATATTTCAACTCTGTTCTGTAAATGCTTGGGGCACGACAATAAATTTACAGATCCCTGGTAAGCCACCTACTTGCCACTTAGAATCTCATTGAACATTCACGACTCTTATATCTGGACAAAACTGGTCAAAATGCATAGAAGGCGGTATAGCCTGCCCTGCTTCCAGATTTCCTGTCATTATTTAAATCAGAATCCATTTTGGACAGTCATAAATCGTCAGATCATGTTCACAACTCCCTCGCGAGGTCAGATATTTCAGCTCTGTTCTTTAAATAGATGATGGACGAAATACAGAACTAAAATCCTCCCATCAGTCGGTTAGAATCCTATCTCCAAATGTTCACGATACTCGACAAGATTTACCCATTTAACTCACTGGGTGTCCCGTTCATGCGGAGTTGCCAAGTTCTGAATGTGGTTTTTCATGCCGGTCATACTTCAAAGAACATGTCATTGGGCAACATACCGCTTCGATAACTCCAGGCTAATTCCTAATAACTCAACAAGGCTGAAGTAACATTTTGACGGCGACATTGCTTCAGAGTTCCAATTTTGACTTACCTTCTTTTCATATTGAATTCTGTTTTTGATATATCCAAATAAATCTCTGCAATACAAGTATACTAAAATTACGGTCAGCATACCGTGCCACCTCACATAAACCTTCTGTCACTCAGCCTTGACCACCAGAGGGCAAAGGTCATGTCGCCACTATGTCAACAGGCAGTCAAGTTCTTCATTTATGAAACAAATCCCGTATTCGGTGCTTGAAGGTAAACAGCTAAACATTCGCACCTTGTATTCGATGCCACTTAGGCGGTGGCTCTTTATTCCACCATGAGGGTAAAGCCTGTAGCTTGAGGTACGTTTACAGTCAACTGTTTGTGTATGTGCAGGAATGCTTAACGAACTCTTAAATTTGCTGTCACTTCAATTTGGGTCGAATTCATTGATCATTTAACACCAGCACATCTTTTTGAGTACCACACCTGTGAACACGAAAATGATAAAGTCCATCTAAATAATGACATTATTTTTTTTTCTTTCCTAACTTAAGCCTACATGTTTCATACAAATTTACGTCCACATGTTGCTCTGAAAGTGTCATAATTTTGTGTCATTTGTCATATCTCTAATCACCGTTATTTACCATTTATCACTTGTTCCCTTGCAATGCTCGTCACCCATGCGGGCACCTCAGAAATACCAACGCAAACAAGACAAAGAGCATCTTGTTAAAACTACCAGCAGGATATAAGACAGGTCAGGACAAAATACCGATGTTGCTGCTACGTCATTTCGGAAACTCACTTTTTTTCGATCAACAGCTTTACGTTTTCCCGCTCAAATGATCCAAAGGTGGCAAATTTCTGCTTTAATGTCTGCACATTACGCTTAACCCGCGCTCGGCTGAAGAAAGTTGTTGATGGAGTCCCATTCGGACCAGAAGAATGGTTAAAGTGCCAAAATCTGATACAGCTACCAATATTTCTTGAAGAATCTAGATAGTGCGGGAGTCTTTATCCTGTCTGTAGTACCAAAGTCCCGTGGTCTGTCTCCAGCTAACAGTTTTCATGGCAAATACAACTGTTCGGAAGACAAACGGAAATGTAGCTTTTGTCTATTGGAAGACTAGCTTGGCACAAAAGAGAAGATTTTTTTTTTCACTGATGAGAAATACAAATTTTTCGTTTGTATGGGAGACACGTTTAGCTTAAACATTTATGATGCAGCCAGTGAATGGTCTTTTTACATGAATGTTCGTGCTTGTGTTTGGAGCCCACACCTCTAGACCGCACCCTAAGGCTTTACATAGAGGTCATCTCATATTGGGCAGCTCTGTTAGCAGTAAACATGTAAATTAATTAAGATATACACACATGGGCGACGAATATATGGTTTACACCAGTCATGAGTCATGATAACAAGAAACGCAAACAAACAAACAAAAAACAAAAAAAGACAACAAAAAAAAAACAAAAAACAAAAAAACAAACAAACAAACAACCAAACAAAAAAAAACAAAAACAAAAACAAAAACAAAAACAAAAAAAAAAAAAAGGAAAACAACACAAAAAAACCCGAACGAAAAAGCTTGTTTGTTTTCTTCATGCTCATATGGGCTCGGCGTGGGGCTCGGTATCCCGTCTGTGTTCGCAAAGGAGTCTGCAGTTTATTTGTAGCGCAGTTCACTTTGTCGACACGTATGTTTACACTCACAGTAAAGATGGGCAGCAGCTCTTAATCTACATAATCATGAAGCAATTAGGCCATGGTTCCCTATGATGCGCACAAGAACTATCAAACCTGGTCGCACACTGCGAATGTAAATCTTGCAGCCGATGTTTCTTCAAAATTACGGTTACGCATGCCCAGTCCGCTTCAACTCAAATGGAGTTTGTCAACTGGGACTTGACTGAGTACGCTGCAAGTCTGCGGCAGAAGCCATTAGTCCGGGAAGTGCAGACAATTACGAGCAAGTGACTATGCCCCAGTTTGCTACTGTCAGCTTTAAATATTCTAAAAGGCTCAGCTTACTTGTCATAAAGTATATAGTCAACTGATTTCTCCACGGAATAAAATAAAATTAAACAAATCAGTGTTACTTAAAGCTGCACCACTTTTCAACGCCATAGTGTATGCCACGCTGACCTGTTTGGTTTGCTGTGAACTTAAAGAAAAAAAAAACAAACAAACAAAACAGTGTTTGGGATATAGCCCAACTTGAATGAGAAATTTGTGACAGTTGATAAGGGCTTTCTCTCAACGAATTTCGGATTATGTGCTTACAAAAATTCAAGTTTGCTTCTGGGAGCATTCTTGTTTAAGGAAATAAGGATGCCTAGGCCTATAATATCAGATTTTTCATCTTTTTTGGCGCAGGTTTGCTTAATTTACCTGTACCTTTTAGTACATGAAAGATTCCCGGAAGAAGAAAAAAAAGCCAAAGTATAACCATTTCGCCTTTATAAACTCTTTCGTACGGCGTGGGAACTCTACACTATTTGAACGTAAACAATGTCAATTGATGTTTAGTGTGAGGATCGAAATTCGGATTATCATACATACCTATGAACTATGGCCTTTATCTTTCTATACCGTGTAGCACCCAACAACCAAAGTTTTAAAAATTAGCTCTTATTTTCGTACAGGTATGTCGACACTAATGGAATGTCAATACGCAATGACTGGCAAACCTATATTTCACTGGTATCTTGAACTTTATTCTTCTTTGCAGACTTTTTAAGCGAATCCTTTGGGTAAACAGTCACTACAAACATCACATACCAACAGTGATGATTGTGTCAGCGAAAGTCATGCACTGAGCTTATATTATCATTTTTTTTAGCTCGAATAACAATAAATCTTTCCAGGAACAAAAAGGTTTACGAGTTACAGTATGCAAGTCACAAATAAGCCCTAAAATTGCTTCTGTGATCTTCCTTGTCCAGATATTTTTTTCGAAAGATTTCAAATGCACAGAAGGGGCAGTCACGCATACCAGGAGTAATAAATAATAAATTTTCTTCGCTGCAGATCTGCTTTGAGTGTGGAAGATTTTACACTGCCCTGTACTAAACTTTGCCAAAAGAGCATTTGTTCCGATAGTAGAGCTGGGAAGGAATCCCAGTTGCTTGTTGCTTCCTTTACTTTTGGGCAAGATGTCCCTGCAGAAATAACACACTTGGCCGTTGAGCACTTCCTTTTTATTTAAGCAAAGTGTCTTTGCAGAAATTAAATATTACTAAATACTCTATTGCTTCCACCTTTAGGCAAGGTGCCCTTGCCGAAATTACCGTTGGTTCTCTTATATTTGGGCAAGGCGTCCTTGCAGAAGTTACACACCTGCCTGTTGTTTCTCTTACCTTTGGCAAATACGTCCTTATAGAATTATAGCTAACCAGTGCGAAGCAGGGGTCTTAGTCTACAGTATAAGCATGGTGGCACTGTCAATGTCAAAGTGATGTCAAAGATATAACCTAACGTCACAAAAAGTCGTTAGACATGTGTGGCTTTGGATTCAACGTAGTAAAACCGTCAGATAAGGCTAACAGTAGAAGGCTTCCTTTCCCGTGTCGCCAGAAGGACAATGTACCAATACAGACCAAACTAGAATGACGTAAACGTCAACGTCACAACATTGTCATCAAATTCAGTGACACAAGATTTCCGAGGCCAAAAAAAAGGAAACTGTGTCGTCCTGCTGAACTCCATTTGGTCAAGAGACAACTTTGTCTCAAGGGCTACAAGTACCCAATGTACAAAGTAGATTAAAAAAGCATAAGGTTACATTTAAATGATTCATAGAAACACGTTGTTATACGTTTTAAAGATACAGCTGTCTAAATATAGCCCCATGATGCTGCCACGTGACGTTTACCAAAACTTTTTAAAATGAGGCACTTCGTTATAATTCAAACAACAAATACAAAGTGAACAAAATGAGAATTGTGCTTGGCAAATCACAGGAAATTACGTTTTGGCAACGACAAATGTTATATTTTGACCACGAAAAGGCATCGATATGGTCCGACAAACAGCTGCGTCAATGAATCAAAGGAAGGCTATTACGTCAACCGTGTGTCTCTATGTTTTCTGCAGCGTTCTTGTGTACACATGTTCATGTATATAAT
The DNA here is from genome assembly GCA_964020975.1 of Hermodice carunculata. Classification (NCBI taxonomy): domain Eukaryota; kingdom Metazoa; phylum Annelida; class Polychaeta; order Eunicida; family Amphinomidae; genus Hermodice; species Hermodice carunculata. Next base: position 886,703 of record OZ026621.1, on the reverse strand, counting down.
TGCGCGGGGTGCAAAGGTCCATATTTGTAGATGGTTTAACTCTCTTCTGCTTTAATCAACAGATGTCCCTGATGCGAACAGTCCACTCCAAGGAAAGCTGTTGATCTAATCCAACGCCAACGAATATTGTTTACCTAAGGAACGCTTTCCTGATGAGTTGTACCCACATTTTGCATTCAAAATGTTTTCTACAAACGACAAATTTATGTTAAAACGTCAAGGAGACGACATTTTACAGCCGGGCACTTTGGTAATGTTTACGTTTTTCATTGGACCATAGACCATCAAGCGACCATGTTAAGGCACCATGTCCTACTTGCTTATTTGATTTATGGATCAGAATCACGAGGTGTCTTTCATAGGCAATGATATGCCTTAATGTGTTTACATTTTATTGTGGACCCGTCGGAGTACTTACGATTGTATAAAGATTAAATCAAATCTGGGCCTAAGCCCTCTGAAAACACACACACACACACACACACACACACACACACACACACACACACAAAAATACCAAAGTGCAATAAAGTAAAATATCTTAGAGCAACGCTGAAATGTTAATGGTGTAAGTGGAAACAATGGTAGTAATGGGGAATATCGGAGCAAATGGAAACCACTGGTCCTTTGCAGATATTACATTTAGAATTATGATTAATTTTGCGGAAGATGCTTTCTGAAAAAGCAGTGCTGATTATTACATGGTCAAAAGTATCATTCTTTATAGAAAGAGGGGTACCGTTCAAGTGGCCGGTGTTCTTTTGCAATAGAAGCGATCAAATAATTACTGACCATGCTGAAAGTCCACCTGGTACTTGGAAAAACTACCCTACTTTCTCCAAATCATCACCCCTTCCCTCATTACAATTAACTACTGTAGTCGCGTCCACCACTCTTGAAACCGTATACACTGCGATAAGAGAACTAAAAATAACAAGAATGGCTCACTTTACATCACAAAGGTGAGCTGCCCAGGCAGGGGATGGATTGCATTGGTGCTAATATTCTCATAATAGTTCAGTCCAATTATTTTCCTACAAATGGTGTAATACATGAGCTTTGAAAAACACTTGTGACGTCAGATCTGGCCTATACTTGTCGCATTTTTCAGGCCCCTCCTCGAGCATGTCAATAAGGATTTGTGGCCCATATAAGCGAATTAATTAATGACACTGCTGGTACGTGAATGGTTTTTGTGCTCAAGTTAAGAAACGAAGTCGAACGTGTTCATCCACACACACACACACATATATATATATTTTATATAGATATATTATATATTATATATATATTATATATATATATATATATATATATATATATATATATATATATATATATATATATATATATATATATATATATATATATATATATATGCTTATATATATACATATTTGAAACATCAATGCACATTGACTGAAGATATTACTTAATACCCTTTTGCATGCATAGGTTGTTGACATCTTCCTGCTGGCATGCAGAAACTTGAGACACACTTACGAATATAGTTTGTGTTGGCAATCTCGACGTATTATTTTTGTACCATTGACTAAGCTCGACTATAAAGCGTATAGTGACATGTTCAAAGTCGCAATAGAAATCTGTCCAATTACGAGCATGTTGGTTTCCTCAAATACAAACTAATTGAAAAATATCATGACGTCATTGTTAGTATCAAAGACTAAGACTAAGCAGTAAACGAAAGGCATGTAATATTCTTACCGTGCTTCTCTGGGCAGCGTGCTGTCACCCAATGCCAAAGCCAGAGCACTAGAGCCGCTTTCTGCTTCACCGATCATAGGGAGGGAACGCTGCACAATTTACTTCTATTGGGATTAAACTTGAGCTAATGTCACGCACGTCTTGCCTGTGACAGACAAGGTTTTGGCACTACTGGGTGGAAGAAGCGTCTTCCGTCAAGTACATCATAACGCTGTCCGGCTCTTTTGGCAAACATTTTGAAAGGAAGACCCCGACTTTGGGTAAAAGCAACTTTTTGGCGGCCTTAAAGAACACATTTGTATCAGTTGCTGCAATTTGTCGTAAGCCACGTGTATGGTATATACGCTTGATAGTATGTATAATTTCATGGCCAATGACTCTTTTCATCGGCGCACTGTAAGCTATTTTTACCCGGCGTTTTACTGAAAACGTTTGCGCGGAGAACGTGTTGATTGCGTTCCTTAGCTGCGCTGTCGAACAGGGCCCAATGCGGTGCGTTTGGATATTCCGGTGTTCAGGTCTCCTATAAGAAATTTTCAGCGACTTGATGTGTCGCACACTTCATAAGAAGCCACGAAACATAGCAGCTGTATTGAGCCTGACCATCAAAAGTTTAAAAAGACACCAATGGCTATCGTTTCTGCGGTTATTTGGGTCATAAAAACTATCGACTCGGGTTGTTATTTAAATAATAAGAGTCACTGTTTCGAAGTGATTACGTTGGCTCTAAGAGTTATTGTAACAAGGTCGTTATTTCTGTTGTAGACACTAGTGATTAAAAGTGGTTATTTGATAATAAGAGCAATCAATTGCCGCAAAGTAGACATTTGCGTTCACAAGAGCCATTGACACAAGTGCTTGCTTGTTGGGACTGATATTGTTACAAAGAGCATTTAGGGTTTTGGGACTATTTTTACAAAGTTCTGATTTGCTCCATGTAGGCTTGTGTAAAGGTCATGATCCCATGAAAAAAAATGAAGGGACGTGTGCCTGATGGCTCACTCGACTTAAAGACTGTACAAAGCTGACCCCTAGGACTCCAAATGCCAACCAGGGGATGTATAACAACTTTCTTTTATTCCCTTGTATTTAGTTATACTAATTAATCTGATAAGAGAAGTCATTCGCCCACTTCGGGAGTGTCGTGGTCGCTGTGACGCGTCTTATGCATAATTAAGATGCATTGTTCACTTGAAATCATCCCATGATGTGCCTTATCAGTTTATCTGTTTATCAATGATATTAGGGTACAGCACGGAGCAAAATAGTGTATGCAGGGACGTGCTATAGCACGTCCCTGGTGTATTTAAGATACACAACTTTCCTACTGACGTCTAAAGAGATGTCATCAGCATGCGTATAAAAAGCAAGAAACTACACCCAGATGTATTTACAGTCATGTGCTCTCGGCCATTTGTTTTTGTGCGCATGTCCCGATTCTATGCGTTATTGATATCACTCGTTGGACTCCGTGTCGTCTTACTCAAGGGAAAAATGGCCTAACTCAAAGCTGGTCCCTTTTGAGCTCTGTTTGCCAAGAGAACAAGAACAGCTTTTTCCATCATAGTAATGGGGGCCCAGTTTAAAGCTGGTAACAATTATCTACTTAGGGGCCATACATGTCAGGTAAAATGTCAGTCATTATAATGATCCAACGCATCTGAGATTCACACAATGGCTTAAATCCTAAATTTTTTGCGTCATACTGTGAAACTTGCCATTAATTTATTCCATAAAAAGGCATTCTATGAATGAGTTCAAAACGCGGCATTTGATAATATGTTGCATCTGAATCTAAAAGAATGCTATAACGAAATACAGATCAATTTATCTACTGGCCAAAGTCACGTAATTTTAGCCTACGTCATATATAAATGTATTTTGGCCTAAGTCCACCAAATTGTGACACAATTTTATCTTCTTGAGGCTACATTAGGCTTAATAGAGTAAATCTGTAATTGGATGTGAGAAAAATGCTCGAACATTTTGTTTCATGATCAAATCAGAAACAGTTGGTTAATTACATGGAAGTATGTTTTTTTACCTGTTTTTGCAAAATGGCAAATTATTAATAAGACAATTTTTATTTTAGTGGCGTGGTATATATCAATGCTCAATTTCCTCATGGACGCTGTAGAAACTGAAGAATTGGCGTTTAAATGCAAACAATGCCACTTCAAATGAGTCGCTGTAATTTTGGCGGCATGCTACCGCAGTCTGTCCCGTAAATTACCGTAATTTTACATGCATATGTGTATCAATAATGTCCTTGTTTGGAATGAATCAACAGCCTTTTCTTTGGCGATATGCACCCAACTCCCGCCAAAGACAACTGCTAACCTGGGACATGATATCCTGATAAGCCTTATCTGCAGGACTCATTCATAATGTGTTCACCTAACCAGAAATGTAAGTACAGAAATTGAAGCAGACGTAGCGGAAAGGATTAACCTGCAACGAATTACTAGGAGGAGAGTATAGTCAGTGTATAGCATATAACAGGGTCACTGTTTGAGTCAGTTTAGTTTTCAGGAGCACATACGAACAAAAGCACCAATATACGGGTATGCCATTTATAGGGCTCATTGTTGTTGCCCTTTATCACATACTGCCACATGCTGTGCACTTCATGGAGAAACAGGGTTGCAACCGGGGCTAAATTGCATGTGTTCAAGTGCCATCAACCGTAGCATCACAATTCTTGAAATACCTGTACGTCACATGTGACGTAACTTGACGCGCGTTATCTCAGGTAGTATTTGGGAGAAATGTGCTGAAAAAAGCTTTAGTAATGAGACAAATATGTGGCAAGTTTCTGAAAAGAAAACATGTGACCCATGCCCCCTGCCCTTTACAATCACATTGTATTGCTCACTTTTTTTCTTTTTTTAACGCGCTGTTGTCAATGTTGTCCCGAGCTAAATCAGAATCGGAACCAAAAGGCTCTCAGCGCCTGGAATACGGAAAATATTACTCGTGGTAAATATATTGTTTACACCCTTCGTATTTTAACATTGCTTGCTTTCTTCATGTGTACACATGTTGGTATAATGCGCGATTGGCATTATCAAGCCAAATCAGAAACCTAATATATTGGCTAATAATAGGATGTCTTCTGTTCAATGCATGTTAAACTGTTACAAGGTCTCACACTCGTCGGTTTCTATTAAAGCTGAAACCATTGTTGATCAGAGTACGAAAGAATCAATAGCTTCCGCGGCGCGACCTAGGCGCATTGCGCTCAACTTGCGCCAAAGAAAGCTATTGAGCTAGATCGGGTGATCATGAATGATCTTACGTTCAAATTTCCCGCCAAAGTAAAACCGTTAAGGCCGACGACAATTTACATCTGGGTGCTTTTGGGCGATTTCAGCGAGAAAGGGTTAATATTAAGGTCACATTACTGAACTGAGTCAACAGCTTTTCTCGGGGTCAGTGTCTGAAGATAGGAGCTGTCGACCAGAGGCACATTATCCTGGTAAGCTTTTCCTGAAACGTTTGGATGAAAATATTTTGAGAACGGACAATATTTAATAAAATGATTGAAACAAACTTTAGATAATACCGGTTGTTACAGACCAGCTTGGCTCAGAGAGAATTTAAAGGGAATACGTTTGATATTGAACCTTTTCATCAGTCGACTACCTAAAGCAAAGTACGGCTGGTAGGAGATGGACGCTACAATACTGTTGTAAGACGTGTCAGTACTATCTTTTATGATTAGTATTTTGCATTCTAAGAAAATCAACTGAAAACAAATGTTATAATATTACGTTTCGCCTGAAACAACTCATACTCGCTATGATTTTTACTGAAGAAAACTGCAAGGTAATACTGTAATTGTTAGAGTGTAAGCTCCCACGTTTTTTTTTTTTTTTTTTGTGACTGAAGAGTTAGAGGCTAAATCGAGCATAAACAAACTGGGTTAAAATGCCGAAAGGACATAGACAAACTACACACTTTCTCCCTGTAAGGTTCGAAGAAGCGGTAAATCAAAATCTGTAAAGATAACATTAACATGCAAACGAGGTTGTCTGAAAATTACCAAGAATAGCATCAGAGACAAGGCTATCCACAATGCCACCTTTGCTAACAAAAACAAGTGACCGCATTGAGTGGGTAACTTGAATGACACACATCACTAATCCGTAGATCCTCTCATCTGTAGCTGTTTGTGTTAGATTAAATCTTTCTAATTCAACTCAATCATTTTATTTTAGGCCCACGGTACATAACCTGACTAGAAGAGGGGAGAGAGAGAGAGAGAGAGAGAGAGAGAGAGAGAGAGAGAGAGAGAGAGAGAGAGAGAGAGAGAGAGAGAGAGAGAATGTTCATCATTTTGTATGTACAAGTCTGTATGTTGTTACTCACTAATAAACTCAGTCTTAGGATACGCACGGAGTACCAAGCGGCTCCCGTCTCATTAGTGCACAAGAACCAGTGATAGAACAATTTATGTAATTCATAGGCTATCACGAGAGGGATTAATATATGCATTGCCTTTTTCCAATTGTACTTTTTGAAATAAAATATGTTTAAACCAGAACCATTTATCTGTTGATATATTCCAAGGACTACACCTTTTTATGTGTGGAGCAAGGTAAAAAAAAATGGCACAAAGGAGTTTTTGCTATTATTCTCCCATATCATATTAACATTGGGAATTACTTTGACATCAGAAAGTATGCAACTGGTATTTTTAGCAAGCCATGGGATGCAGACAACTCGTGGCTCCTTTAAGCAAAGAGGAAAGTAATTTGTTCGAGATTGACTCTTTCAGCTGTATTGACAACAAACGTTCAGCTGAATCACTACTGTAAATTTCAAATTCATATTCCTCATGAAAAGACCTCTCATTCAATTACCATATGTGTAGCCCAAGAGAAGTTAAGAACGGTACAGGTCAACACGTTTCCACAATGCTCTTGGAATGCATTGCGCATGCTCTTGGAACGCATTGCGCCAATAGCGAGCCGAGGAAAACTGTTGTCACAGCCTCAAGTTTAGTGGCGACAGTGTTAATCCTTAAAGTGTTTATCACTGCTATAGTTGCTTTTTCATTACCATTAAACATATAATGGTTAAGAGTCAAATTCCTCATGAAGGTACCTTTCATTCAAATACCAGCAAGCCTTGTCTGAAGCAAAAAGTAGTCCTAGTCAACAGCTTTCCTCTGGACACTCCTCGCACAATGCGCGCAAAGTGTCCCGAGGAAAGCTGTTGACTCAATCATAAATCAACACTTTAACGGTTAATCTTAGTAACACACAAGCGCATTTTTCTTTGCAAAACTTTGGGTTCTGTCATATGATAATATACGAGGCTAATATCAGACTGGTGACCAGGTAACAGTGGATCCCTTTTCTAATCAACAACAGAGCTACTGTTTTATTCTTACCAAGTTTCACCTTATAGGCCTCGGGGCAAAATACCGCCATAAATTTGACCCGTGAGTGATTAATAATAATGACCTGCGGGGTACACTTAGGATCGTGGCGTACACCATGAGAGCACTGTGATTGTACCCGGCTGGATTTGTATCACCAGGGGTCTGCCAGAGGTCACAACAATGCCTGACTGCCTTAGAGTTTTACTACCTTGAGGCTGTCTATTTAACCTGCGCAATATTACATTATGAAACTTACAGGTAGCATATAGATCTTTGCATCAGATTCAGATATAAACCCGATGGAGTATCAAAGGATGTGTGTTAAACCTATAATGATTTAACGACAGATATACTGATGCACACTGGTAGTTTGCAGATCTAGCTGTATTAAGAAGAAAATGAAAATGGCATGTATGTAATGTCATGCATAGTAAAACGGTTTGTAATCAGGGAAGCTTGTATATGTTCACACGTATGGTTCATTTCAGTGATGTTCTCTATATTATCATATTTCTGCAATTGCTAAATGACCTTCGAACAAGGTGTAAAGTTTACGATTGTTCATATGTCAACCACGAAAATGTTCATCATTCATGGATGGTGACCATAAAGACAGTTGACGTCCCTGTAGCAGATAGGGTTGTCGTAAATTAACGTAAATCAGTCGGGGGTAATTTTCGTAACACGCTCTTGCAGTAAAATATGTCCGGACACACAGGCAACAAATGGCCTTACTGTAAACAACCGAATTGCATAATGAGTTCGTGTTTTATGCCTTTGAATGGCGAGCTTCGCCTGGATATCCAGGGACTTCATTTTGAGCAGGGACTAAAGAAAGCAAACCGATCAATGAAAATTACACAGGCGATCACACACCATTATGGCTCTTGTGAAGTGAAACTGTATTTTGATTGCACACTGCATGTCCGTCAAAGAGTAAAATATGTCTGTTCATTTTGTATTCCCACGCCAGACGGATATGTCTTGAAAGGAAAACAGTACCTATGGTACATGTATCTACAATCTGACTGAGCGATTTTAATTTTCGTTGAAAAGTGACAGGGGTAGACATTGACCCTTCCCTCAATGACGAATAAGTATTGCTTTAATCCACATAAAAATCGACCTTCTCACATGGTACCAAATATGTCATGCATCACACCATACAGTACAACATATGAAAACATTGTAACGTACAACTCAAACTTTTCCCGTAACAACATTTTCATATTCTTACAATCATGGAATGTTACAAGGAACATTTGCCAGCGAGGAAAAGGACAAATTGTTGCCGTATGTCCACGTGCAAATTTTAACCAGAACACGTCTGTGTAGGAGTTCTATACCTATGTCTCGATAACCAACAACCTGCTACAAAATGGATGAAACGAAACGTAAAAAGAAGATGGCTAGCTGACTCAGAAAGTTTCTTAGAAGGACGATTAACACCCATCGAAACTCATCACTTTCAACCGTCTGCCATGTACTTTCTTTGCCTGTTCATCATCCAAATGGCATGGTAAGAATAGGCAATGAGTGGTTTTCAAAAAGAGGTGCGGATCCAACCTCAGCGTTACATCACTTTTTGCGTCACGCTGACTGAAAACCAGTTATGCATGACTCAATTAGTAAACAAAAGCTCTGCTAGCAAAATTTGTATCAGCCTTTTTTTTAATCAAATTTTCAAATAAGAGTGAATTACACAAGCCGCAAAGGCCCTGCCCTGTCCCTTCATATATGTCTATGAATAGGCCTATACGTTTTTCTTGAATAGAAAGTCACACGGTTCCCTGAGAAGCAAGGGTTGGGGATATATATATATATATATATATATATATATATATATATATATATATATATATATACATATTTCATGGCTAAGAGTGAGTCACTATTTTCCCCAACAACAATGATCCTGAGTGAGAAAAAAGTAATAACTCATTCTCAAGCCATGTAAGATTTTGTTTATTCTATGTTTTATTGGGTATTCATCGCAAAAATATTCCCTAGGCCTACTTTCAAAGCCGACCTGGTGTGCAGTGTTTGTTTACGTTTGTCGCAGTTATTTTACGTAGCGCATAAGGTATAAACAAACATCGTTACATTCGATTTTGTCAAAATGTAAATGCATCACGTCATTGATGCAGGTCCGTCATGATAAACTTGTAACAATGTTTAGGTCCTATAAATTACAGGAGTTACCAGTTTTGAATTTCACTCGAGGAAATGATAATTCACCCTCAAACGTAAAATAATTTCTCGTTTTCGCAATTCATTTGGCTGACACATAGAGGGAAAGGTATTTCGTAAGCCCATTCTGTGTTCGTAGACGTGCTGGCTAAAACAGGGGAAACATGTACACTATGTTAACAATGTGGTCTTGGCCAAATGTATTTACACACTATTGTACAGCTCTACAACTGACATACACTCATTGCAGAAACTTTCTCCTTTAGAACAGACGAACAATATTAGCAGTGTATGCAGCTGAAAGTACCAGATTGAATATATGCAGAGACTTTTAAGGGGTGACAAATTATTTGACCTTTTTAACCTCTTAACATTGCATACACATAATGGGAGACTTATGCGCAAAAATCGAATCGATGCTGGCCAAAGGTTACCTTGGGTCAAAGGTCGGCAGAACGACTGACGATACGTGAATGTCAAAAAGCAATCAAAATTGACATATGATAAACACGAAAAGTCAACTTAAACACATTATGAAAATACAAGATGTTGATTCAAGGATTACATTTAGGTCAATGAGCCTTCTGCAAAATGGACCAGAGTAAATAGTAGGAGGCACATTGTCTAGCCAAGTACAATAACATTATACGGGCATTGATATTATGGGCTACGGCCCTTTGAAAATGTACATATTATGTGGTCTGACTTAGTTACGCGTTTTAAGTTATTTCACTCAATTCGAAAAATTTGAATATTACTCGTTAATTAAAGATGTCGAAGGCTAATGCTGTTACAAAAGGTATAAAATAATGATATTTTGTAGCTTTACAAAAGGGTACCATCTAAAATGCTTTTACAGTTCTAGAGATTTTAATATGAATCTTTGATAGCCTACTGCCATCTGGACATAATAATAATAATAATTATAATAATAATAATAATAATAATAATAATAATAATAATAATAATAATAATAATAATAATAATAATAATAATAATAATTATTATTATTATTATTATTATTATTATTATTATTATCATTGTTATTATTATTATCATTGTTATTATTATTATTATTATTATTATTATTATTATTATTATTATTATTATTATTATTACTATGTAATTTCTGATTCAGGCATGTCACCATGTACTTGTAACAATGTTAAGGTCATGTGATCTACAATGAATTGCTACTCATGAATTTAAGTGTAGAAAATGATAATTCACTCCCAAACATGGATTTGACGTGGTATATACACTGGGGCCATGTATGTCTCTCCGAAGGATGACGTATTATAAGCCCTAATCCGATACCTTTAGTGTCATGACAAGTTCTGCTAAAGGCATGTTCATTGACCTTCTTCATATGGTATCCAAAGCATGATGGCACAATACTAGTATAAAAGAAGCAGTAAATTAGTACGCAGAGTCACCAGCATAGAGGAACATCTACAATTCGTTCAAAAGACAAAATCTACGCATAGACGACAGTTACATCACTGACAGCTTCAAAGAGAGCAATACAAATTGGTTTACGCATTTTGTACACAGCCACAGACATAGAATGCATCAAACATCCATGACAAATGAATGAAGACCACACCAGTATTCTTTGATATGGCAAGGATATAACAGCCTTAGCTTCCAAATTAAACAAGAATATGGCTAAGAATGCCGCCTGACTTACCTCATATTCAATACTCTAACATATCAATCCAGCCTTTGTGGCATCTATATACACATTTCAAAATGCAACCTTATCAGATATAAAGCAGACATTAAGGGTAAAAGCAAAATGCAATGAAGCTCAAAGCTTGGGTCTTATTTTTGAATCGGCTTTGACTTGCAAATCCCAAACAGACGAAATCTGCAAATTATCTCTCAAAAGCTGAGTCTCTTAGACTACCATTCTTGCCCAGGATCACACCAAAGAATTGCTCAATGCAGTGGTGAAACATCGCTGTGAATGCTGTAACTTCATATGGGGGGAGTGCTTTATTGGTTCAATCAACAAGCTACCCAATCTTGGAGTGCTTTATTGGTTGAGTCAACAAGCTACCCAAGCTTCTATACCGTGCAGCTCAAATGTAAACTGGTGTTTTCTTCGTAGACCATAATGAACCCTTATTTAAGCCTACCTCCCCCTCCTTAAAAATGGCCAAAACCGGGTGGTATTCAAATTCGTCTGCTTCAGTGTTTTCAACTAATTCCAACAATTATGAAAAACAATTTGCCTGAGAAAAGTACCTAACACTTATCAAGATCACATGCCCCTGGTCAACAGCTTTCCTTGGCATGGGTTGGACATTCGTGCCCAACCCATGTCAAGGAAAGCTGTTGACTCAGCTTTAATTCAAGAGGGAAAGAGTTAAGCAAAGATAATTTTAGTTAATGTCCAGTCGACCGGTTTTGGATAATCTTATTACTTTAAGATTTTAAGAAATTTGGTAGACGTAAATGTTGTCTGTCACATGTGCAAATTTACAAGTTTTAGCTCCAATGCAATAAAATGAAACGGCCAAACTACTTTTTTATGTCGCTGGACTTTATTAACATTTAGACCCAATTACAATTTCACTAAAACCACATTTTATCAAAAAATTATTGTGTTTACAGGAATTTTGAATTTTGGATTCAGCTTTTGGTGTGGACAGATTCTGGTAAGTCTCACAGGTAATCGAGTATATAGGTTTGCTATGTTAGAAAAAGAGAATCTTACATGGCAGAGAGTGAGTTGCTCCTGCGGTCACTCGTGATTTTCCACACCAGCAACAACCCCGAGTGCGAGAAAAATAGTAACTCACTCTCCAGCCAAGTAGGATTTTGTTTGTTCTATGTTTAATTGGATAGTCATCGCAAAAATATGCCCTAGGCCTACTTTCAACGCCGACTTGGGGTGCCGTATTTGTTTACGTTCGTCGTAGTTATTCAACGTCACGTGTGACGTGCGATCAAACATCTCTCCCGTAGATTTGATTTTGTCTTCGTGTTAAAGCACTGCGTCACTGATGGAAGCGCGTCACAATTTAGTTGTAACAATGGTTAGGTCATGTGATCTACAGTGAGTTACTACGTTTGAATTTCACTCTAGAAAATAACAATTCACCCTCAATCATTGAATAAGGGCAACTATACCCAGGATATTTGGCCCAGAAGTGGAGTCACTTCGCTCGGTCGGACATTTTGCATTCTACAATTGTATTTCAATGATATTTAATTAAAACTCATAATTCCATTTGAATATTTTATGCAGATGTTCTATTTCAGGGCCGAAATGCAAAATAGCATTTTGCTGATTTTGTAACACGTGTTTAATAAAGTCTGTCATCATTATCATCATCATCATCATCATCATCATCATCATCATCATCATCATCATCATCATCATCATCATATTGTCCTGGATGCTGCACGAGCAATGAAAGTGTTTGATATCTTCAAGGTTCACTGTTAAACCACCAGAGCGCGATCATCAGAGACGGGTTCACAAGACACACAAGTTTTAAGTAAAGGAAACTGATCAAGATTTGTCCTTCAGATAAATTAAAAATACAACTGAGGAATATCGCCTTTTTCATAGTCCTGTAACCACATAATGTAACTAGCCGAGTCTTACGTTGTGTCATCTCACGAACTGATTTACGACTGTATTAGCCAAGCTGGAATCGTGGGTCATGTACGTCAGACAAAGGTCATGTGGTGACTAGAACTAACGACGCAGGGAGTTCTCTTTTCTATTATGTGCTTAAAGAATAACAAGAGTAACATTTTTATCAGTGGTGATCACATGAGAATTAAGATTGATAAAATTTTCTTGACGAACAAATGCAATCCTACGTTTAGGCCATAGGAATTATATCGATCACAGGCAAAATAATGATGTCGGGCAAAGTAACATGCAGAAACAAAAATATTAATGGCGTCATCGTTTGATTGCGGGCACAAGAGCGTGCAATCAACTGCAATTTATAAGTTCATCCATGAAGTGGCAGCTACATGCTAACTCATAGTGAATAGTGTTGATTGAGTGACACCTTCGAGACGTTAATGGTGGCTTCACCATTGCAATGCGCATGCTCCAATGTGCCTGGAAATAGCAGCAGTCAGTGCTACAGAGTGGCAGAG
>OZ026621.1:465771-868271 GCA_964020975.1 Hermodice carunculata | reverse complement strand
AGCTCACTATCGTGTACAATAGAAAAATCAAAGCCAAATTCTTCTTGCTTATTATCGCATATCAGCTCAGAGTCACTCACAATGTACATACCGAGAACGTAATGAAGATCACAACAATTTCGAAGTCCTGGCTTCAACGGATTTTAGCTATCACCCAAACGTCAATTGACTAATAGTGCCCTATGGCCTTGGGAATTGTGCGTACATCACCAAGACGACCACAATTGAGAACCTGGGGCTCCAGATATGCCCCAATGCCACTTCAAGCAGTTGGGTGAGCATATTTGTAGGAAAAGCATTTTCAAAAATATTTACCAATGATAAATCAACGAAGCATGATCTGTAGAACAAACATAGTAGAGATGCACATAAGATAATTGACCCTGCTAATGGTTTCAGATATATTTGTATACATATACTATATACATATATATATGTATATATATATATATATATATATATATATATATATATATACATACATATATATATATATATGTAATGAGAGAGAGAAAGAGAGAGAGAGATTGAAGATGAACAAAATGATTGATAATTTGTTTGTCTTCACATAAAATTAGGCCTCATTTGAAAAAAAAAATCCTTGCAGTGGTTTTGCATAAGAATTTACAAAAATTACAAGAGAGAAAGAAAAAAACAAAAAATAAACTAAATACAAATAGAAGCAAAAACCTTGGTACATTTTGAAAAAGAATAAATGTCAATGAGTTCGTAAAATGTGTACTTGATTTAGAAGCACTGCGCTTGTGTCTGTAAAAAAGGCTGTGCATGGCGGGATACACCAGTTGTTCTGGTCTACACGCTAATGCATTTCAAAATCATTAAGCGGCACATGAACTAAATAGTATTGAATAAAATTTATATCGTACATAACCTTTGCACTTAACTGCATGTCCAACATAAATACACATGGATTTCCCTGATATCAGGGACATTGTACAGGCAGAAGATAAATTGGTTGGTATTCTGCAGAATGTACAGATCCAAGATAATGTATCAAAGTAATATTCAATAGACTGTAACAAAGTACAACCGACTGCCACATCACCTGCTAAATTTAATTCTAATGGGATCCAATGGGAATTTTGCAACTGATCATAAGAAAGAAAAAATGCTAAGCGGTTTTTACATTTATTTATAGATCGAGGAGACAGAACTGACACAGATAGTGACTGAGAGTCAGTGCAGACACCAGTTAGGTTAGGTGAGGCCATCCTTACCGTTCTGTCTGGTGCGAACTGTTTTGTCGGAAGCCTTCTTGTTGAATATTTCAGCTTTTGCCACCTGACTGTAATTGCAGGTGACTATGTATCCCGAAAAAAAAAGAGAAACTTCAAAGCAAGTCTGTCTGTGTGCCTTCAGAAGCTGTAAGTATTAAATCCTACAACTTTTGTCTTTTGTTACTTCAAATTCCATTAAAGTTTTGGCCAGATGAAACTTTCAAAGTCCAAATGACCTTGACCTTTGCCCTTAAGAGGTAACATTACAAAAATATACAATGTTACACTATCTAGAATATAAGCCCAACATGAACCAAATTAGATGAAACCAAGTTATGGCGAAATAAAACTTTGAAATTTTCACATGACCTTGATCTTTGGCCTTTACAGGTTATGTGTTAGTTTCAAAAATGTGCATTGTTGCAACACCTGCAATTTGAGTCCATCTTGATTAGATTGGGTGGAAATTGGCCGAGCTGTGGCTGGATGAAAACTTCAAAGGTCCAAATGATCTTGACCTTTGACCTTTAAAGGTCACATGTAAATTGTGAAAATGTATTGTTATACAATATCCCTTTCTCAAGCCTTACATGAACCAAATCAGACGAAAATGAACCAAGTTATGGCTAAATAAAACCTTCAAAAGGCCAAATAACCTTCACCTTTGACCTTTAGAAGTAATATGTAAATTACAAAAATGTGCAGTGTTCCAATACCTACAAATGGAGTCCAACATGATTAAAATTGGGTGAAAATTGGGTGGCTAGTGGAAATTCCCAAGGTCCAGATGACATTGACCTTTAGGGGCACATATAATTTACAAAAAATTGCAGTGTTAGAATAGTTATAAGTTGAGTTTAATATGACTGAATTTGGATAACAACTGACAGAGTTTTGACTGGATGAAAATATAAAAAATCCAAATGACCTCGACGTTTGAACTTAAGAAGGCGCATGTAAATTTTGAGTCTAACATGATGAAAATTGGATAAAACTTGACTGAGCGGAAGCTTGAAGAAAATTTTAAATAGCCAAATGACATTGACCTATGACCCTTAAAGGTAACATGTAAATTACAAAAATGTGCAGTGTTACAATAGCTGCAATTTGATCTTAGCATGATCAAACTTGAATAAAAATTGACAGAGTTATGGCTACAAGAAAATTTCAAATGGCAAAATGACATTGCCCTTTGACCTTAAGAGGTCACATGTAAATTACAAAAAAGTGCGGTGTTGCTCATTAATTATAGAATTTGAATGCAACCTGATTAAAATAGGATAAAAATTGACTGACTTATGGCCAGAGGTAAATTTCAAAGGTCCAAATGATCTTGACTTTTGACCTGTAGAGGTTGCATGTAAATTACAAAAATATGCAGTATTACAATAGCTACAATTTGAGTCTTACATGATCAAAATTGGATGAAAATTGACGGAGTTATCGCTAGATGTAAATTTCAAATGGCCAAGTGACCTTGACATTTGACCTTCAGAGATCACATGTAAATTACAAAAACGCGCAATCTTACAAACTTGTTAATTGAAGTTGGATTGGTTACCTGTACCTATAATAGTTTCGGAGATATTCAAGAGTTAATTTTTCAAATGGCCCTAATTTGCATAATTTTCAAAACTGTTGAACCTCTTTCAAAAACTCTCCATGTATGGAAGTATAATCATGCCTAGTTAGAAGTTTCTGCGTATAACAGTTTTATAATGAAGTGCCGGACAAATTTGCCTGTAAAGAAAGAAAGAAGAAAGAAAGAATCACTAGAAAAACCCTATTTCTGTGTTGGCACACAAATAGAATAAAAACCAAGAATTCTCGAACAAATGATGCCACCACCGCTGCCCACCCTTAAACAAAAAAGATTGGTGCAAGGTCTCGTTCTGAATATGTCGGTCTGACATCAACACAATAAGAGACTCAAGGCTGTGCCACCTGAGTCTGCCTCCAGTTTACGTACTCCTTTCAGTTTTGAAACATATTCTGACAAGTGGTGCTTTTTCAAATAAGTTTTTTGACTGGCTTTCAGCAAATAAACTATCTTTAAATATACTTGAGACTAACTATATGTTATTTCATTTTTATCAAATAAAAATTAATTTTAACTGAGAGGTGAAAGTTAATAGTACCATAATTTTTTAAGCTAAAGAACTTGATTTTCTAAGACTAAATGTGCAGGAAAATTAAAAATGGAGTGCCCATATCAATAAAATGGCTAATAAATGTTGTGAAGTAGTTGGTACCCTCATAAGACTTCACAAATGTATATCAAAGACTGTCTTTTTATCAATTTATATTTTTTTGTCTCATTTGAATTATTGCATTCTTGCCTGGAGTTTCCCGTTGAACGTATTTTTCTCTTATAGAAAAAAAGTCGTCCGTTCTATTTGCTCTTAAAACCTTTATGCTCATACCGATCCATCGTTCAAGAAATAAAATGTTGTGAAGGCACATTTTTTTTCAGATGAGAACCACAAACGTTTATTCCAAACATATACGAAATCAATTACCAGTCTATTGTCATCGTGTATATAAAATCAATTACCAGTCTATTGTTATAGTATTTTTGCAATTTTTTCACATACTCACTTGCGCAATACTACAGGTAGACAAAATGCGCCGCTCCCGAAACTCATGAAAACTTGTTAAGAGCAAGGTAATTAGAAATTATATCCCCTCTCTAATTAAGGTCTTTCCTACTTGTGCCACAGACAAGATTATACACTCTCATATTTTTTTTTTTAATTACTCAAAAATATATTTCTACAAGTGTA
Organism: Hermodice carunculata; assembly: GCA_964020975.1. Taxonomy (NCBI): domain Eukaryota; kingdom Metazoa; phylum Annelida; class Polychaeta; order Eunicida; family Amphinomidae; genus Hermodice; species Hermodice carunculata. Next base: position 864,250 of record OZ026621.1, on the reverse strand, counting down.
TCAAGATTTTTGTACGGTGCCAAATTGGTTTGCCGGTAACAGCAGAAAGCATTTCCTCTAGTTTATGCAGTTTTCATATTGGCAATTGCTTACTATGAATCTTTCGTATTCATTTTCAGAATTTGTTTGCAAGATGTTGTAAACTTACCGTCTTCTTTCTTCTAGGTGGCCCAAGTGATAGTAGACATGATGTCCTTTGCTGGGGTTACCCTGACATTATCATGTTTTTCTACACAAATATTGCATCTGAACCTGAGGTATACATTCAGCTATATTACGATTGTTTGCCATGTGTTACGTTTTCCAGTAAATGCAATTTAAACTATTCTGACTATCTAAATACTGATACTGAAAATTTGACCAATTTTAGGCGTGCGCCCCTCATCAGAATTCAATACCAGTAAGCCTATTTGCTGCTATATTCTTTGTTAATTATTTTGTCTCCCTGAATGCCTGGTGGTCTTCACAACTTGTCCCTAAAATGACAATTTGAATGTTGGCATCCCTGGGGATGTGATAAACATAACAATACATGGCTTGTTCTATATCAGTACAAATATCAGTATGGAGAGCATCGTATAAGCACTCGCTCGCTTGTGGTGATATGCAGCCCTCCATGCTGATACTCGTAGAGCCAAAGTGATATAGAAGAAGCCATTAGTGTACATTACTCATGCTTGTTGTCGTGCTGATAGGGAACAAGCCATGTATTGTTACATATTTATCCCTATGATATCGGATTATTATACCATCCGGTATAAATACAGCCCTGGTTATGAGTTTAGTACATTGGGTTGGTATGGGAGCATGAGCTTTGGTATTTCAGAGCAAGGTGGCTCAGAATGAGGGTGAAATCAGCACATGGGAGCTTTCCCTGTATAACCAATTAGATGTGGGCAACCACAAGTTCCTAATTATAATTTCGTAAATATCACAATCAAAATGGTTACTAGGCATTCAGTTCCTGTACAGGATTCTCACACACACCCTTATTATAAATTCATAAATACCAGCATGAAGATGGATGCCACAAAGTTGATATTGATAAATTGAAAAGTATTGGACCATATCTGGGTGAGGCTGGCTACCCTGAGACTGAGGATCTGCATTCTATATCCTATGCTTATTATTTACACCGAATGGAAATATAAAGGTTATCAGATGGTTGTAGTTGTATTTACCCTGCATCAGCCCCTCGCATCCGTATCGTCACTCGACCTTCGGTCTCGTGATGATGCGGGTGTGAGGCGGCTGATACAGTTACAACTATGTGATAACCTATAGTACGCGAAATTAACTAACGTGGACCGGGAAAGACGGTGTGGCCAAGTTTCAACGGTGCCTCGCTGTGCTCAGTCATAAATTGACCCCTGGTGGACATTTGATGTATCATGTTAAAGTCGTGTTCACGTGAATACATTTCATGATTTTGTGACAGAGAAACTTGCTGAATATGCAACGTAAATTCAGGAAACTTGGAACAGTATTGAAAGGCGGTCTCTTCCTTCTTACAGTGTAGCTTTCAAATCGTCAAATGGAAAATACGCAGCTTTAATGTATCTTTATGAAGTAGACCAAATGAAACTGTGGGAAAAGTTGCAATTGCTTGTATTTATCTATCTATCTATCTATCTATCTATCTATCTATCTATCTATCTATCTATCTATCTATCTATCTATCTATCTATCTATCTATCTATCTATATATATTTAAACCTGATGAACAACTCAACGTGAATATATTTCAAATAAAAGCTGATTCTATGACATGTTAAGACAGACTGATCAATGTTTCCCTATGCACTAGCATATGTAAGAAAGTTGATTCCACTTTTTGTTTTTGAAAGAAGCAAAATAAAACCTCTGTCTGTATATACTGTTTTAGTAAGCTTGATCTGGGGGAGCGCTACAAGACCTGACTTTCGTAAAAAGAACGAACAACGTTTTGTATTAGTTAGCAAAAAAAAAAAAAAGCGGTTTGTTACGATATTAGCAGGTCAGCGGTCAAATGGCTTTCGCTGGGTAAACTTGTCATTTTTTCATATTTTTGTCGGTTATTATGATGCCAACTTATCAGACAAATCTTTGTTAGTGGTTCTTGTCAACTGTTCAGATTTAGATTGTTGTTGAAATCCAAACTGTCTAGAAATATGCGCTAAATGGAAGTTCTAGAACATGGCTTCTGTCTGGCAGTGAAAGTCTCAAAGCAAAACGTCTATCTACATCTTCCTATAGCTTACCCATAGATGTGCACATGTACTTCTTTGCTAAACCAGAGTCATGGAGGACTGTTGCATATTTATTACGTCGTCACTTTTTCTATTTCATTTCTGAAGACCCAACATAACCCTGACAACTAATTTTACAGAACATAGATGCATCCAAAACGTCGAAGAGGCTGCGAATTCAGGTACCGTATAAAAAGTATACATATACCTGTCTAGCGGAGGACGATAAGTCAGACCTGGACACCCAAATGGCATATGGACCTAGGGCAGGCCTACACAGATGGGTGCTGCGTAGAACTAGATAAAAACCTCCGTTAAGGCACTTTTCAGCACCTACGGGATGCCAGTCGTATTAAAACGCAAACATATCATTATCAATGAGGCACATGACTTTATTGAGATATAACCAACAAATTTCAGAACTTCAGTTGCTCACAGGTACTCATTTTGATATGCTACGAAAGATAATCGATACCTTTCTCAGCTGAAAACGATTGGTGAAGCCCAACACAGCTAGACAGAAACATTGACACCATTCAGAGTTTAAAGCCTGTGTGACTGCCCGTGTCCTGTAAGCAGAACAGGAATAGCAGACCTTCCCATAAATATCCAAGTGAATGACGCCCGTATCTGTGGCGTAACGGCATTGTCTAGTACACAGTGCCACAGAGGGTTTGGGATCATCGCAGCGGGACGCCCCCTTTGCTTGCAGTGCTGTGGCCTCTTGCTCTTTTTTTTCAAAGACTGCTGACATCTGGCGGACATTATGGGAAATCCTGATCCAGAATTCACAGTGCGCAAAAATGTCCCAATTTTTCTTTTGTTCAGAGTAATGATGAGCCCATTAAATGAGAGAGAGAGAGAGAGAGAGAGAGAGAGAGAGAGAGAGAGAGAGAGAGAGAGAGAGAGAGAGAGAGAGAGAGAGAGAGAGAGAGAGAGAGCCTGTAGCTGGCAAGGTTACCGGTATGACTAAGGTCTCTCAAAAAATATTCCTTTGGTCACCCTGCCTAAAGGGCAAGATGAAAAAAAAACTTCTATTAATTTCGTATGCGTGTTTTTTGTGAAACTGGACATCCATTTTTTTTATTGAAACAGCATCTTTTTTGTATAAAATTTTACCGTCACGTCATGACAGTTTGTTTGAATATCAGAGGGATTTTATAATAACGTGTCCCATAGCAACACGTGCCGTGAAAATTAAAAGTAAAATTGAGGAGGTAATTCTTTTAAAGTCTAATTCTATGGTGTCAGAAATGCCATATTAGAGTGACATGATCGCACCATTACTGATTCCTGTGTCACTCCGCTGTGACACATGCTGTGTTTACTTATTCCAGGTAAGACCAGTTTCTACATAAGTATGTACATGACGGGAAAAAGTTTAAAAGATTTTTATCGTTTCACATTTGGTGGGCAATTTACAAAATATTTACACCGACAAATTGCACAAAGGCAATTTCTGAGTGTATTGTGTCAGCTTGCAAACCAGACAAACATACACCACCCGGTATTTTAAAAGCCAGCAACACTTTGAAAGTTAAGTTAAAGTTCGAGTTTATTTTCTGTCATGCTGATTCTTTCTTAAAACCCTTCATATCGCTTTACGACGTACCCACCAGACCACATTCAGTCTTTTGTCATTGATGAAAGCGGATGCTTTGCACAGTTCACGCGTAGGAACCCAAGCGTACTAGGCAGTGGCCCCACACAGGCTGTTGTGTGGCAATTTTCATTTCTGTTTGAGGGTTTATTCTTATATGTTTCCAGTTAATTATTCACCGTCAACTTTTCACTTCTTTGTCTATATAACGGGTTGCCCAGCAAGCCTTGTAAAACTAGATTATTCGAAGGTTTTTTCGCCTCAAACGGTAAACACCTTAATGAGACAAATGGGAAATATAATGAAGTGTAAAACTGGTTAATTTATGGCAGATTTCGGCCATATCGCGGTGATTCAGCGTTTGCATGGTACCATATTCCATTTGATATGCCTGACTCAATTTCACATCCGCTATGTACCTCCTCTTACTGCACATTATAGTTACTTTTTGTATATTTTGTTCCATGTTTGTGATATAAACTGGTAAACATTTCAAACTAGGCTGGAAAAACACTGTAAAAGAGTGGTAGTGCTTCGCTTCCTTGTACTGCTGCGTTATAATATCGGTAGGTAGATACATGTGGACAAATATACACATATATACCCAGCAGAACAATGTGCTATGTACTTTCCTGATTATCTTGAGTGGTACCGTTTTTGCTTCCCATAATACCCTATAATTTCATTCTCAAATCAACCTGTTACATTTTGGCATTCAAATTATGAAAACCTTTTGAACGGTTGACTACATATGGATACAAATCATATATATATATATATAATATATATATATATATATATATATATATATATATATATATATATATATATATATATATATATATATATATATATATATATATATATATATATATATACCCAATGGTCCTGGTATTCAAAAGTTATGTTAAAAAATAATGAGGTTAAGTTGTTTTCACGAAGGTAGCTCGAGCGTTAACCATTTAGGAGTACATGATCATGTATTTATCCAGGTACATCAAATACCACATATGCATATGAAGAGTTAATTTACTGCAGGGGTAATTGTCCTTTCGCCTGCAGACATAATTTTAGATATCTACTGATATAGTTTCATTATGGAATCACTTTCATCATCCAGCTTCACCTCTCTAGGTCAGAAAGATCTGGCTTCTCCAAAAGGACGCAAAAGGTCATACATAATCAATGGTATATGGATTATAATCATATATATATATATATATATATATATATACATATATACATATGCTCATAACATGTTTGTCGGAGATTATTTCATGTGAACACGTAATTTAAAATTCAACTAAAAGTTGAAAGGGATAGTTGAAGCTTCATTAAAAATCTCCCCCCCCCTTTTTTTTCACACATGACATTTTTGCCACACCACAAAATACTGTACATGACATATTTTGACATTGACATTTTACACGGTTTTTCTCGCAAACCTGTTTCCAATTTTCTGGAAATGTATTTTCAGTGCATACGAATATGGTTCCGTGTTAGCAAGGCTATATATATATATATATATATATATATATATATATATATATATATATATATATATATATGTGCGTGTGTGTGTGTGTGTGTGTGTGTGTGTGTGTATGCATATGTATCATATTATGTAATGTCCATTATGTCTTCGCGCACTGTACATGCCGGGGTTTTTAAGGGGGGGGGGGGGAGGCGTAATGTTTTAGCTGCTTTCAGGGTTGCACCTGGTGTAGGCTATCCGGTTAGTTTTCCGGGTATTTTATTATTAAATGACCCCTACCCCCCCCTTTTATGCTTTCCAAGATATTGTGTATGATTGCTACTGAAATGATTTGCTTTTATTTTCAGTCTTTTTTTTTCAGGAGTGCCGTGTCGTTGTCACACCGCAAACTTCAGCTTTCATACCAGGTGGTATGAATGCCTGGCTTTCAAAAGTTCCTGTAATTTTGTGATTCTGTTTCATGGTGTGGCATGCTGGAAAATTAATGTGATTTGAAGATATATTACTCGTAGATACAATAGTCGGTTGAAACTGACAAAAATTGTCGATAGACGTACATAAAAAATTATCCATGAGAAGTGCATCATAAGCCTAGTGTTGCGTCTATGATTTTTCAAGGATTATATTCTTATATTTACAAAAGTTTGAAGAATGTTTTTAATTTTCTTATCGAATCAAATGCGGTACTATACAATACACTGGACACAAGCAAAATGTTCGTGTACGATGATATGTTTCCATTACTCAAACCACAAAAAGCTATGCTTTACGATTCCACAGGAACACACAAAAAGCTCGGCTTGAGACTGAGAATATTGCGCTAAGTACCAAATAGCACGGGCCCCTGCCCATGGTGATCAATCTCCGCACCATAATTCCCCACGCAACAATTTTCGGCTCAACTCGCCAAAAGGATTCCGGACATGAAGTGTCGTCTGCTTCAACGTTTTTACTTAAACTGATCTTCCATTGAAAATATCGTGAGGAATGTAGGAAAGATAGAACGTCCTGGGCCAAGGCTTACCTTTCGGAGGGCCAGGCACATTCGCCCACCCCGTGCCAAGGAAAGCTATTGGTAACACATTTGTGAGCAGGGGGTTAGACACCAATGTAGCCTTGCAATTGAAATACAGCGACACTGAACAAAGGCTAAGTCTCTCCAGTAACTAAACCAGTAGTATTATCGCCAATTACTGAAGTAAACTAAACGTTCTTACAGGTTTATGATCAAAAAGAGCAAAATATGACATACAAAATGATGAACGATTTCAAAGGAAGCAAAAAAAATGCACTCTGCAACTTTTTTTTTCTTTAGTGTTTAGCCTGTCATGTAATGCGCTCATTCAAAATATAAGGTGTAAGTGCAACGTGAAAGGAAAAACAAAGCAGACGACTTCAGAATTGTGAGTACCTCTTGACATGTTTGCGCGGAAAAGTATAAAGCAACTGCAAAAGTTGAACACTGGCTCTATTGTTGGGCAAAAATAAAGAAAGCATTCAGCATTCAAGAGTCTATTCTTTTTTACTAATATATGTGCTTTAAACACAGTAATCTGACAAACATGCTGTTTTACAAACATAAACATGTTTTTCTTTTTCTTTTTGTAGTGGTCAAAGGGTGTCCTAGTTATGCAGATTCAGAATTTTGTGGAAAAACGACCGGGCTTTTTGCATTATGACTGATAGTTAAAAAGCGTCCAATTGAATACTACAAAAATACCATAGGTTGTAATTTGGCATAAGCTAGACTTGCATGTGACTCTAATGCTTTAACCCTTTACCTGGAAATAAATCAACCAAGATTTCCTTGTGTTTACGATCATGGGTAGAACAACTTGGTTGTGTACACCTTTACCTGGACTGAAATGATAAGTGACTATGTGAAAAAGCTATTACATCTGGAGATCCATTGAAGCAAGAGCTTTCTCGATATTTAGAAGATCGCCTGAGCTCAGGATTGTAATGATTTATCGCCGTATCAGAAACCAGAGAAACATTTGCTCGTCGGACGGTAAAGTAAAGCTGGCCCCTTTTCTTCCTAATGCACATGAAGGATCATAGTTATACCATTAATGAAAGTGTTGCCACACAGAGATAATTATTCATGCTCTATGTAAAACGTGTAAGAAAAATAAAGAAATAAAAATAAAATGAAATTCTACTTTGCTGAGAAGGCGATATCCAAGGACATGCTAGGAAAGCAAAGTTGCTTTTCATAGAAATAATCTCTTATTTTCAATCTGTGAGAAACCAATTACCTTCAGGAACACCTGATAGTCCACGCCAAATCGTAGGTGGACGATGATGAAATGAGTCTGTACGTATCACGTGACAACACCGCGAAGGTTATTGCTGTGAGTTCATTGTTGTTTTACATTGGCAAGAGAAAACTATTGTTTGATCAACAAATAGATATTGACGATCGCTGGTTAGTAAACATATCGGTCTTTTTGTATTTGGTATAGCATATGTCTCCTTTGTGATACTCCGAATGTACTTATGATGAAAAGAACTGTATATAAATCAAACATATATGAATATTTATATAGTATTTTGTCAAAAAAAGGAACAGTAACAAACACAATACATAGAGATTGCACATACTCAATCCACAAGGACAACATAAAAATTCTACAACAAAGGTATAATTATATAAACAATATGTATTTATCACGCACGCACATACACACACACAGACACACACGCACACACACACACACACAGACACACACACACACCCACACACTAATTTACCCGCCCAGAAAATAATGATATTTTGGGACCTGTCTGATTTACAGAGGGCTCTCTATCTCGATACATTTTAAATAAAGATACAGAATTTCGAAGTTGAGTTCGGGTCGCTTTAATGTAAAGAAATAAATCCTTTTATTGGCAAGAACCTAAGATAAGAATCTGATTAATACTTTCAATAACCTTTTTCGGGAAGTAAAGGTACAAATATGGCAGTGATCTTTACAGATTAATCGACGTAAAAGCAAATTTTAAACACAAAATAGGTCCAAAAGCAATTTTCCTATGAAAGAAAATCTTAACACAGGGGAAGAAGAGAGCAGAGCCAAACTTCCATTTCCTGAATGTTCTTTTAGCATAAATACGATTTAATTTGAACATATTTAATTATTCGGGATGGCCTAACAGTACAATAGGTACTAATCAAGTGGGTCTACAGCGTATGAAGGACCCAAAGTATATGTACAAAACGCACAGTACAGTACAACAAATAAGACAACAGGAACCTACTATTACAAGCAGAAACATGATAAAATACTCAACCATTGAATGAAGTCAAAGACCGTCTACATAATCGCTATGGATATAAGCTACGGGTAAGAGGATCAAATAAAATGTGAAAAAAAAATTGTGGCCCTACGAAGGAGAAATATAATTTTAGAATACAAACCTACGACTCTCCAAAATATACGAATGAATATCATCAAGTATTTTCTCATTAATTTCCAAAAAGAGGTCGGGATTTCCTATAAGAAAAAAAGACGATAGAATATTGCTTGCCAAATGAGTAACAAGGCTGGTATTTACTCCGGAAGCCAGCGGATGACACACAGTGTTCATGAGTTTTGCACTATGTTCTGCATACCAGGGACACTGAAGGAAATAATGAAAGGTTTCCTCGTGGGGAGCTGAACAGGTAAACTCAGCAGACGGTATCATTTCAAGTCTAAACAAATGTGAATTCAAAATAGAATAATCCAGTTATAATTGACTGTGGTAAATTTGTGGAACGCGTATGGAACTAAATAATCGGGCTGAAAGTCAGCAGAGAGAAGAGTATCTTTTAGTTTGGATTTGAATGCCTCTAAAGAAACTGATTGCCTAATGTCAAGGGGTAGAATGTTCCGTAGTCTTATAATAGAGGGCAGCAAAGAGCCACCAAATCGCTTAGTTTTGGACCGTAAGGTACTGATATTAAGATTATTCCTAAGATTAACAGAAGTATTGCGAGAAAGATCACCGGGGATGATGCAGAGATATTATACCCTCATGAAGAATAAGATTTTATAAAACATGATTAGTTTCTGATATTTGCGGCCGTTGGAGAGCGTTTGCCAACCCAACTAACCAAGAAGAAGGTAGAAGGGTGGATGGGAAAGAGCGCTCGTGCAGATTTTTGCAGCTTTATATGGAATATTTTTAAGGGAAATAGACAGGCCAACAGTGAAGTGATAAAGTTTAATTTCAAACCGACACAACAACGCTAAGCACTGATTACAGTTGCTAATGATACGGTTTATGTGAGGATACCAGGATACATTTTCGGACAAGAGCATACCGAAGTGAGTATGTTTAACTTAGCGACCTTCGGGTGAAGGCATGTCGCCGAGATATAGCGTCCGATGATGCTGTTTATTTTACAGAGAAGAGGAGTGACGTAGATTTGATGGCATTGAAGGTGACCTACCCTACCCTACCCACAGTTTAATTCTGTCAAGATCAAGATTTAATTTTTCAGCAGAAGTAACTGGGTCATGAATAATCTCAAATACACTAGTGTCGTCTGCAAAAATCTTGATATCACGGGAACCGTTATCGGTGATGTCATTAATGTAAATTAGAAAAAGAAGGGGACTAACATTTAGCCTTGAGGCACAGGTGCCTCAACTGGAAGCCAGGAGCATGTTTGGCCACAAATGTTAACCCTGCTGGATGCGGTTTGACAGATAACTTCTGATATAATAAACAACAGGATCAGAAAAAAACCAGCTGTTTCAGTTTGAAAAGCAGGCCTTTATGTCGTATGTAAGACCATCCCAGCTTCTTAGCCCATTTAGAGATCATTGTAAATATCATGTTGAAGTGAGACAAGTTGATTAATAGTTGAATCATTTTCCTTGAAACCAGAGTTTTGGGAGGTCAAAATATTATTGTGGATCAGGTACTCATAGAAGTTCTTATACCATGGCACTGTCTTTGCCAAAGGGCAGTAAGTAGCCATGTTTAAGGGTGTTCAAGATGAACGAATTGTCTCAATGCACTCCCATTGAGCACACAAAGCAGAAAGACAACCACTCATATGACACTCTGAGATGTCCAGAGATTTGGCAGAGGGCAGCCCTGAGACGGGGGGGGGGGGGTCCAGAAAGCAAGTTTCAGGAGCCCTGAGGCTTGCCCTTCTTGAATCACTTCACAGTCTTCCTGGGACTTCTCCAGACTGAAGGGGCAGTGCAGGTCAGAGGGCAAGGCACTTTATGGTGGTGGCCAAGGAGAAAAGTTACCAAACAGAGTCAGTCAACGCCCTTGGACTGGGTTTGCTCTGTGGAGCGGGCCCGACAGTTCTGTATCTGGCAGACAACTTCTGCCATCTCTTCTCCAAACAGGGTGCTCAAGAACAGGGGCCACATTGTCACTCTGCAGAAGATGGGGTCAGACAACTGCTGACCCTGGAGGTAGGGGTCCTGCATAACAAACACAGGTTTGCCTCAAGTGTACAGGCTGTCCTAGCCTGGTGGTCGACCGCCCAATGACACCTGGCCAAGTCATTCCCACACTGCCTCCGTGATCTGGACAGAGCACTGGAGATCATATAATAGAGACCTCAAGGCTGCCAAGAAGATGTCAAAATGAGATGTTGTAAAGACAGAGCCCCTGGCATCTTCTTGAAGTCTGTTGTAGACCTTGGCAGATGCAGAGATTGACTTCAGCTGCCAAGCATAAAATTTCCCAATCCAAAGCTACCCGGAGTGGATGGGAGGATTATATCAGCCACTTCCCCTTAATGTCATGTTGGGGGAGGAGTTGCCCTTGCCAAAGATAACCAGTGGTCAGGCTATCATGGGAGCGCCACTGCCTCGTTAAGTGGTCACAAAACTACTACAAAAGGTGAGAAAGGAATGGGGGTCCTGGGCTGCACGTCTTGCAGGGACACACCCAAGCAGGAAATTGCAACAGCCCTCTACTTTTCCTCCATGCAGGAGCGGGGGACCAACAGCCTCGTCACTCACCAGACTCTGAATAAGTGCTTTGACGTGGTCAAACCCTGAGGTGGAGCTGGAGTGATATCCATGGGGGCAGAGGCAGGTTCTGCCTACACCATGGGAGCCGTGGAGCTTGGCCACTCAAAGTGATGATGATGGTCTGAGGGCTGACTGGAAGCATGGACCCATTGATGAATGAATCCCAAAACAGGAAGTGGTCCTCCTCAATGTTGCCGATGTCTGAAGACTGGGTGAGCATAAGAGGGGCATGGATGCCCAAAGCCTTGTTGAACAGAACTTAGTCTGAAGGCAATGGGACATTCACTTGTGACAGAAGCAGGTCTTTTGCCACCATACCTTGTGATAGGGTAGTAATGACTTCCATGGAAGTCGCTGCTGCCTCCGTCACAGCCCACATCTGCTCTTCCCAGATGGGATGAGCAAGCAGACTTCTGCAGGATGGGCCACAGGAGCCACAACCTCCACCCCTAAGAGGTCTGCTGGCGAGAGGGTACCTGCTGCAGTTGCCAGAACTCCTGAGTCTCCAGGGGGCTCAGTGCTGAGTTCACAACTGTTGCCAACCCAGAGGTCTGATGGCCACAGTGAGTCTGCTAGAGTCTGGATAGCTCCTGCACCTGAGGGCCAAGTGAGAGCCAACTTCACAGGAAAATGGTAAGCTGCTCATCTGTGGTGGTCTGCTCAGAAGTGACAAAAGTGCCCGCAGGGGTGGATGAAGATGAAGTCTCCCTCCGCAACTGCTGCTCCTCGAGGACATCGAGTTCCACTTATTGAGAAGTGAGTACCCAGCTCAAACTCACGCTGCAGCAGAGCCGTAACTCCTCAGTCCAAAATGCAGCATCCTGTGGAACCAACAAAAGGGCTGGAGGCACCACAGATGGCACTTGGGTTGTGAAAGGGATCGCCACTGGGGAGCTAAAGGCTCAGAGGTAGAACACACCACCACAGACTTAGGTAGCTTCTTCTGTGCTCCAACGTGCCTGGACTTTCAACCAAAGCTCTCGGACCCAGGAGCTTGGGAAGTAGTCCAGGCCTTCAATGTTGCAGGGCATCCAGAAATTTGATCCGAGTACCAGGAGTAGGCCAGAGTTCTGGGATGCTGAGACGAAAACTCCTAAGTTTCCATCTTGGCTTCAACGATTTGCACTCTTTGGACTCCTAGTGCTCTGAAGATCATACTTGCACTTAGCCTGCCTCTTCAGAGGGGTTCCCAAAGTGGTGGGCTGTGAATGGGTAAACAGTGCCCTGACCATGTCAGACTGCATCTGTGTGTTCCTAGACACAGACTCCAAGGCAAGGACAACCCTTGGGTCACTCTATGGAAGAGCACTGATCATTGCCAGAGGTTTATCTGGGTGCTCATGATTACCATTAAGTGGAGTTTTTGCCTCCCTACTTGCGACTACATTGCCTCCTCTCCTTACTCCCCCGGGGGTTTCAGGTGTAGAGACAGCAGCCACCTAAGCCTGCTGGGAGCCTTGTGGTTTCCTCTTGGCTGCACTAGTAGAGTCATGGGAAAAGACTCAACAGAGTTGTCAGAGTCCAAATTCCATTGTTTGCTGCAAGAAGTGGCTGCCTACGTCTAGCCTTGTCACTCTTTTTCCAGGCCTGCTTGTAAAGCAGCCATTTATCCTTTCCCCAACCAACACAGAATGGCATGTTTTCCCACAAGAGCAAACATGGCCAAGTTGCTGGCAACAAACCAAGTAGGTCATCTCAGGCAGGCATTAAGCGGTTCCATGAATCCATCTTCTGACCTTTACTCAAGGGTGAAGGAGAAGTGTCCACTGGATCATCACTAATGGCACGCTGCACGGCAATTGCCCAGGGGCACTGTCCCCCCCTCTCTGCAATCTGATCCTCGAAAAGCCATCTTGGAAACTTCAGTCTCAAGCCAAAATAACCAGCTTTACTTCCACTTTTCCAGAGGTATCTGCAGATCAAACACAAGCTATCGTTGCCTTCAGAGGGTCTTGCACCACTTAAAAAGGCTTTTATGCAGAAGGGAATGTGTGTAAAGCTCTAGAACAGTATCTGTGAAAAAATGTTAGCAGAGCTCCCAACTCAACTCTCTTCAATCATGCCGTTTAGTTGCCTGAGGAGGAAGGAAGGACCAGGGAGCATGCACACCAGGAGTCACCACTGGGCCAAAGAAGAACCTAGAGATGGTCCAACCAGGACCATCAGGTTTTTGGGAACAAATGAGTGAGTAACCCAAATCAGTTGTGTCAGGCGATGGGGCTAGGCACGGAAGTCTTGGCATTGATAGTTGAGAGGTAACATTACATAACTGGTAGTATATTATATATATATATATCTGACAAATCTTAGATTATGAAGATGTGGCCTAGGGGGGATGCACAGTCAGACAAAGACCTGTGGGAGAGTATTCAACTGGCTACAGTGACGGGAGCAATATATTGTACAAGCTACTCTAAACTTTACATGGAACTAGGTTGGAGACTCTTTCGAAATGTTAAGAAAAAAAAAGAATTAAATCATTTTACAAAATGGCCCATGGATATGCACCTGCTTACGAATGTAACCTAATTCCTGGGAATGTAACATCTAGAAATCGATACAATGATAAATCTCCAAACAAAAAAAACTGAATCCAAATGCAAAATCAAATTGTACATAAAGTCCTTTTTTCCTTCTACTATTGGTCACTGGGATATGCTCTCACCTGCCATTCGTAATTCAGAAGATGCAGAATCATTTCAAATTTAAACTGGATAGAGACAAACTGAAAACTAACGACTCATTTTACATTGGTATCAGAAGATTTAGTATTTTACATGCCAGAATCAGGATGGGTTGCATCCAGTTGAAACAAGACTTTCATAAAATAGGACTCCTTGGTTCAGCTGCCTGCACATGTGGTGCGCCTGCTGAAACATCTTTTGCGGTTTTTTTTTTCTTTTCTTTTTTGGAACGCCAAAATTATGTTATCCAAAGCAATAGACAGCAATTAATGATACCACTGGCACCTTACACTAACTGAATGGAAGTAATAACTGTTTGAAAGCAAACAACAAAATTTGATTTGAGGCAACACAAAATTTTCTTTTCCAGTCAGGAAGATTCAAACCTTCTTAAATTAACCAAACCATATATAGTCCCAATCAACAAAACGATGTTTTAATTAAGCTTGAATATTTCTATGCCAACATAGGTTATTGCAGTCATATTTCTGAGCACGCAAATAGAAGTCCTTCTACCTACCCCATATATGTCAACTGTCTAATTCTCTCAGTGTTATGCCCGTGTTACTCTGTTGTCTTGCCCTTCTTTTCTTTACCCTTTTTACCTGTTACTGTCATTTTATATTGTGATATTACTCTTAATTGCCAAGTAATTGAGTTATACACATTGTTCCTAATTGTAACATTAGTACAATCGTACTTTAACAGCAATGATTGTTATCAATAACATTTCTATTACCACGAGAGGAATTCATATGGGCATGGTGCCTGTTTTCCAATCGTTTTTTTCTTCTTCTTCTTTTTCTTTGGCGGGGGGGGGGGGGTATTTTTTAAATGAAATATGTTTGAACCAAGTGGAAACAGGTGGGAGGATGCTAGAGTTATGAATGTATCCAGGTGAGTCGGTGATTATAAAATTCAAGCAAGATTTGAGAAAACTCAGTGGAGCGAGCAGGTCTCGACATCAATCCAGACAGTCCCTACTGGTAAACGAGGTGGTAAAGACGTTGGCCTAGTTCACTGTCGCTGTGTGTTAAGTCCCATGATTGACAATGATCATCGAAGTCTCCCATTAGGGTAAGCATCTTAGGATGTAAATCGACAACGGAAGATATTAAATGTGTAATACAGTCTTTAACTCATTGCACCGTGATAGAAAACCGAGTCAACAGCTTTCCTTGGCACGCTCTGGGCGCAATGCTCCCAGAGCGCGCCAAGGAAAGCTGCTGACCATTGGCATATGATTTGGAATGATCTTCCAAGCAAGTTTCACTTAAAATTTGGAAAAATAAACCCTAAATTAGTAAAATACAATAAGCAGACGACATTAAGATATTAGCGGGAAAGAGCGTCATTAGTGTGGAAAGAGTTAAAGAGATCACGATCAGCAGCAGACTGACCAGGCGGGCGATAAAACAGTCATTGAAACTATCATTTCTGCATTGCATTGATTTCAATGAGACACTACTCATATATCACCTATGACGTTAATAAATCTGATTCCATCTTGTCTCTCATAACATTTAGCAAATTTAACAATTGATCCATACTATACAACGCTGAGAACCCGGCCATCTTTGCAACAAATCCACTTGACTATGTAAAATAAAGTAGTAGAAAACTCACGGAAGAGGGTGCCTGGCGTGATGACAGTTTTGACCAGTTTTAGGTCTTGTTTAGTCCTTCACGTTGCTGCCGTTTGAATTTATCACATTCGTGGAAGGGCGCAACATAGGCTTGAATGGCCATTACGGCTGGAAACGTACGGCCTTCAGAAATGGAGGTCAGATTTGCAGACACGGGACACTGACCTGTGCTCTTTTTTTTTTTTTTTTTTTTTTCTTTTTGAGGGGGTGGTGGAGATGGAAAATGTCAATAATGTACATACGTGCACGGTAAAAATCGGAATCAAGAATTAGTGTGTGGTACATATTGGAAATTTACACATAAATTTGAAAATGAAGTGAAAGAAAAAAACTTCTTGGTAATGCAAAAGGAAAACAACGTGCGTTTGTAATAACCTCCTCCATTCGCCCTTGTAACTGCGCTAAGTGATGCTTATATTTTCAATGATGATGCATTTCAGGTATTTCATGAGGGTGTCACGTGACAGTGTCACCCGATTGGCAAATTGATACATGTGCCTTTTCAAATTCTGTTTCTTGACGGCACTTATCGTTGACTATGCAAGGTCATATCTAGGTTTGTAACGGGGAGGAACAGCTAGGAAATGGGTCTTGCAGTTTTAGAAAAGGTTATGATGTCTTTCCCAGGGAACTATTTTGCATTGATATAGCACATGGTGAATTTTCGTGTATACAGAGTCATAGCACTGAATTTCTGGCAACTGTCTACTATTTATGCACACATTGCACACGAAACGTTAAAAAAAAAGGTGAAGTCCTGATCTCCTGGGCTCCTTTCTATAGGTTAGTGGCATATCTAGATATAATCCATAAAATGATATTCTTATCATTTGTATTTGGTATTTATTTTGGGTACATAGATTTTGCTAAAAAAATGTTAATAATCAGGTAAGGGGGGGGGGGGCTATTTTGGACTTCAAAGGCCCGGTTCCTGTTTGGTTTGAATATCCGGTCTTGACCTTGAGTCACAATATCTGGCACAGTGTTCATGATGATATCGATGAGTTTCGGTTGCTGAAACTTCATTTTTGTGAAAACTCTTATTTTCGCTGACAATGTTGCTTAGATTGTTTAGTTTTATCGAAGGATTGTTGGTCTAAAAAGCATATATGTAATATTGAAATAAATCGTAGGCCTACATGTGGTTGTCGAGTATCGCGAACCAAAACTATTTAAAACTGTACTGGGAGAAGACAAGCTGTGGTAGACCTAACGAACCCATCGTTGTTTCAGTGATGTTAATTATTCTATTGCTGTTTGGTCACCTCTTGTTTATGATCACAGAAAGGTCAACATGTCACAATGATTTCTGTCCAAGCAACATTGGGTTGCGCGGCGACATTACGGCTGGGGGCTCTTCAGATTTGTAACACCCAGACCCAGTAAGTTTGCTATATATTTGCTGTGCACGCTACTTTACAGTAAATGTCTTATGCAATGTATACAATGTCGCCTGATCATTACATGATTACCAAAGGACAGCATATTCAGGGCGCATAATTAGCCCCAAATGCCTCAATTTTCTCATTTTTTAATGAAACGAATTGATATCCATTATTTCTGGCAATACTCTAAAATTTACACTTTAACACAACTGTAATCTGGCGAAAGATTTGCTTGCAAATGTAACAACATGTCTAAGAATCAAGGGGGAAAAAAGAGTGATGCTCGTACATTATAGGATATAAACCCCTAAATGTCTGAAAATATAAATATCAGTGTTGCGTAAAAAAATCGGCCAGGTATAACTCGTTCAGGAAAAAACTGGATCCATTTTAACAATTTACATGGAAAAATACGTCGAGAACAAAAAAACTCGTTTACTGAAATAGGAATATATCTTGTTTGGGTTACATGTGAAATTGTATTTGTGTCTTTTTGTCCAGAACCACTTTGTTAATTCATTTTTGTGACAACTGTAACATATTTTTAAACACACGTGGTACCATTTCCTAGTTATTTAGAAATGTGCTGTTGAAGGTGATCTGCATCCTGAAACACTTACCTGTATTGTAACAAAGTTGATTCCTTGGATTTGGACTTGGAATGAGCGTGCTGTATATGAGCATATTGAGATATAAGCATGGTCCTAATAGTCAATTGCCTTTACATTTTTGTGAATTTGATAAGCACGAGTTGTGTTGAGTTGAACTTTATTCTTTTATCAGGGTTACTGGTTCAGTGTAAAAACCCTGATCTCCCGCCATGCCCTGGACGAAACATGATAATACAGAGTGATCATATGAAACACACAAATAAAACAATAATATGAGATACAATACAAAATAGCAACAAGACAGATTAAAAACACTCTCTGAACAAACAATAGTAGAGAAAAACTTACTTCTGAAAAACTAGACCATTGAGCTTAAATGTGAAATTGGATGGAGAACACACAGCAGACTCAAGATACATAAACCATAGTGGGCAGTAGACAGGCAGACAAAAAAGGCAAGTCACGAATGAAAATACAAACATAAAGTACAAAGGTTACTCGTAAATATATATATATATATATATATATATATGACTCACGATAGTGACAAGTAAAACACAAACATTACTAAAATGTAGGTTTATATGTCCATGACAAAGAGGCAACTAAAAGATATAAATATTAATTTTAAAGTAAAGTAATGATATATTTTGGCATAAGTGATTATGGTTGGCTTTGGGGCGTATTTTGCGGGGCAGATTTAAAGGAGGATAAGTTAGGTTGTTGACGTAAGGTTGGGGATAGGGAGTCCCATACAACAACACCTGTGTAAGTGAGTTTTTTTCCATGTAAATTATTTGTTTGGGGGATGTCAAAGTCATCTGTTGTGCGGGAGCGAGTGGTATACGAGTGAATAGTGCCCGAATATGTGAATTTTGATGACAACAAATCCGGTAGAAAGTTATGGGTAAGCTTATAGATGAAAATATTTAGATCATTATTTCGCCGATGCTCTACGGTTTGGGTGAAGATGTAAGTGAGGGGTTGGAGTCTATCTATCTTGCCAAAAATTATTCTGAAAGTCCTGTTTTGGAGAACTTGTGGCTTATTTCTTAGGATTATTCTGCAGATAAGAGTCAATAGATAAGTATTTGTGACAAGACTTTTGTGATAAATGGAATACAGTTTGTTTTCTTCAAAACACAATGTCCTCTTGTGTACATTAAAATGAATTAACTATCTGTGTATCTCAAGTTCAAAAAGTAATCTATTTCGGTGATAGATGAAACGTGACTACCTTTAGAAAAAAGATGGCTCTCTTGTGTCGAAACAATGAGTCCATTGTCTGCTCATTCAAGTCTGTTATTAGACGCAGAGTTATTGGAAGGCTAGAAGACTTATTCTTTTTATAATTGCCAGTGCGCTGTTCATTTATATCCAAGTGTGACGGTGTAGGTGTTAAGGACATGAATGTACATTTTTAATGAGCCAGTTACCTGTAATATTACCTGCGAAGCAGACTCCGTTTTTATGTTCTGATATTTATGTACTGCTTGGGTGCAGGTAGAAGGCCTGCTTCGCAGACAACCTGTAATGTTAAAGCAGCTGTATTCTCTGAACTTGAAAGTTGAAGAAGGGTGCTGTTTGTCAACTTATTATGTTGAACGCCTAGGATCCAATAAAATGTTTTACTCAGCATATACTTGACACAACAGACACTTTCTAGTAATCTAAAGTGGGATGCCCATATTACCAGAATCGTGGAAAAAGCGAGGAAGCGTCTGTCTCTCCTCCACAGACTTAAATTTAGGTTGTCTCGCAATACTGCTATTCGGCTTTACAAATCCATGGTACGACCCATCTTAGAGTTTGGATGTATAATTTTTGACAATTGCTCACAGACTCTCTCTAATTCCCTCGAGTGTGTTCAGTATGAAGCAGCTCGCATTTGTTCAGGAGCCCTGAAACGCACTCCCCGTCATCTTATGCTTAAGGAATTAGGCTGGCCTACTCTAGCTAAAAGACGCCAATATTTCAAATTAATCATGTTTTACAAAATTGTAAATAGTCAAACTCCCGCTTATCTTTCGGATCTCGTTCCGAATAACAATGGTCAGCCCACTGCCCAGTTAAGAAACCGACGCAGCCAAAGACAAATCAGTTTTAATTCCTTACGGTTCGGAATTGTTTCATTCCTTCCTCTATTCAACTATGGAACGATCTCCCCGACGACATAAGACGTTCTGCAACTTTATTCAAATTTAAATCTACTTTGAAAAATACTTTATTGTCTGTAGATCCTGTTCCTGTTTATTACTCACACGGCAGTCGATTTTCTAATATCATACAGACTCGGTTGGGCTTATCCGGACTAAATTCCCACCTACACAGATTTAATATAATACCGTCTCCAGCTTGTAAATGTCTAAATCCTGACGAAAGTATTCTTCATTTTTTCCTAGAATGTCCCTATTATTCAGTTCCCAGGAAATCCCTTTTAAAAACGGTTTGTTACATTCTAGCTCCAGGTATGAATCCTAGTCTTATAGTCTATCCAGGAAGTGATATACTTATCCGGTATCTTACACATGGTGACAATGATCTTTCTGCAAACCTTAACATTAGATTCTTTGATGCTGTCCAAAAATTCATTTCTGACTCCAGACGATTCATATTTTGATTACCATGTTAATCCTGTCTATATACGGTTTATGGCTAAGTCTGTCATCATTTTTTTTTTGTTACCGAGTTAGTGACATAGTGGATCTTTCTGGATCAATAACTTGTGCTCATTCTTTAATCGACATGTCTCTGCTTGTGAGTATTTACTTCATAGCATTCAGGAAAGTGTATTTTTCAATATTATTGTAACAATGAGTGGTACATACAAAGCATTACGTGAGTTGTATTGTCCTGTGTGTATTGTATATATTCTGTGTGTCTCTCCATGCCTGGACAGCCTGTTTTTGAGTATTTCGATGTATATTATTAGGTGATCCAGAATAAATACATATGTTTAAAAAAAAAACCAGAAAAGAAGTGCATAAAAATGCATGTACTTGAGTGTCAGATGCAAGCAGAAGGCATTATACGCCTCATTATGAATTTATCGTGAGCTCCAAGCAGGGTATTATTGTAACAATGAGTGGTACATACAAAGCATTACGTGAGTTGTATTGTCCTGTGTGTATTGTATATATTCTGTGTGTCTCTCCATGCCTGGACAGCCTGTTTTTGAGTATTTCGATGTATATTATTAGGTGATCCAGAATAAATACATATGTTTAAAAAAAAAACCAGAAAAGAAGTGCATAAAAATGCATGTACTTGAGTGTCAGATGCAAGCAGAAGGCATTATACGCCTCATTATGAATTTATCGTGAGCTCCAAGCAGGGGTCACGCCCCTTTCCATTCAGCTTCGACCCCCACCCCCATCCCCGCCCGTGTTGCCGGTTTCCTTTTGACAGCTCAGGTTTTAAAGCAGATGTATGTGGTGCTACAAGATTATCAGATGTGCCACACCTGATGACGTCAATGTAAGGAACAAAAGTTACAAACGGAAACTCTGCAGGCGCCAGAAATTTAAAACCAAAACACCCCTTTGTAATGTTAGGAATAAACATACCCAAAATAGGTATTAAATATTCACCCGAGAACCTTAAGGGTTGTGTAGTTTCAACTCTCCTAGGTACCATTCATGAAAATGTCAGGAAAGGCTGTCAGTGACCAGGAACATATAGTTGTCACATTACAACAACGTGACTTAGTTTGTCAGTATTGTCCCGGAAAGGTGTTCCAAGCCCAGATGCAAAGGTATGATAGATATTATCCGTAACACATGCTTATTATATTGTGTATTCAAGATTAGTGCACCATTTTCATTTGGAAAGTAAGGTAATATCGATAATCTAGAATATAAACCTAACTTGTATGATTTAAAACGAAATTTTTGTTTCACATTCAGTTAAGTTATCTTAAGGAGTATTTCTATTTTGATCTTACTTGTTTTCACATGCATCTTTTAAAATGTGTATCAATTAGCTCCTGTTCGAGTTTATATGTTTTAAATATACATATGTTTTGGTGAAAAAAACCTTGTTTAAGTTTAAATTTCTCCAAGGTGTCCCCCTCCCCCTTGCTCCCCCAGGTGAAAAAAAAAAACAGGAACCAAAAGGAGCCTTTTCCCGTATGAGTGTAACATTTTAAAACAAGACCAGCAACATGTTTGTTTAGAACTGGACATGCTCACCAGGCACCATCTCGAAGAATTACTTGATTTACAGTTTCAGAAGACTGATGGCACAAACAAGTTAAGGCAAGCAGCACACAGGCCACTTAGCTAGACCGCCGTCAACCTCGTCTGACTTCTCTGTCTTCATGCTGTACAATTCTTTTGTTGACAATGACATCTTTCTGCACATACGTTTGAAGCGGTACCAATATTCGATAAATTTCCATGACTGATTTCATAAATGATGGGAATTTTCACTTACGGTACCTGTGGGGTCTGTTTAGCATGACCCTTAGGTCTAGTTATTTCCAATTTGTCTCAATACCGTTCCGATTTAATGTTCACACCAGTGGGATTTGCAGACAAGTAGCTCGTTCACAAAGGAATCACTAGAATATTGAAGAGAAGAAAAAAACTTGTATAAAGATAGTTTTACAATCCATAAAACTACTGTCAACTTGATTCATAGACATAGACTCGTCGGTCATTGTGGATGCGACGCAGTGGTTCATTTTTCCATGTGTCATATTGATGAACACTTACATGTATTAATCTGAAATTCCTTCTACTATTATATGGAGACATCGATCATACTATCCCACACTTGGTATTTGTTTCCTATTGTTTGGGTTAATGTGTGAAATACACAAAGTCGATCACGGCGGCCATAACGGTAACTGCCGACTTCAAGTTCAGCGTTGTGGGCCAGTTTTGTTAACAGTTCACTTGTTCTTAAATACATGCACGTATGAAAATGAGAAAATCGGGGTTCGTGTGAGTTTTAAGGTTGGAGATACCAACAGAGGGAATTGTGGGTCCATGTGAAAATAATCGCCAAGCGCACTCACTCGTGTTCACCTTTCTTTTGTTGTTTGGTCACCTTCTGTTGTTTTCTGTCGCTTTCTGTAATTAGGCGGACCCGTGGGCCAAAGCACTCCCATCCTTAGTCTCGGGCCCTTCTTTTGTAGGTGAATATCATATTCTAATTGACCTATCCTGGAATGCAGACATGGATTTATTTTTACACATTTGGTACAATGTTACCATACATAGTAAACTAATTTTAATTGATAAAGTAGATAGAGCCTCATTTCAGGATTCGGTTTTCTGTAAGGGTATCGAAAGGCAGACGTACTTGAACCAATGTTCCTTTTAAAAGGGAGTTTTCGTGACGGTTAAGCTAGAATGTAATGGGATCATTATCAATGTTTGTAAGATATACGACAAAGGTCTGGGTCTATTATTCTAACATTTGACAGCATGCTTACCAAGAAAGCCATCTACTTGTATTTAGACACATAACATGGCTATGCAACAATGCACTGGTACAGTTCTATAGAGTTTCAGTAGATGTATTATAGGCAAATGATAAAGTTCTGTGCTGTTGAAGTACATAGTTTGTTTCTTTAGATGACAACTAAGCTTTAAGTAGTGGCTCATATGTGGATATATTATCGCAACATTTCAGGTCAAATATTGTTTGTTGCGCCGAAACAGATTTGCTTGCAAAATTAGTCTATCCTTTCCGGTTAATGTTTTGCATTCTTATGGAATAGTAAGTGTGAAAATGGGGTTTGAGTACAATCTTGAGCTGATGGGAATTTAACTTTTCATGATAGGAGTTCATGCATTAGGACAAGTAATGAAATTACTCCACGTCTGTGTACAATTAAACACAATCAGTTGTTAATCATAGGTCGAAGGTCCCACATCTAACGGTGCTATCACTAGCAACATTGCTTGTAGCTTCTGGTTTTATAATCTGCAAACGTGTTTGACAGTGTGTTTTCCGTTACTTTCCGTTCTTGCAGTCAGTTTTGGGATATTCTGAATTTTATTGATTTCTCAGCAGAGGGAGTAGGCTGGTCTCCTGCCTCGCCGATCCCTACTTGTCCTTCTCCCGGGACCGATCGAAACGCAGCGTCATGAGCGATAAGGTGGCCAGGTGGCACCACTAAATTAAATTTCCCATAGACCGCCACTATAACACATCCTGGCGTATCTGAGAGTAAGAGCTTTAACTTTTAGGAAGATTATGCTCACTAATTAATTTCAAGTCTTACTTACAAAATATGAGGCATTAACAATTATGATGAACACCAAACTTTTGACTTTGCCCCACCTGAACGCAGTTATGTTGGATTTTCACCTGTCCGCAACCAGTATCGCTTTTAAATTTCCGCCCCCCCCCCAAAAAAAAAAATTATTCAAATCACTCTATTTTATGATGGCAAAATGTGATTTGCAATTATATGTAACGGATTTTAGCCTACCACAAATCTCACCACTGTGATCAAGCCAAATCCTTCAGTGCTGCCCTCTCCAATTTAGGGGTGTAACATGGCCAGGGAACTACAGAGACAGCTGCTGAAGGGCCCCACCCATCGATGAAAATAATAGCAGTTGCACATACAAGTCTGTGCAAAGAATGTTTACCAAGGCACGTTAGTGTGCTACATAGGTCACGCCTGGTGTCATTCGGTGAATGTAGCACGGTATTGGATGGCATGGGACGCAAATTGTCGTCTACTGTGTACGTTTTATGGATGAGGGTATCCTAATTTAGACGCATGCTCGCATGGTGTGACTTGCTGTCCAGGATTGGGAGATAATAGATCGTAAAGCCTCTGACATGTGATACACAAATCCTCCATTAAATCACACAGCCTCCTGTGACAAATACAGATTAGGCACAATCCTAACACATGCTATAAACGTCAAAATTCTTTATTCATAAAATAGACAGCCTATGAGTTTGGTAAGTATAAATAGACCTAGGAGGCCGATGTGGTGTATAACAATTTTATGTGTAACAATAACTTTTTACAAAGGAGTCCTCCATATAAAAGCACCAAACCTTGAGTAACGTTCCATTTATCATCCCTGGAAATGTACAAATTTATACAATGGAATAACCTTAGAGGACTTCTATCAATAGAGAGCGCCACCAGTAAAGAAAGATCACCACAGCCCCCTGTCGTATCTGACTTAACAGACGTCAGCTGGTCGCTTTATCAATGGCGCCACCATCAAGTGATCAAAATGATCTTCACTTATCCATGAAAGTTGCTAAAGTGTGCAAACGGAGGTGGATATGATGTTCATGCACACTGTAATTACTGGACTTCAGCGTCAATAATAGTTCATCGTAAGTCACGCCGCCACACCAAGTGATAGGATCCACACACCTTCCGTAAATTCACATTGGTAAAGATCTCGGTGTCGATGACCTAATACTGTGACTGCGTGGCTCGATTTGTTTGCAACTCTTCCAGTAAGCATTTTTTTATGGAATATACATCCTATGTGCACTTAAAAAGCATTCAAGGTGTGCATGAACATGACGTTACCGCATGATAACACACGTGGGAGAACCACATATTCAGTACAATGTACCATTTATATTTGGGCACGTCGTTTTCACCAAAGATGAGCTAAAAACCTATTCCAGGTCAAGACTGCCTTACTGTATTTAGCAAAATGATGGTACTTTGCGTCAACCATTGCGTATTAGTAATTCATATATGATATATACAAGTTAACGTATTGCCCTTTACGTAAAATGGCAGTGTCCACATTGCAGTCATTTTCAAGGCACATAATATTTTATCTTGCATAGTCAACTCTTTCTACCTGAAAATAAACTGATCTGCCCTGTTGATCCAAAACCGTAGCAACCAACTTGACCCATTCTTTAAGCTTCCTCTTTTCACTTTCTCCTACGCTTGGTTCATGTCCATGTGTATTTCGAAGAAAGCTGGAACATCCCCGCCGTGTAATCCTTTTAGTTATTTCAATATTTACAGTGTGTACAATCTTAACAATGTTTGTATCATTGTATATAAATTGCATCAATATATTTGTTATTTTTAGAGCTCGATATAAATAAAATTTTACAAATAATTGAGCACAATGATCAGGTGCATATATGGAAAATACCTGAGTAATTCCTCCAGGCACCAGATAGGAATATAATAGCGCGTCACATGGTGCACATCACAATAGAAGAACCAAGATGTAGCCTTTATAAGCATTTTGTCTTAATTTTAATTCATATCACCATGCAAGTAACGAAATCCAGTATAAGCTTCGTATTTGTAATTCAATTTCTGTCCATGTCAAGTCATAGTTGAATAATTATAACACTGTACATTTTTTTATATATGCATAATGTTGCGGAAAGTCACTGCGACAAAGCATTTTCATTGCCATGAAAGCTTTGTAGAAGTATGCAGAGGGTTCAGTTCATATATATATCACATATTCATATGGTGCACAAGCTGTTGTTCAGAACAGAAACTGTGCTTCTACACTTGTGACTCTTTCGCCGACATTGTGGGCAGTTTGCCAGTCACTGGTCTGGTACCCAGGTTCCAAGATGGCGGCCGTGAGCCCCTATTGCTACTCATCGGCCGGGTGACCACGTTGCCAGCTGCCTGCATGGCGCTCAGGTTACCATTTGCTGGCCTGGTGCCCATATTCCCAGCCACCGGCTTGGTGCCAGTGTTCCTCGCCGTCGGCCGGGTGCCTGTGTTGCCAGCTGCTGGCATGGTACTCAGGTCCCCATTATCCGGCCTGGTGCCGAGGTTCACAGCCGTCGGCATAGTGGCTGTGGCGCTCGCCGTCGGCCGGGTGCCCATGTTGCCAGCCACTGGCCAAGTGCTAAGGTTCCCATTTGCTGACCTAGTGCCCAGGTTCCTAGCTGTCGGCATACTGTCTGTGTTGTTGGCCGTCGGTCGAGTGCCCATGTTGCCAACTGCCGACCTGGTGCTCAAGTTCTCATTCGCTGGCCTGGAACCCAGACTAGCAGCCACCTGTCGGCTGGCTTCCTTATTCGTCGCTGACTTGGAAGCCGAGTAACCAGCAGCGGACTTGATGCCTAATTTACCGGCCTTTTGAAATGCCTTAATGACACCAACCGGAGTAAGTACATTCTTTTTAATATAGTCTACCTTCTCCACTATCATGTGGTTTTCAGCATCGACATCTAGTCCCACTGTGTCATGAACAAGCTTTGCCTTTAGAAAACCTCGTCTGATGGCTTCCCCTACATAAATCTTTTCACCCGTTTTATTGTTTATATAATTTCCAGTTTCCTTTTCAATAAGTCCACGTCTAACTGCGTCTTGGAAGGAAATCTTTTTGCGTTGTCTTTGGTCTACAACAGTGGCGACTGCATAAGTCTTTGTTACAGTTTTGGGTTGTCCAGCGTCGCTTGTATAATGAACCAAAATCCAACCTGTCTGAATAGCGCCATGGATATCAATCACCTGCTCTGTGTGTCCTATGGTAAAGTGTCCGTTTTCTGTATCCAGAATGCCACGTTTTACAGCTTCTACCTCGCTGATCTTTTCTCCTGTATTCCCATCTATGACTTGATCGATGACGTAAGGCCGATCGTCCACAACAGTATTAATGGTTATGAGACCCACGGCCGACGATTCTTCCGTCACACTTTTGGTGGAAGAAAATTCTACTTTAATTTTTCCACAGTTCATGGCTTCAGGTATAGACACAAAGCTACCAGAATTAGGATTTTTATAAAGTCCTTTCTCTTGATCTACTACCCCCATCTGTATAGCGTCCTGTAGCGAAATGATCTGATCTGTTGTTGGGTCAATGACGCCTTGAATTACAAATGTACGATTGACTTCCCGTGAAGCTCTCGTGATCTGATCCGCTGAGACCGTCTCATTTGTGGCGCCACCTGACGTCACGCTGTATGTGCCATTGGTTCCCGCCGTGGCACTGACAATTTCTTCGATTGTCTCTACCTCCTCAAGCGTCATTTTCATCTCGAAATACCTGGAAATACAGTATCAAATTTCTAGATGCAACACTTTAAAACATATAACATGTGGAATTTGTGGCCCTTATCTGTCAGCTTGCAGTTAGAGGCATTGATACCAAGTGTCAGTGTCAACGTATACGTAGATTTGTCATCGTTTGTTCTCATGTTGAACATTGAAGAAATCAAAATTATAGCTATGCTGATCAATGCACAGTTTGTCTACCACACAAAATTTTAAGCAGCAAACCAATAATCGCTAAGCCAAGATTGTCTCCTTCAATTTTCCTTTTACGTAGTCTCCGTCCGACTGGAATTTCAGTAAAAAAAACTCAAAGCAGCGCTCGCCAGATCGTTCAACATTTGGTGTAAGTCTTGAGTCAACTTTTGGGGCCGTGCCTCGGATACCAAGCAGACGAGAAAGTTTCTTGACTGACACATTTCGGATCTCAAGGTTTTCTTTCAAGCATTTTTTCGCACTTCTTAACACTTACTAAACCAACTGTATTTTTTATGAGAATGCTGTGGCGGACCACATAGATACATGCAGAAATTTTACTTTGTATCTAGCTGTTGTAAAACGTGAAGCTAAAGAGTGCCTTGCTGTATATTGTAGACCTGCGCATCTAGGTCACCTACTTGAATGATCGTCCTTTGGACACCGGCCGCAAATCTTCCCATCTGTCCACGATCTTTATACCTCGATGTGTCAGTTCGAAATCTCTCTTGAACAGAACATATTGTCTCTGTAACATCTGAAAAAAAAGTACGTATTTATGCATGTAAGTCAATGCCATTACTAATGAAAACGCCGATTGTCGCAAAAGTTTCTACAGCGTAATTTATCAGAATACAATGAACTTTTACATTAACCCTTTCCACTCAAAACAGGCTGTTGGGCAATTGTTTTCTGCTTCAGTGCTCAATTTCAGCAGTAATGAAAACAATTTGTATGAGATCTATAGATAAAACCTATCAAGATTACATGCCCCAAGTCAGCAGCTTTCCTTGGCATGGGTTTGGAGCGCCCAACCCAGACCAAGGTAAGCTGTTGACTTCGTCTTGATTTAAAGGGATGTGTCAAAGGAACTTATCTCAAAGGCTTTTACAATAATATAATTTCTAAATATTTTCACCACTGCTTGGTATTTTTCAATATACATTATCTTATTAGCAAATTGAACTGATTAACTACTGAATTACAATACTTTGCCGATAAATTACAGAAACAAAGGTAAAAAATAAGCTACTTAATTGCAATTCTATTATAGTAACTTAGTAAAACTTTTCATAAACATGTCTGATCTTGCAAGTAAAACCCACCTGGAAAGTAAGCACCGATTTATCTAGGGATGCGAGGTATGGAACCAACTTATTGTCGTCTGTAAGAAAGGTGACGTCATGAAGAATTAACAAATCAACAAATTACTTTTCTCTTACAAAGCATTCATTTATAAATAAGGGAGTTCCACCTGTCTTAAGTGTCGATGGAAGCTGATGGCATTGTTTGATTAGATCCGAACAATATCTGACCTCAAACACATGGCCTGAAATGCGCTCAGGTTAATTTCTGACATATGTTTCACTCTTTTTAGCCAATGAAGTGAATAAAACTTTCTTGCTGATCATTAAATTTGCCGGACTATAATATCAAAAGGTATTTTTGAAAAGACATAGAAATCTGGGATAACTGTATCATTTCTGAGTATCCCTCCTTACATCAATAGATTTTTATTCATTCATTTTTTTCTTTTTGGTTATGAAACCATATACACGTGAAAACCAGTAGAATTATGATGAACATCTAAGCATTTGTCCTCACCCATACTAAGACCACCTGTTGCTAGTTCGTTTTCCAGACTCAAGAGGACGCTGTGTATTTTGGGCAGGTCAATCTTGTGGTGTGGCACCTTTGCCAGGTCGCCTAGCCTGGACAACCTTCTGGAGACCCTTGTCAGTTGATTCGGAGATACAGGCAAGAAAAGCCGTAACTGTAAACATAGCGATGTCAATTTAAGTACCATGGGTTCTGTACTCGGTAATAGCATTATTTTGTCTGAATAGCAAGGAAAAGGGGATTATATAAGCCTCTTTAGTATTGAAGACAGCCAAACGAAATAACTAATCTT
Organism: Hermodice carunculata; assembly: GCA_964020975.1. Lineage (NCBI taxonomy): Eukaryota > Metazoa > Annelida > Polychaeta > Eunicida > Amphinomidae > Hermodice > Hermodice carunculata. The sequence continues at coordinate 834,522 of OZ026621.1, read as the reverse complement.
TTATTTTAACATAGAGTAAGCATAGGACTTATGTGGTTTTATCATATTTCTCAAGTCCAGTCGCCCCTACGAGACATTGTAATGTCCTTAACAGCTAAAAATATTACTACTGGAACTATGTACAATGGATCTATTGTCTCATGCGTCATAAACATTCTTCTGTAAAATCTGCTGTCTCCTCCACGCACCAAGAGCCTGTTCCACAATTATGGAACAGGTTCTGATGGCCTGACTCCTTGAGGCACTTTTTATTCCCGACAAATTATTTTCACCCTGGTTAGCAGAACCTACACTGGCTGTCCTGTTGACTCCGGCTTTTCAAATCATGATATGATGTGATGAACTATGTATTGATATTTGAACTTTCTCCCTCGCGGAGGTTTTAATAGTGGTAGTAGAAGCAGTAGTAGTGGTAGTAATAGTAATAGTAATAGTAATGATGATAATGATAGTGATAATAATGATAATGATGATAATGATAATAATAATGATGATAATGATGATGATGATGATGATGATGATGATGATGATGATGATGATGATGATAATAATAATAATATTATACTTTCCAGTACCAGTTTGTGTGAAGAACACAGTTATTTGTATTTGCATGATTGAGTAATATACGTTTTAATTGAAAGCACAACCTTTCATCTTGCCTGCTTTACAGGCCAGACATTGTGTTTGCCCCATTTATTAGGTACCAGAGATAAATTTCCTTTCTAACGTGACAGTGTCAAATTAATGTATGTGAGCATCGTGTTTTTACTTGCACGGAATAAGTATCAGTCTATAGACCATACATAGCTTACCATACAAAGCACCTGTAACCCCGAATACGTTTGGAGGGTTTTCATTTGCACAGAAACAAGTTGTGTATTTTGTTTAAAAAAAATGTAGGTATGCCGCAGGACCGCCAATGGCTGCGTTCCAGTAAGTTGCTTTCATAAACTGACAGTATACAATTCTTTCGCTTTGTGCTCAGTTTTTACTAGCTTTTATCTGTCAAAGGTAAGTATGCTTGGCTGCCGATTCTGTGAGTCCACTGCCCGGTAGACCTACCTCCTCTTTGCTGAAGTTGTTGGCAGCGTAAAGCAGCCATTCCAGCACCATCTGTCTGGCCTTCTTGACGCTGTTTGTCCACGAGGCAAGTAATTGCAGTCGGAGCCTTGGAATAGCATGTATAAAATGAGAAAGTTCATCATATCTTTTAATCTGCTAATAATTTGCACCGCGAGCACTTTAACTCAAATACGATTGTAATTAAGAAAAATACACTTTCCGTATACAGCCGGTAAGAAACCATCTGGTGTTTTAATCAAAACAATTTATCAAATAGCATAAGTACATGAATAAACGACAAAGCCGAGGAAAATTTGTAATGATTGGTGGCTTTCAATCTATTTTCGTGAGAATGTGTGAAATGGCAGTTTACGGTGAACTTAAGAATCAAATTTTGCCAGCCATCCTACAGCAAATAAGAGCAGACAGATCATATTTCTTTTTCATGCAATAAATATCTCTCTCTCTCTCTCTCGCGCGCGCGCGCGCGCGTGTGTGTGTGTGTGTGTGTGTGCGTGTGTGTGTGTGTGTGCGTGTGTGTGTGTGTGTGTGTGTGTGATATTTATTGCATGATGGAGTCCCGCTTCTTGCAGCCCGAGAAAGGACAAGTGATGGACCATTCTGAATTCTAATTGGCATAGATTCATCACATGTTCCCCTCATCATCAAAGGTGTTGCTTGATTTTCTGTTGTTTGGCTGGGTTGATCTTTCAATCTTGGATTTTTCAGCGTGCATTAAATATCAGTAATTTTATCTTCGTACCAGCGTTCACAAATTTCCATCATTCGATTTTCTGGATATCAATGTGCTCGAGTATCAATTATTTCAGCTGTTCTGTAAGAACATCAATACCTTGGATTTTTCCACTCAGGATCCCCACTTACAATTCTCTTTTAAGATGGCCATATCTCTGAAACTAACTGTTTGCCTTTAATCAAGACAATTATATCATAAGGAATTTTTAAAAATGCGTATCAGAAATCATGTATTCTATAAATTTCCTATAATAAAAAAAGTAGACATTTTTTCTATTACTGTATCAGCTTTGCAAAAAAAACAGATCTTCAATCAGCTTTGTGAAAAACAGATCTTCATGAAAAATCCCTGATAAGTTTTGGCAGATACAATATTTGAGATTAAAATAGCAAAAGATTGGCCATTGCACATTGCATACTTTCAAGATGCATCTATATATGCCCCCATCTGATAAAAAGATAAAAATTCATGTTTACACAACACGCTTGTTTTACAGCAATATTTAACTTTGAACTTAGTAAACAGGTTTACTTTGTTATAGATGCATACATCAGTGGTATATGGCGCAGAAGTGAAGTAGTTTTAGCCAGTTGAACATTACCCTAACCTTGTTGTGACAATTTATAAACCTTTTAACCTATGAGATGGTGACCCGTTATGAATCCTTCTTCCCCTAGAAATACAGGCATGGCGGGACTAAAACCAATGGTCTTTTTATGTGAAATATTAATCCATTCATTATTATAATTTTCATGGTCTTTGCTTTTGTTATGATTAGCTTTTTAATCGTACTATCAAAGCATACCTCTCCACTGCCCCGACTGCATTCTTGTCCGGTGATGGCAGAATGCAGACCAACGCGGGAACATAGCCTTCTTCTCCGCGGTCATTGCGTACCTGGAAAAGACACGTTTATGAAATACTAGTAATAGAACAGAACTGAGTCACATGACTCCGTTGTAATCTTGGATTTTTTCTTGAGTCGTTCGATTGTTGTTGTTGTTGTTGTTGTTGTTGTTGTTGTTTTTATCAGACCTTTATATCTATTAATTACGCAGAAGAAAGTAAACATTTCTCAATTACACAATAATGTGTACTTCCAGTCGGTGTTGTACTTTTATCACCAATGAAGTAATGGGAAGGAAGTGGGTATATTCTCATGATACAGTATTGGGCACCTTCGTAAAATAACTGATTTTCTCGTGACAGTTAGCTTTATAAAAACAAACTTTGGATCATTAACCCACTTTTGAAGTGGTCTGCGCTTACCCACAACCTTTGTGCGCCCGACTGGTAATAGTTACGTGTTGCAGCACATAAATATCAGCCAAATTTTAAGTCTTCTGATACTATCTCTCCCCAGATCAGAATTCCAAATGACCTCTCATGCTTGATATATTGGTCTTAAGCTATTCAAGACAGAAACTTATAATGAAGTGCATGTTGTTTCTTTGATGGCGTCTGATAGGAAGACTAGCTTTGCGTCCTGCCATGATTACAGAAACTTATAAAAGCAGTATAAAATTGAAGTGGAGCTTTAATAAATAACACTTAGAGAAATGTTTCAACATTATAATAAAAAATCTTCTTATTTTGCTGTTGAAATATACATATATTTGTAAGATATTTGATGCATCACATTTCCCTCTAGGAAACGGAAAAGTTAGTTTCCATCTTTCAGCAGCATATGTAACAAATAGGATTTTCACATTTCACTGCTGTCTGTATGAAACGGTATGGTACTATTTGTAATTGGTCAGATGCACGAAAAAACCAGTTTATTTTGTGTCCTCTACTCCCTGTGGGTCTTTAGAAGCAACTATACGCATGCAGTTAGTGCATCAAACGTTGTTATATGATTGAGATGCACTCACTTTCAGACGGTTGGGCTCTGATGTATCTGTAATTGTCAACTCATCACCTTCTTTCAAATTCACCTGTAAAAGATTAAAGAAAACGTGACAGCTTTGTTCAGGACAATATACCTTCTGATGCTACTTGTGACTTGTTCTCTAAACATGTTTGAATTGAGAATATTTGAATTGGTTAACAGACTTGGTCTATTTGGAGACCTCTTTGTAGTTTTCTGTTGCACATTAACGCAAAACATTCATAATAGGGTCACAAAGCGCATTGTCTTTACTTGGATATTTCATCTTTCACGATGAATTGCTCACCAGCCAATCTTATTTAAAGTCACTTTTTATTTTATGTGGTCAGGTGTGATAGAGGTGAGCATTTGTGCCATACTTTCGAGCACAAACACATAAAGAAATGAAACCTGAAAACAGAATACCTCCAAATTTCGTTTGCGAGGGCTATAAATACATACATTTGAGATGACAAACAGAGCACAAAATCAGTACAACCAACCATATAAATGACAATATTAATACGCATACCCCCTCCCCCTCCCAAAAAAATATGCAACTGATTGTGACAACAGCTGTTTCTAAATGTTCCCATTAATAAATAGAGCAGAATTATGATGGCTGAAGAAATTTTGAGTTTTCAGTAATCGTCACCTGTCTATCCCACAACTAATTGTGATAACATTTAATTTCAAATATTTTTCCTTGAATAAATTGAGCAGAATCATGGTGGCTGACGAGAAGATTTTGAGTTTTTAGTGATCGTCGTATGTCTATCCCACCATGGTCAATGGAGTTTTTCGTTTTTGTTATAAGAAAAAAGGAAAAGAAACAGTCAATAATCCAGTCTTAACACTGTGAGAAACGCATATACGCAAGGCCCATTAAAATTATATCTGATCCCTTTCCTGTATTACAAAACAATATTTTCGCACTTATTCCCCGGCCTCCCATGTACTGCACATGCTTATTTGCATGCATATTTGGTGACGTAGTCTCAAATGGCACACCAGTGTGAAATATACTTCTATTTTCACACCGAAGTGACAAGCACTGTGAAGCAAACTGACAAATAAAATATCATTAATTGTTCTCGTCATGAAAAGTGGACGAGGGAAGCTCAAGGATGGTATTTTTTGTGTATTCACGAAGATCTATTTACCTGAGACTTCACTCGACATGGAGTTTCCCCGACGAACAGGTGAAAATAATCTTGCCCATTCAGGTATATCTATCAGAAAAAATTCAACCAACGTGGTGAAAACCGGAAATAGTTTTCCTTCGCTGGCAGTACCTTGAAGACTCACCTACCACCACATGCGCCAGACAGGTTACTGCGCATGCCCTTGCCATTGCGCAATTAACATGCCACCGAAAGAGAGCGACCATGTGTAAGCCGGGAAATAAGACTGTAAGTCCGTTAGCCCCAAGACCTCTTGCACATGTTATCTGATCGTGCCTACGCCAAACAAATCTTGTCTCCGACGAGTTCTTTTAGTTCCGAACATCAGATGTGTTAAAAGCTTAGGCAGACCCGGGTAGAAACAATTGCATTCGATCGTCGATGTTTCAATATATGTTTGAACTGTGAGAACGACACAATAGGAGATATTTGTATTCAACTACATTAAATGCAGACCTGCTCCGGTCTTTTCCGTTGCTAGGCAACAGAACCATGCCTGCATCATGATGAGGACACTTTTACCAGTTGTACCAGTTATGTTACTCAACCATCCAAAATAACGCTTTTTCTGTAAGGCAGATGAAATTTTCTGTGGACGTTTGGCATCTTCTGTTTTAAGATATAGTGAATGACCTTTGTTAGGCTTGTTGCTTTCTCAGATTGTTATATTTACAGTGTTGCCAACCCTGCCAAATTATCCGGGAGTCTCCGGAAAATTCAGGCATGTGCTGTCTGCCCTCCCGACTCCCGAATTACTCGAAAAATCTCACGAAAATCACCACAAATGGCATTCTAAAAACATTCTGTGGTAAATTTTAACAAATACGCTTTTCACAGTGCCATTTTAAAGGCAAATTAAGCTGCTGTGCATCTCGCGGCATACTGAAACTTGAGTCCAAGTACCCTCAAATGCCACAAAAATGCATATTTTGAAGTCTGTTTTTGAATTTTTTTCTGAGGAGCATGCCCCCGGATGCCCCTGTTTAGCGCTCTCGCCATTTCATAATCTCCCGAAAATATAAATTCATCAGGTTGGCAATACTGTATTTATCCCAGAAGCCCATTTGCCACTGCTTAATATGTGAATCAGTCCTTCTTCCTGTCAAGTTCCTTGCTGCAACCTTAGTGGCAGCACAGCAGGATCCCTGCTAATATGAATACCTCCTATTCTATACAAATGAAACGTTCACGCTTACAAATTTTTATGCTAAGGTTACTTTTATTTTTCATTTGAAAAAGTAAATTTGTTTAGATTTGCACATTGCTTAATAAATAGAAGATCCTGATTTGCTTTTGAAAAAGTCTTGTCTTTGAGACAGACCTTTCTCTTATCTCTGTGTTTCTTCACACTGACGTATGTACGTGTTAAAATACACAGATAGTTTGTTCATTATATCTTATGTTGTTGTTTTTTTAAAGTTAAAAGCGCTTGGTGATTTTTCGTGATAAAGTACCAACAAGGATTTTTGTTTCTACAAAAAGAATTCACATGCGTTTCTCCTTGAAACGTGTAAAACTCGGCAATGCTAATAGTTTGTCAGCGTAGACAGACCTCTCGACTCGCAATTCGTTTTTTCTGTGGTCAGGTTAACAGTAAGTATCGGAAACTCAGATCCAGGTGACAGTTACGGAACTCAGTCAGCACACGCAGTCGACAACCAGTTCAGAACCTGGTGGGTTGAAACCCACATTAACATTGCTGGACTGTTAAATTGTTAATGCGGCAATGCCTTGTAGTCTGAACCACGTCAAGTTTCCAGAGATGCCATGCACCTTGATACCCAGCATGCTTCAAAAACAACTCCAAGTACCACAAGAACCATGGGGGAGGGGAGGGGAACCATGGCATCATCAAGATCGCCGACAAAACCATATGAATGTGACATCAGCAATTGTAATGCATGTCACACTACCAATAGAATACATAAATATACTGCATACTGTAAAAACCCTGCAGGTCGTAACATCAAAACAACCAACGAAGAAACATCACGTCAGATAGATTTCTTCATAAATATGCTTTGAGATTTGAAAACGAGATTTTAAGGGACCATTTCGTTTTTGTTTTGCCTCAATTTGATGTTTGGATACGAAGGTGTGCCCCCAGCAGCTGCTTCTCAGCGATGATTTAGCACCAAAAGTGAGTCAGTGAAGGGGAATTTCAACAACTTTGCAGCAAACTCTAAGGAAATCCAATCTACAAAACCACTTGACGTATTTCGATCTGTATCCATGCGTGAAAGAAGCCCGTAGGCACTCTATATCTACCAGAGAACACATGCAACTACCTGCCTAGCATTTATATTGAAATCATTAATTATCTATGAAGCTCGGAAAAATTCACCAACGTACCATATTCAAACAATATCTGGTAGCTGTGGCTACTGTTTACGTTATCCCTCTATCATTCCACACTACAATTTAGAGAGAATGAATAATTTACCTCTTTAGTTTCCAGGGAACACAAGGCCCTCACGTGACCGGATTTGTCAACCTTTTGGGAGTCGAAGTGTAGTGGTGGTAGTTCTCTGCCTTTTTTAGCGAAACCGTCAATGCTGCTCCTCCATTGGCCGAAAGTCTTGATCAAGTCCTGTAATTAAACAACACCTAAATTGTCAACCAATCCCCTGTGAGACTCTACCATAGCGTATTTATGATATCGGAAACAGAGATGCGATTCCTGATGTTGACTACTGGTTTTTTGCTTCCTTCTAAAACAATATTTAACATATTATAGCTAGTAAAAATATAGCAAAGTACAAAAAATACAAAAATGATGTTAATTTCCATTCTCACGATATTGGTTTTAAGCTAGGTTGTGAAGGAATTAGTTTTATTTTTGCGCATTCTATTCCCTCAAAATGTGTATGGTTTCGCTAGGATCTAGGTTAGTAAAAGAAGCTGAATCACAGCACATTTCACGAGGCCAAGGTAGGGTCAGTTTGCTCCATCCTCCCAGCGATTTCTGTTTGTGACGGTGTGTGGTGGGGGCTTTCAGGTGTTTTGTCCTGTGCAGCTGGCACAAGTTGTTAGATTTACACATTTAGAGCAGAACAGATCACCAATGTGTGTCATTAGAGAGCTATAATAATCATTACTACATGTGAAATTGGAGAGATGTATTACAAGGTTTCAAAAGAACGACATATAAGTTATTATTGTTGGCAAGGTATTCAACAGCAGGTATGGGGACATGCCCAATTAGCTGTCACAGAACATGCAAACTACGAATACCTTCACATGACCATGGACTACTAACGGCTACCCCTTATTTGCCTTGGGGAAGACTTTTATCCTGACAATTTGTGTGGTCCAAGGCGTCAATAAGAGGCTAGGTTTGAATTTAGGGGTAAACGTACAGGTAGATGGGTGCACCATGTGTGTAAATCAAAATCTTCCTTTTATGACTACAAAAAATAATCAAAATGGCTTACACGTCTTATTCTTCTCCTCTGTATTACCGCATGGAATTATATCTCACAAAGTGTGGTGCTTAAGTCGTTTTTTTTTCTAATCTCTGTAAAACAGATGGATCTATACCTTTCTGTACGAGCAACTCTTTCAGCAGCATCAGTATATCAATTCCCCAAGAAGTCATTGTACCTTGGAAACCATTGCTGTTGTTAACATCCTTTGCATCGAAACATTAACTTAATGGCGGCATACAGCGACCAAACAACAGGCCCTTAGTGGCAACACAATCGCCTCGGAAATAATAATAATACTGATAATAATAATAATAATAATAATAATAATAATAATAATAATAATAATAATAATAATGATGATGATGATGATGATAATAATAAAAATAATAAAAATAATAACAATTATAATAATGACAACAACAACAATAATAATAACAATAATAATAATAATGATAATAATAATAATAATAACAATTATTATTATTATTATCATCATCATCATCTTCATCATCATCATCATCATTTACATTTGCCGTGTATGATTAGAATGCGGTCTGTGTCATTTTCAGAAGATTACAGAGAGTATGCTAGGGAGGGGGCACGTGGTGCTGTACACTTTTCAGAACATAAGAAAATGATGATTGAGTAATCACAAATAACCTATGAATTTGCCACTGCAAACTAGAATACAGCAGTATACTGGTGCTCTGTGTGCTTTCTTCAAAAAGACAGAAACATTGAATCATCTCCATGTCAAAATTGTGAATCACAGGGCATTGCATTTGGGAGCTCAGAGGAGTTTTGCTGGGGTGGGGGTGGGGGTAAAACAAACAGGACAGGGACAGACCTGCTTTAAAGTTCACCAGCCTAGTTACCATTTTATATTTGTGAATTTGTCCCATCTTACCCTAAAAAAATTACTCACAATTAAAGAAACTAATACATGTAAATAAAAGGTACCATATAATATATTGATGACTGCATTACACATATAGACCCAGGCATATCAATATCTTGCCAAAATGACTTTTCCTATTGCCAGGCAAAAGAGATAATTTTCCGCCATGAAGGCATACTATTAGTTATTCACTGTTTTAGTGTGAAATACAGGAAGTATCTCCCCCAAAGACAGCTGTATTACCCGAGGCGAAGCCGAGGGTAATACAGCTGTCTTGGGGGAGATACTTCCTGTATTTCACACTAAAACAGTGAATGACGATTTTATCCCATTTTTCATGATGTAATTTCATGCCCAAAAAATCCTCGCTGTTCGACCCGCTGCTGCTGCAGTTCACTTCACAGTCCGCCATCATGTTGTCGTCTGCAGCGCGTCAAGGCTTGAATCGCATGACAGAGACTTCTGCGGCTGATCGATCCACTAACCAGATAGGGAGATACAGCGAGAATACCGCTGTATTCCCCGGCCAGTTACAAGAATACCGCTGTATTCCCCGGTCAGTTTCAGGAATCGCGCTGTATGTCACCTTTACAGTAATTAATGCACAAATAAGGGTAATACAAAGAGTGTACCATAGCTATTAACCAATCAGAAGCCAAGGATTCTTTCATAAATGGGATAATAATAAATACTTCAGCTGTGACGGTAATATGTGTGGAAATAAGGAAAGTTTATTCTAAACATGATGATTTTTTTCAAGCTCAGGTGGTTATTCAGAGAACGTGACTTACTTTTCTGAAGAAATATCCAGGTCGTTATATCTTTATAAGGCAACACATTTTGTTCTGCTTGATACAGGGATCTGCCTTCACGTTGGGCTGAGCGATACGGGCTAGAACAGCACCGCAACGAATATGAATGTATCCTGCTGGAAGTGAGAATTTCAGTTTGGCAGAAATTAGAATCGTTTTTCAAGACACGATTGCGTGGAAGGAATACTATTTAAATCAAATGCGCCATACCTCACTACTTCGGTTCGGATAAAACCTAGACAATTGTGCATTTTCATGATTTGAGGACAAAGACCTGGCACCAAAGGAAAATTAAATAACCAATCTACGTTAATGAAGCTATAGAGAAAGTGAAACATGTGTCGTGTGACAATAAAAAAATGAGGTACAGGTCACACCGCAGACCTGCATAGGCGAGCAAAAAAAAAAAGGAAAGATTAAATTCCTCTAATATTAGAGGTAATAAGTTCCGGTGATACGGCACGCATATTCTTATATTAGTGGGATAGGTAATATATGGACCCTTGTAACAGTCAGGACAGGAAGCTTTTGAGTGATACTATCGATCATATGAAATTCATCAAAACACATTTACACTATACAGATTAACAACTCCCCCCCCCCCCAGTTCACCGCCCCCATAAAAAAAGAAAGAAAAGGGAAAGAGAGAAAACAAACAAACAAACAAACAAAAACCACAAAAGCGAGTGTGCTTGAACTAATTACATTATTAGATAAGGTACTTGCAACTTTCGAAAACTGTCAATAAATATTTTGCCTGAGAAGCGACCTTCTGCCCTCCAGTCAATGTAGCGTCCCGCACAGGAGACTAAGTCAAAATCACACAACACGTTACCTAATGTACCTCCCCAATAAGTGAAAAGCTACCAAATGTACTAGAACATACAAAAAAAGTTACTTTCACACTTTGTCAGGGAACAGTGACAATCTGAGGCGCTGAAATAAAAGGGATTGGAGTGACATACCTGTATGCTCTTGTAGAGAAGACCAGGGTCCTTGGTCTCGTATAACTGAGCTCGGGTCAACGACTGGTGGAGGCGTTGTACCCGTGTGTTCATGTCATGCTCACATTGTTGAATATCGGCGAAAAACTAAAATTAAAAAATTAAAAAAAATACATCGAGTAACATTATAAATAGTAAAGACTGTGTCATAGCAAATTAGAGGGTATTACACTTTGAAGTATTGGTGCTATCGTATCCAACTTGGCGTAAAGGATATGGATATGCTAGGCAACTATTGTGGCAAATTGAACACAGGAATTAGGATGTGTACTTCTTTTATTTTCAGTACAAGATATGCGTTCCAGACAATGCAACATTAAGTCAACTAATTGTGCAGGCAAACATACACCTGCACTCCATATATTGTAGATCAGGTACATCACGTTCGTCAAATAAACAAAGACCTCTTTTGTTGCCAACGTCGATATGACAATGATATATCTAGAACATTGCCTAAATGTGTGTATATATATATATATATATATATATATATATATATATATATATATATATATATATATGTATATATATATATATATATATATATATATATATATATATATATATATATATATATATATATATATATATATATATATATATATATATATATATATATATATATATAATTGCCATCTTCCAAATTAGGTCAACTTTGCTTTGAACATGTTGAAAGTATTTATTCAGGGGGTGCCACCGTGCGAGTTAGTCCATGTGCACAAAGATTGCATAATTTGAGGAAATTGAAAATTTCTGTAATACTACTGACATGGACTAAATTGACTAAAACTACACGCAGATTATCATTTTGCATTATTCGAAACAACAGCTGACCATCAAAGGTTGCTGTACACAACGTCCGATGTGACATTATTTCATAGTTTATGTTCTATTGATAATGTGATTCGTTTTGCCATTTAATGTACACAGTTAGGCGTTGAAATGGTACAGGATAAGCTAATGGCTATGTAACTATCCCCCCAACGTATCTTCAACTACATTGTACGTTACCCTTACTCTGTCCCCACAGGCGCATATATCATAATGGACAACCGTGACATTTACTTGTAAAGCTAATTTTCCTAATAGGAAGTAAGTCTTAAAACGTTTAAGTGGAAATTATAGGGGCTTTCAATGGTAGATTTGCCATTCCTGGGCACCAACTTGCAGCGCCAGCAAAGAAAGATGACTCAAGTCTCACCTTCGGTTGATTGTGTCCTCGCTTTACCAAAAAAAAATTAGCTTTAATATCGACAATGCATAAAAGATGCATATAAAAAGACCTCACGTATGACGAAGAAATTATTCATCTACCAGTATTGTTATCTGGAACATTTTACGTGGTGTACATTTGTGGTTTAGTGTTGTTTCGAATTTGCACTTTTTCACGAAACCACGTTTTAACCTAGGCAAATTTCACCAGTGATTTGATGCCCATCATTGAAAGTAAAATAAACATTTGGGGATATGCAGCGCCCTGATACGGCACGGAAATTATTTAAAATCGTGTTTAAGTGGCCTCCGCCGCAAAAGCCAAGTCATTCTCATTATTTGGAAATTCGATCATTTTAATGTCACCATTAACCCTTGAACAAATAATTGGAGTGCCCGTTTAACCCTGCACGTCCAGACTAAAATGGTGCCAACTTGTTCTATTGGTGCTATGCTTCTCATATGTGTCCATTTAATTTTTGTTTCGAAGATGAAAAATTATTACAATCAAGTACCCCGTGCAGTCAGAGGGTCATTAAAACATTTTTGGTAGAACGAGGTTCATGACTGCTTAAGAGAACCATGTTTGACACATGGCATAGTATCAAATGACAATTATCTGGGTGCAGTGGGTGAGATGGGACATCCCAGACTTCTTGTGAGCCTCCAACGACCAACTCAGAAAATTATGTAATGGAACCGCAGAAAATCCGCTTATCGTATACAAACAATGCAAGAACTTATCTTATATCACTTATGAGATGACAATCTACAGCACTAAACCAACATATTTCTGCCATTATATACACCAATATGATATTATATATATATATATATATATATATATATATATATATATATATATATATATATATATATATATATATATATATATATATATATATATATATATCAACAGAAACCAGTATACTTGGTCTCAGATATCACATAATGTGTCATATGTTCTGCATTGTATATGAAACGTGTATAAAGTACATGTCCTTACGCTTTCTAGAGTTTTGTCCCAATGAGTGGTTTATCTCTAGTTTTGGTGCGGAGGACATAAATTAGTACTTGTACTATTATAGTTACTGTACTTATTTCAACATACGAAGATTATTTGATTGATAATAAGGATGCCTGATTATTTGTATATATTTTGGACGCATCATGGAATTTCCCCGGTTCCGTTGGTGCCCCCGCTGTAAAGGGGAAGTTTTCCTAATAAATTATTATTATTATTATTATTATTATTATTATTATTATTATTATTATTATTATTATTATTATTATTATTATTATTATTATTATTATTATTATTATTATTATTATTATTATTATTATTATTATTATTAACAATGCTCAAAAACCAATGTTCTAACCATGCGCAAGAAATCAAGAAATTATGAAAGCAGTTTTTCTATTTGCTAACGCTTATTTTGTTAGCTCAAGTTGTGATCGTTTCACTGCCCCACTCCGCTCGACCAATGACCTGGAGCAATTACGTAACATAGAAGTACAGAGAATGCGAAGGCAAATATAAAAGCGTGAAAGTTGTACTCACATTGCTGAAGTCCTTAGACGCACCGACCCCTGACAGAGCCTTTTCATAGCGCTCCTTGATATCCTGTGGGAAATGGCAAAATCGAAACATTAAGAATCGTCAATTAAAACCACTATTTGGGGAGCAGCGAAGTCAATGGGAATCTTCCCAGTTACTTGTTGATCTACTGGCGGCATGTGAGAAACCCTAGCGTAATCCCTTTGCAGTGCGCATGCCTTCGCTCATTGAAAAGTTTTAAGTATCCATTGCTAATCCGTAAGAAGACTCTTTATGTAGATGTGTCAATACCCAGCCCGCCACGTATATAGCAACGTAGTGAAGATGCAAATGAAGACAAGTCCGTAAAGACCCAACATTTTCTCTAGTATTATGAGCATTACTTTCAGACTAGCGCGTACAATTATAGTAATTTGTTGATCACGTTAGTCCAAACATGGAGAGTATGTGCGCTATACTTCTTCGTGCTGAAACATGAACTCAACACCAGGCTGGCGAAAGCAACCTAAATACATTCCATACACTTTTTGCAGCTGAGGAATGTGAAATCATTTCGTGTCTGATTGGCAGTGAGTAGTATGGAAAATAAGAAAAGCGGTCCCTAATTGGTATTACTAAATGAAATGCGGTTGGATCACAGCCGAGAAGAAACCGGCCATGCTTCGTCGTCTTGTGTGGAGCGATTGTAATATAACACGTCACAATATACAGTTTGCAGACGTCGGCTATGCATGGGTGCTTGTGTAAACATTCATTGGGATAGAGATTGTTTCCAAACTAAAATTTCTCAAATGAAAGCAAAGACTGCCACAGTTTAAATAGTTACGTAATAACTAAACCAATTTTAAAAAGGCAGATATTTGACTGCACCATGTGATATCACAAATTCACGTGGGTTTGAAAAGAACAAGAACTGTAGTTTTCAAGTGGATTTCCTTCTTCTCGTCTGTGTTCGTAGGTTGTACCAGTGTCCTGTACGCGCCGTTGAAAGACGTGGACTCCGTTAAATTCCAATTAGCAAAGGAAAAACTGCCATGCAGTACATTAACTCATATAGATAAGGAACAGTCAATTGGAGCAATTGTTGCTAAGAATTGATGAGACATTTATACAAAGCTATTCCCTATTAGGATGAGTTTTGCAAATCGATCCACAGGAATATCTTGAATATCTTGCTTCTCTAATGGTCGAGCACTCTGTGTTGGTGTCCACTTTAGGAAAGCGTTGCAGTAGTTAAATTTATTATTATTAGCACAGGACCACATATGGCTTGGGTCACTGGTTTAAAATAAGGCGTGTTTGTAGTTCACGATAGCGGACCCTGATTGTCCAATCATCTATCCACAGCGCCATGGGATTTCCCTTTCACTGCGCCATGGCGACTCAGATACTAATGAAATCGCCATAACCATATTTGCTTCCAAAGCAGACGCAAGCTGCGTATATTGTCTTCTCTGGCATGTGTTGTAACACGGAACTTGGGCTGCTTTGCAGGCAAGGACTATATCAGAATACGAAACATGCCTATTAATTTCCCGCCACAAAGTACGGGGTTTACGCCTGTCAATCATGGAGGACACATGGGCATATCACTGTCACAGACAGGGCTAGATATCCCTTTCTCACAAAATTAGCGTCTTTTAGAGAAATTAAAGCTAACAGATACCAAATTCATCTTCATTTAGTGCTTCCTAAACTGGTTTAAAGAATACTAGAAAAGAAGATTTGCTTCGAAGCAAATCTGTCTGTGTGCCTTCAAAAGTTGGTAAATATTAAATGCTACAAGTTTTATCCTTTGGTACTTCACATTACATTAAGTTTATGCCTGGATGCAAATTTCAAAGTCCAAATAACATTGACCTTTGACCTTTACAGGTCACATGTAAATTGCGCAGTGTCACATACCCACAATTTAAGCCAAACATGAACCAAATCGGATGAAAATTGACCAAGTTAAGGCAAGATGAAGCTTTCAAAGGGCCAAATGACCTTGATCTTTGCCCTTCTGAGGTTACATGTTCTTATAAAAATGTGCTGTGTTGCAATCGCTACAATTTGGCCCACATGATCAAAATTGGATAAAAATTGACCAAGTTATAGCTAGAAGAAAGCCACCATCGAAAATGGTCTTTGACCTTGAAATGACCTTTGACTTTGAGATGACCTCTGCCTGAAGTGAACGTTGACCTGAAAAATGACATTTTGGCCTAAAATTGACCTTTGGCCTTGACATGCCCTTGAAATTTGAAATGACCTTTACCTTGCTATGATCGCACTCCTATACACTCAGAACCACATCTACTATAGTATATGAGGTATTGAAGATTTAAAACTTTAATTAGCCCTCATTTGCATAATTTTGAATAGCATGACTTTTCATTATTAAAAGGCCAGACTTCATCTATAGAAGTATAATTGTGCCAAGTTTGGAGTTTCTACATGTAATACTTTTAAAATAAAATGTCAGACAAATTTGCCCGTAAAGAAAGAAAGAAGGAAAGAAAGAAAGAAGGACTAAAGAAAGAAATAAAGAATTCCTAGAAAAACAATATGTCTGTGTTGGAACACAGGCCTAAATATTCCATCTGTCTGTGCTAAGTATTCTTTATTTCCATCATATCACTAATATCCCGCTTGCCCACATAGGCAGCGGCCCGTATCTCACGAGGCGAGACTATGGTTGCTAAGACAACCAGGTATGCAGTTGTGGCGGAAAATTAATATACATGCCTCGTATTCCATTTATCGTTTGGCGTTTATGCCACTTTTCCCTGGACTGTTGACACCTACATTCTAATGTCTTGGCATCACTAGTTTACAATGATCATCTCGGCCTATTTTTGAAAAGTTCGTACACGCAAAAAGTGGCCGTGCTCAGGCTATCTTGCACAGCAGTAACTGTAAGTCAAAGGTCATGCCTCTGCCAGGACATCTTCATAATATTGATTTAGGGTGTCACTCAGCAAGATACATGTGACCGCAGGCACTAACATAAGATGAAACAAATCTAACACGAAGTTCCCTATGATAGAGCAGTTTTGCAACAATGAGGATCCCTAAGAGCCTTTCAGACCCTCAGGATAAGACCAATGGCGCCCTGTTAGTGTCATGGGTCATTGACATTTGTGGCTGACATCGAGACCTGTTCACTTACGTAACTGAGAATGTAGAGTTCTTCGTCAGCATACCATGTGAATTGTTCCATAGTGTTCATGTAGAGTGACTTGGAACATCCCCAGCTTCCATGGCGGGACGGAACGCTGGAGTCTTGTCGACATGTGGACATCAGTTAAACTTTTAAACCGATACCTGCTGGTAATTGGCCAAAACATGGTCGTCCTGGTCATATACATTGTGTGTCATGTTTGTTTACCATGAAAACTGACAGCATTAACATTCTCGTGCAAGCAATGTACTTGCTACATCCTTCATATGTGTACCCCAACCACTGTATTTGTGTCTTTTTGTCCAGAACCACTTCCTAGTGGTTATTACCCTATTCCGCAGTCCGAACTCTTTACTCTCCATAAGCTAACCTGTCACTGTCTAACCCATATACATATGGAAGTACTATTGTCCATGTTTTAAAGATCAGTGTAATTTAACAAGTTATATTTTTTGACATGAAGTCGATTATTCCTATTGCTATTGTTATTATGAACAGCTACAATTTCAAGAATCACTCAGTTCGTCACATGCAATTTTATATCCCTAGGCTTTTGAATCTTTTACATCCAAACCAGTATTTGTTGTAGCTCTGGTCGTCACCCAAGTGTTGAAGTGATCCACTTTACGGTGTGGCGAAAAAAAACCAGGACGGGTCAGTCTTGGGGATCATTTGTAATTTCAATTAATCAATCAATTAATTATTTTTTGTTTATTTGTTTGTTTATTTTGGAACCATATTGCATGCTAAATTTATCTACAAGTCAAACAGATGTTATCATCACCAAAGAAACGTATTCTTAAAAATGTATATTGTGTCACAAATAAAGAAACTATTTTATTGTAATTCTTCAGAGTATTATGAAACTAATATAAATCGGGCTAAGCTGTCAGTATGCACGTGGGTCGTGCTACAAACATGTGTGATATATAACTTCGTCCGTGCACGCTGTGGCAGGGCCTTTTTGTATTCCTACGTAAACGTACGGCGTGCACTAATCGTAATGTATGTTTTCATTTCTGTTCATATAAAGCAAAAATTCTAATTAGCTGCATTGAACCATAAAAATATTTGGCCTTGACTTTCTTCTTAAGTCACGTGGCTCACATGACATTATCTTGATTTGCAAGTTAAACAAATTTTTTATTACTTTGGTATCTCAAATTGAATTTAACTCTTTAATTAAACAGAAAAGTGATTTGTAGTTAAAAGTATGATCAACATGGACCCCATCTATTTACTTGATCAATATTTTATTTGATAGTTTATTTTGTCCAAATATACTTTATATATTATATATTTGACAAAGTTGGAAAATATATGTATCAAATACTTATTGAAAATTTCTGCGTATAATGCTCTTTTCGCTTCTAAGGTTGTAAGATGTCGAAAATGAAAACAGGTGTGACACAGGTTTTTATTTTCATTACATATAGCAATTTGAAACTTATCTTGTCATCGCACAAAAATATGATTATGTACTCCGTTGCTGAAAGAATAATGTTCCATTGAACCCGATTTTTCTGTACGAGATCGGGAACAAACTTTTTTTGTTTCTTTTTATTGCTTGTCCCAATGTGTTAATTACAGAATCTTACCAGAGATTAATCTATTCATTTGTGTCACGACGTCAAAAATGTTCAAGGGAAATGAGTACATATATTCAGCTAGAATTGTGAAACAGACACAAGTACAACTAATTTTGCTGTGTTAATGTACCTAGCTTAAAAAAAAGTCCATACAATAAGACTGTTTTGATTCTCTTCATAGAATACTTCAAAATTATGGAACCTTCTGGCAACAGGACTTTACGCAAACGTTGTCACAAATATGAAATCAACGTTGTGAAAAATATAAAAACCAGCAAATCAAATGTAATTTGTATAGTATATATATTATTCCCCGCTACGAATTGGAATACTCTATTTGTGTATGATTCCCTCAACGGTAAAGGAAAACGGATCGTTCTAGTGCATATTAATCACCAGACCGATACACTGGAGTATTGTTTCACCTCTTGTGCTCAGACAACATTTCAATGATACTCTTTCACAAAATCCACAGTGACACATTCTTTCTATGATTTAAAATCTATTTACATGCATGTTGTGAATGCTCAAAAGGTTGAGAAAATATTTGTGAAAGTATTCTCTGTTTTTTAAGCTACAGACAGTAGCACAAACGTGATTTCCATAAAACATGAAGACAACAACAATGTATCAACACAGCAGAACGGGCCAAGATATAAAGCACACTGTCACGCATACTTGTTAAAAGTTTTGCCGGCAAAGCAGACCCAAGCTCTGTATTATCTCAAAGCAGATCCAAGCTCCGCGTTAAGACGGAACTTGGTCTGCTTTGGAAGCAAGTACAACATCTATTTATGGTATATTTTAAACTGCAAATGACACTTTCTGGCAACAAATACTGTGAAGGTTCTCTCTAGACACACACACACACACACACACACACACACACACACAGAGAGAGAGAGAGAGAGAGAGAGAGAGAGAGAGAGAGAGAGAGAGAGAGAGAGAGAGGATGGGCAGCATATATCAATTCAAAGCTAAGAAGATATACTTTTATCTAAATATAAACAATTTTCCATACCAAAGCAGCGGATGAACAAGCAAGAAGGTAAAAGTACTGCTCGGGTATGGGTGGGGACAAAAGTGAGCGTGCTTTTGTGGGTCTTATTAGACTACTATATATCGGGTGTGTTTAGCTTGTCAAGAGTAAGATGTGATTTCCGTGTGGCCCACTCTCCACTGCGAGCACGAACATGTGGTTCAAGAGCCTTCTGGACACAAAGCTCTCCTACCGAGACAGCTAGTGGTGCATGTCGGCCGTCTCAGATACAAACAAAATCAATGTTGACACTCGTTTTGATATAGTCCTTCTCACAACACAAGGAAGAGTCTAAGCAGGTTACATGTCGTGAAGTTGAAATCCACTTGAGACTTTGTGGGTGACCCACTCACCTCTGTTTCTTTGGACATAAATTTCAAACCCCCGTCAAAATGATTCATCATCGCCCAATCTATTTCAGAAAGGGGAGTCATTTTCCTGACAGGAGTTCATGCGACATCTAACTGCAGTGGAATTTCTATGCCTGTATTTTTAAACCTTAACCGATTATAAATATTTAAACATGAGCATTGAAGAGCCAGACCTTTTGAAAAATGAAAATGATGCTCAGCATATTATGTGCAATGTCCAATCAGATACCTAAC
The DNA here is from genome assembly GCA_964020975.1 of Hermodice carunculata. NCBI lineage: Eukaryota > Metazoa > Annelida > Polychaeta > Eunicida > Amphinomidae > Hermodice > Hermodice carunculata. The sequence continues at coordinate 814,335 of OZ026621.1, read as the reverse complement.
AGAATGACGATGGGCATAAAGAACAAGTAATGAGTGATGACATTGCTGCTTTTAAAACGACTTATAGCTTTCAATCTGTACTTTCAATCTTCGGAACTATAGCAAGGAGCATCTGAACAGAGCAGTAATGTAGCTATTGCGCGGACGGATCTATAGACTTCGACGCAATAGCCATCGATACTTCATTGCAAATCTAAGCGTATATGAAACGGGCAACAATGCAGTGAAGCTATCAACAAGCTGCCTATTCCAAGTGAACAGTTATCTTAAGCCAGCATTTGTGTCATGAAAAATGAATTATAAAGACTTCTGTATTCATTCTTTTGCCACGGAGTCTTCGTTTGTGCAGGTTTCCAAATTTTTAATACCACAATCACTAGTTAAACCACTAATATTACTACAACATAACATTTTAAAACAATACGTTTTCGCCATCGCTTGGTATTGATGCATGCTATGCATGTACAGTACAGTGGCTAATCAAGAAAACCTTTCTTGAAAGTGTGTTTAAAACTGTCACGTGCGTTTATCTCATATTAAGACCAAAAAAATAATGGCTTCCTGGTCTGAAATATGGCATCAATTACGTATACTGAATGGGTGGTACTTTGCCTGGCGTACAAAACGTACCAGCGGTCATTGTTTTGGTTTTTCTTGATATTTTACCGATTAGAACTGATCGTGAATGTATATGTTTTAAAATTTTGCTGTTTCATCTGTAGAATTATTAAAACAGACAAAAGCAAACTGTGTAAAGCTGGGTTGATGAGCGCATAAAGTAGTACACCTTTGCCATCAATGTGATACTGCTGACGTCATTGGACAAGTTACAGACCAGTAACTACTTGCCATGCTTCCGTGTGAAAAGATATTACACAAACCAGTTAGGGTCAAGAGTGGCCAGGCTCTGTCAAGTAGACTTCCTGCGCATATTTTCAGACAATGATGACGCGCATGGACATAATAATGCGACAGATTTGCGCATGGACTCAGATGATGTTGTTTTGCACCAAGACTTGTAACGACCTCTTGTTACAAGGCCCCAAGGGCTTCCCACTGACCCAACATGACCTTCGACCTCATCTTAAAGACAGGTCACGTAGGTCCTCGTTGCGGATTGAAAAAAAAAGATGTAGAAAAGATCCTCAGGCATAGCGGCTTTTTGCCAATGAAATACTCTCCCACTAGAAATATCTTACAATCGAAAATTTGTAAAAGGTCAAAGAATGTGGGAACATCCTGATTATGGTAATTTAACTTTATTCACACTATGTTTTTTAGAACTGAGCTGTCCATCATAGGTATAAAGCAGTGTGTTTTTGAAGAGAAGATGGTAGCTTTCTGACAAAAAGTTCCTGACAAAAGTTCCCTGCTAGTGATTGAACAGGTCTGCACCTTAAGTATAATAGAACCTAGAAATTTTAAACATTGCAAATGTCAAGCTACGACCACATGACCAATGACAAAGTGAAAATATTTGCTCTCTACATGTCCTGCGTGGGAACAGATCGGCGAGTCTGCGTTGAGACAGACCAAGAAGCACACATTTGTCTGATGGTGTAAGACTTACGCAGAAAACGTGATGACAAAGCATCATGTGAAATCCTTAGAAGTACGTATTTTAAAGAGATATGTATCAGCATGTAACGAAGCCGCTTCTGACAACTTTTGAGGTGTCACAATAAGTATGAAACTCCTTTTAATGTCTCGACACTTATAGACTTCTTGTCTCTTAGATTTAAAACATATCCACAAAGGAAGCACGTTCTAAAATAACATTCTGAATATCATGACGTAAATTTCAAATAATGGAATTAGATGAATGAAGACGAGGCAGTGCATTTTATATGTGGCCGTGATTTTCATCGAACACTACTTCTGAACAAGACTCTTGCAATAAGTCGTGTAATGGTTTTGTGTATGTGTGTTTGGTCTAAAACGAAACAAAACCAACAATCTTTTGCAATGAATTGTCCTTCAAGTGGCGACTCTTTTTAAAGGGAAATCCTGACTTTTACTAGGATACATCAACGCTGTCAAATAACAAAATACTTACAAAATTCTGAAAGAAGGTTCCATTTCTGATATTGTAATTTTTGTTTTGAAATCAATATGGTCATGTTCATTCACGTTTTTAAAAGATCTGTCTCGAAAGTTAAGGTTCCGCGAAAATGATAGTGACACAGAAAAAATGTGTTTACAGTTTTGTTACCATTTTATTGTGTTATTTAAAAATTCTTCCAATAATCTTAAGAACATATACTTCAATGATATATATACTTTTGGGGGGGGGGGGGGCTTTTGTAGGTGAGAACGTAAAATCCCCCGTTAAATGCAAAACTTAATAATAATAATAATAATAATAATAATAATAATAATAATAATAATAATAATAATAATAATAATGATGATGATGATGATAATAATAATAATAATAATAATAATAATAATAATAATAATAATAATAATAATAATAATAATAATAATAAAATTAATAATAATAATAAATAAACAAATAAAAAGGACGAGCCTCATGCCCATTATCAGTCCTTAAATAATTTGTTTTTCGTGAGAACTATACGACGAAAGGAAACTTTTTCATTCATTTATTTTATCACGATATAGAAACTGTGCCTAGGTTTCTTCCCAGACACGATCAAAACGGAAGGGCAGATCCTTTCAGTATGATCAAAATAACAGTTGCATATACTGCAACAGTTGGTATTGAATCATCCAAACGTGTTGATTATTACATTCGCACATAACTACATCCACTGAACTGTCTTTGATAATGAAATAGAAATGTTGTTCTGACGAGTAACAAAGTCGGAAATGGAGATGAAAAATCGTAATTACCCGATAAAATTGGGAAATTATGAGATACCACAGACAAGCAGAAAGGACGTGAAACTGTCTGTGAAGCATACGGATTACTGGCGTACAAAAAGCATGTTCTTCCATCGACCATCCCAGATGTAATAAACCCCGTCCAACAATCATGAAAACAACTGTGACTGACTACATCTGATGTATAAAACTCGATGACCCTCATCTATCTGTATTCCAAGTCCTTCTGCATAAATTTTTCAACCATTGACTTTGTCAATAGAAGACTATTCCTACTGATACGAATGCAAAAATTTAAACCAGCTAAATTAAAGGCACTTTATAACCAAATATACCAATCAGTCAACTTATTTCAAATACAGCCTGGCGAAAGCTGTTCGCCCCCCCCCCCCCCACCCCCCGCCTATCTGTGCCTTACAGGCTGATGGTGTAAATATGTGTACGATTGAATTTCTACATCCTTTCTCTCAGTTAAAACTTCTGTGAACTACTCATTTTGATCTTGTAATCAAGAGATGTTGTGCCGGTATAACGACATGGCGTAATTACAAGATTAAAAAAACTGACTGAGCCACTATCGCACAGAAATCTTTGAAACCATTTCTTTCTAAAATATATAAGAACAAGAGGAAAATTGTGGCATGTACCAGAGTTTTGCTTGTGAAAACATATATTTTTGTGGTTTTTGTCATGTTGCATGCCGTCAGTTAGAACGGAATAATCATCTGTCACATATCAAAACTCAGACTGATACTTTTGCAGACTACGAAAGTAATGGCTGTTTCCTCTTGTACCCAGGAAGCCCCGCGAAACCAGACACGCCAGATGTTACTATGAATTTCACCCTATAACCTGTATTGTAATGTTCATCTCGTCAATGTCACGTCAACGTCTCGCTATAGCTACGAAGTAGTGTCTGAGAGTTACAGCTGCCACAGGCTTTGTTATGGCGTGTCAAAATACGGATGTACCTCAGGCAATACAGTACTCCAATGTATATCTGAGATATTGATTCACGTATAGAATGAGTTAGACCATCAGCGAAAGAAGTCGACATTTTTACACACAGTCACTTTTATATTGGAAATGATAAGACTTAGAAGTGATGAAAGATTTATTTAACCACATGTGTATATCGTTGCTAACGCATCTTAATTCAGAACTTTGCTTTACCGGTTATCAGTAGCCTTCGTATTTTGTGTCAGGTGTATATACCAAAGCATTAAACGTTCACTCAGTTTATATGCCAGTAAACATCACACCAGGAGGCATCTAGTATTGTGTTAACTATTTCATAGGAATCACCTGAAAATATGTTATATTTTCCAACAGATTTCACTCAAGCAGGAAGCACGCAACCACTGAGATATTTGATAATTTATGGAGTTCTGATCAGACAATCATACAATCATACAACAGAGAATGAAACACACTTAAGCTAGTAACATTATGTAATATATTAATACTGGTGCACTTTATACCCATAATTATACGGATGACCCAAAGAAACATATTTGTACTGATGACCTTGAGATACATACTTACACTGGTAACCTTAAGAAACATACTTACAAAGGATCAAATCAGACCCATTACAATAAAGATACTATAATTATTATGCTGATCTGCTTCATATCATAACTGTCAATAAAATGGATTGGACATCAAGAACGATGACAAAATTCATTTGCATTACATCTCGTTACTGTACCGTATTTGTATTGTGTTGACAGGCGTAGAAAGCTAAAATCCTGTCAAAATTTTATTATCCCGATATATAATGAATAACCCATGTGCGAGTATACAAGAACAATGACTTAATTGGCCTGTTAATAGTTGAATACACAAGTCACGCCCCAGTGGTTTTGCCTGATGTCCTGCAAGGGTGTGGGTATTTTACAAAGAAATACACTTGGAATATGTACATTTTCCCTAAAAACTGATCACAGAAACCAGGGATACCCTTTGTATGAAAAACGCTGAAAAGAAAGTTTTTCAGTCACACTTAGTGCTTTACACACTTAAATTATGAAATGCCCAGTCAATGGTGGAATACAAGCTTTATTCAAATTTATCAAAGTTTGCAGGACTTTTCATTGTTCTTCATGTTCACTCATGCATTTCACGCAGATACACTATTAACGAAGGAATGGACAGCAAGGTATTGAATACTTGTAGTGATGATGGAAACGAGAGTTTGTTCATTTGTGGCTCAAATCGTCACCAGCACAGGTACAAAGTATGCATTTTTACCACAGAAATACAGTCTGCGACATGCAAACGAAATAAAGATTAATGTCGTTTGGTAACAGTTGACCAAATGTACTATTGATTTTTTTTCTTCTTTTTTTTTTTTTTTTGATCAATTTTATCTGGTCTGACGCATTGATCTCTTGGGTAGAAACCAGGACAAGACATCAACTGTGTAATCAAATACAACCGGCAACCAGCTGAACAGTACATACCTGTGAATTTTCGCGCTCATTTTGGTCGAGAGAGGTTGGTAAGTGTCAAGCTGCATAAAAAGGTGTGCTATGACGACTTTAATGCATGCAGTCTGACAAAACGTATTGAACCTTTTTGACTTAATCCTCACTGTGACCCGAGTAAGCGTTTAATCTTTGGTTGGTCAAATAATAATAATAATAATAATAATAATAATAATAATAATAATAATAATAATAATAATAATAATAATAATAATAATAATAATAATAATAATAATAATAATAATAATAATAATAAGCAGAAGAATAAGGAGGAGGAGGAGGAGGAGAAGAAGAAGAAGAAGAAGAAGAAGAAGAAGAAGAAGAATATATTTATTCTAAGAATTCAATTCAGCAAATGCTCATTTCCAAAGGGACCCGGTAAAATTTGCATATACACACACCAACATAATAGAATTAGTGTAACAAGAATGTTCGAGTAATGTGCAAGACAAGAAAAATGATGTACACAATTAACACGCAAAATTGTGATATATAAAGCCATGAATAATGTAATAGGACAACTGACAGTTAAAATATGAGAAACGAATTATGCTATCGAACCATTCTTGCTTCAAAATGACCAGTAGGGTGAAGTATCTTGGGTATTTCTTTGCTAATTTTATTTCTCGGTAATGTTGTCAGTTAGGACTGATTTGTACAGAACTATGAAAGATACTTTCCAGAGGTAAAAGCTCTTAACCGGAACAGGTCATGAAGCGGAGCCATACGGATCACAATACACTGATATAATCCTTATTGGCTAAAACTACATTGTGGGAACTTTTTTTAATTGTAAAAGATTTGGTTGGTATATTCGAAATTATGGACAATTGCAGATCAGATTAAGCTGAAGGGTGCTCTGTTAGCGTTCGGTCCTAAGTTTTCTCGAAGACAATGTATGGATACAGTCGGGTTTCCACTTGATGTAACACTGAGGGCCCTGAAGCTGATGTATCAGCATTCAGCGTGTTCCCATTAAAACAGACTAGAAAATGTCTGATATCGTAAATATCGTCTCCTTCCTTTCTGTCTGTAATCATAGGAATATCGTGCTATTAGTTAACAGTTTTCACCGGCGTACCCCAGGCACGTTGTGTTTGATGTGTGGCGGGGAAAGTTGTCAACTTAAAGCTTGTTCATTCTGGGTGATAATTTGACTTGGGAATGTCACACTGATAAAATTTCAAAGAAGATATCTGGAACAAAAGGACTCTTAAATAAACTTTAGAATTACATACCCTCATGGATTTCAGAAGCGATATGGGAGTCAATTATCTTGTATCATTTTACTTTTTCTGTTCTTGCATGGGGATTCCAACTCCTGCCTTTCCAAATAATTAAAGAAGGCTATACTTAAACTGACCAATAGAAAACTAAATTCGCACACCCAAACCTTATTTAGAAACTGAAACTAGTCAAACTGGGAATTCGAACGTTTATCTGTACAATTCTGCTTGAAATACAAAGCATCTCTTTTTGCTTTTCTTCAATCCATCCAGTACACCCAAGCATCCGAATTTCACCAGCATAATACTCGAAACCAAAATTTCATATATCCGAATCTAGTTAACCGTTTTTTTTTCCAGAAAAAAAGTATTAGAAATTATGTTGTATATCTTGTAAATGAAACTCATGAGCACGCATTGGCATAAGTTCGAATGTACTATTTTGAATTGTTACATTTGTAAAAATAATCGTTATGGTGTTAATATGGAGATAATTTTATTTCTTGTATGATTCAGTTATTTGTCTGGTTTGTTGCACGATATTCAGTTTCGTGAGTTGTTCTATGTTTTTGTGCCACCAAGTTTAATGTCACCTCGTCTCCATGTGGTGATATCCTCTCCATGTGGGGATATCCTCTCCATGTGGGGATATCCAGGATACCAGCAGTGTTTCCTGCCTGAATGACTTGTCTCCTGACGACACATAGATTTCTATACACTGTTCTTTGTTAGCATTTATATTTATTATCTTGGGGATTCTATGTACATTGTACTATTGTCAAATAAATACTGTCTAAATCTGACTTAATCCGCTTTGACATTTTTACGAAAAGATTTTCAACAATAACACTAAGAGCCAGATTGAAAAATGGATCAACAGCCAATTTGTAGATTTTATTGTATCGAACTTCACGGCTGATGAAGGTCCCAGAATGTGCACCAAAATTTAGGTGTGAGCAGGTTTAGAGTCTACAGAGGGTTAACGGCTATTTATGAACGTTATCTCGGTCACTTCCCTAGGCAAAATGTGTGTGCACAGTTGTTGTAGTTGTTTTTTTTTTCGTTTTTTTTTCATCGAAAATGATGTATGAGGAACCACTTATAATCTTAGACAGTGATACTAATCAGGAATTTCCATTTCACAATATGGCGCCAGGTAGTTTGTCTACAAAATGACATTTGTCGGGTTGGCAATTTTGGGATTGAATCCTTTGCCAAAAATGTCGCTCACAGGAAAACGTTTCGTTGGAAACAGAACTTTGCGGAGCTCTGATTCTAGTAAAGTTTTATTAAGCGTAGTCAGCAATACTGTAGGGAACTCTGTAATTTGCGAATTCAAGGAAAGATGTTGACCATGAACATATAATGCTTTTGCTCTGAAACTGTCTGTCAAAACGACTTGTACAAGCATGAAACCAGAGAACTGATATTGCAATAGAGTCCGTTTCACATTTTCTATGTCAAAACCGTCATGTGAAAATTGCGCACCAATAGAAAAAAAATAAGGCAAGCAGCATTTGGAAATTGCCCCCCCCCCCCTTTCGGCGGTCTTTGGTGTAAACGTGGTCGTATTGTTGGGTATTCATTTATGTATGTACATGGTACTGTTAATAAAGATCAGTTCCATGATAGTATTTATGTCAGTGAGAGATATGTCAACATGTGAAAGCTTTTAATCGCAAGATTGTCAACAAGAGGAATAAATGAACGACAAATAAATTATGAACTTCCTTATGTACGTACGTTTCATGAAAAGCAACGGCGTAGAAATAGGTCTGCATTCTGCTTGTTCCGCATCAAAGCCAAAAGTCTTTGCTTTATTTTGCCCCTTTCCGGCTCCACAAAGGCAAACACCTAACAGTAGCACTTAGTTTTGCTGTACATTCCTTTTTTTAATTGAACATACCGGTATATCAAAACGAAAACATTTGTGCTGAACTGAAACCTGTTATTCCACAAGTGGGTATTTGCTTAGGAATTGGGACGATATAGATCGAGCAGCTGCACCTTAATAATTGATGAGACACTTTCGTGACTTAATGTAAGGTTGTTCTGCTGTCATTGGAACCAGTGTACTGCGCCGTACCATACAGGTGTAAAAGGTGCGGTAAATCCCGTACAGTCGCACACATGAGACAGCCAAATACCCTCTAAGCCAACACTTTTCGGGTCCCACAATATTTGTCTGCTAAGACAGACTCACTTACGCTGTCGTTACCGTGTGGGCGCTCCACTTTTCCGTGGAGCGCAGTCAGACACAAGGAGCAATAGTCTGTTTAGCAGGCAACCACAATATCTGCAATACCTGATTTTTTTTCGCACGTTTTACTTCACAGTAAAATGCTTAATATGCTTTATGGGGCACAGGAATGTTATCATCAGTAAAGAACTCTAACCAATTGTATTATTTTGATGAGGCCATTGTCATCATCACTTACCGAACCCTAAGACCAAAAGGAAAAATAAGATAATATACCCGATACAAACAGCATATGTTTCATTAAATGTTAAATAATGTACTGAACAGTGCAGCATTGTCATAAAGGTGGACTTCGGTTCACAATTTGCATGCAGCCCTTCTTCTTTTGACAACTGATTCGTACTAGTGCTAATTGACAAAGATCCAGTGGAATCAACAATTCTTCTCGATCTCTCTTTTGAAGCGGTAAATAATTAAAAACAAAAATTGCAATTGACTATGTAACTTATTCAACTAAAAGCTAGTCAAAATGTTGTTTGTTGTGTCTATGTGGATTTGCGTGCGTGAGTGGGAGGATACCCGGTTGAAAGCTTGAAATTCCTTAATTGCTACACCTAGAAATGTTGCTTTTGCCTAAGTTATGTCTCAAGAGGTTGTTCATTACTGTCTATTAAATCTGAAAAACAAAATCTTCATTTGAGTTGTATATGAGTGATATAGATCGTCACACTGTCAATTTTGCAATGCTCATTTGACCTTATGGTGTCTGGAACAAAATTCCAACTAACACCAAGAACCAAAAATCTTGTGTGTGCATTATTCTTGACAGCTCAGTATAAAACCTGTTATATTTTCTCTCAAAACACAGACCAATGGCGGCGCAGTCAACCGTGGAGGCAAAGGGCATTTGAATTTGAAAGCGTATTCACCAATGAACCGTAACTCCCGCGGGAATCGTATGTAAAAGCTATCTGAAGTTTTCTTACTCTCCATTAGAAACACGTATATACTACTTATGAGGTACTCTCCATTGAGAACGTGAGCACGATCTTTGTTTTTACGGCAATGTCTCTTGTTTGCATTCACATTTATGCCTGTGAACAGAAAAGAAAAAACATCCACTTACCAGACCGTTAAGCGGGCTGTCCAGCCGGCCGGGCGATGCTACATCCATAGCCTCCGTCTGTAATGGACAAAGGAAGATCCTTATAACTTGTTGTACGTAAAATATCCAAAATGTTTCATGGGTCCAGGTTACGTTGATGTCACTGCACCTGACGCTTCACATACATGCAAACTTGTGGTGCCCCCAAACAAATGCCCTGTGATAAATATGTGATGTGGTCACGTTTGGGCGCCCTCTCACTTGCTCCCAGATACGTTTCGTTAACACATACAACTTTAAAGCAGATGACTTTGCCATTTCAGTTACTCACACCAGGTAAAAGTACATGTACTGTACAGCTGTCAAGCAGGCTTATCTGTAGTTCGTCATAAAGTATCGCAGGACGTGTGTACTGTTCCTGAAGTGTCCATGCATTGCCGCGTGCACTTGCACTGCGCATGTGCAATACTGTACCATGTATGTAGCTGTTGATCTATGAGCTTGCCGGAAGTTTGTTGTATGATGCAGATGCCTTTTTTTCTGGCATGATAAGCCACCAACCCCTGGTTTACATTGTAATTTTCTACTAGATTAATGGGGATTTGTGCTAGTTGTATTTGATTTATTATTTGATTTATTGCCCTTTTTGCTCCGATAATTGTGAAAATGTTTCCAGAGAGTTGTTTATCTGGTCTCTTTAGAACACAAAAAAGATAAATGAATATATATATATATATATATATATATATATATATATATATATATATATATATATATATATATATACATGATGATAGATACATAGATTATTAGAGCTGAATGAATGGAAAATAAATGAGATATACATTAATTAAAAATTGCATATGCTATACATTTATTTCTATTTTTCTGTACTTTAATCCGCGTCTGCCTTACTGAAATACAAAAGATAAGACTAGACGGTTCGTATTTCTATTTGAACACGTGTTGGAATGCAATGAAATATGTCAGGATTTCTTTGACTAGGTGATGCAGTCTACAACCAATGCATCGGAAATTTTTATTGTATACTTCCAAGGAACCAACAACTTTTTATATTGCTTGCTGACATATTAAAGGTAAGGTCTGTGCCTGGGCAGCTGCATAGAATAGTCAAAGAGGGTATAAATATCATTTAAAAAGTCAGGCAGATGGCAGTAAAGCATGCATGTAAATACCCCAGTTGATCCCTTAATAAATATATTCCGCCCTCTAAAAAAAGATATGTTGGACGTCTATTTAAAGAAAGAACTCCAAATATTATTTCAAAGCAAAAAATGCATGCTTTCTGACAAATGAAATACATTTTGTCACACGGAGAATGCCACAAAACTCTTTATTTAGACTGCTGGCTTAACCTAGTCTCAGCATCAGGTCTACAGGTATGAATTGAGGCCAATAATTTTCTCTTCCAAATCTCCGCTCCTTGAAGAATTGTATGCCCCAAAATAGCCTCTTCTTTCGAATTAAAGCTACTTCACTTTGAGCCGCTCTCTTATCTAGGCTTTTTGGACATTGTGGCTAAGAATTACGGCACAAGGCAGCCAATGACAATTTCCAAAAGGTGCGTAATATTTTAACTATCAATACTATGTTGAATAACTGTGACCATGGTGGTAAATAGAACATCGGTGTACGCTGAATATGACCGACTTCGTGGTGGTATCCCATTATATAATCAAAAGTGCCGAATAGTGTTGCCCCAAGCTATTCGTGGAAGCAGATGTACCGACATTGAAGTTTGGTACACTATTTTGTGTTATTTTGCTACGTTCCGTGTGACAAATGCTTTGGAAGTACCTGAGTTTCAAACAGAACCTATTTGAAGTGTATCCGCTGAACCTGCCTAATTGTTTGGATTTACCTACCAGCATGGCTTGTATTCATCCAATTTGCCAACAGCCGTGGGCTATATATGGTGAGGTTGTGGGATAAACCCCTACACTCAAGCTCCTCGCATGTATTTCAAGTCGTTTGAATAAAACAACACAAGGTACTCAAACGGCAAGTCATTAAAAATATTCCTGAGCTCGCCGCGGGTTTTGACTTTTCATCAAAAGTCAGTGCGAATTTGTTACTAAAAAGGCTAGAAAATGAAATCATCGGCTTGGATTGCTTGTATGTTTATATTCGTCAGAGGTGATTAATATTGCAGGTGATTATATCCAATCACTTTGCGCAAATTTTGTCTCGTCCTCGCAGAAGGTGAGGGATCATCATGATATATTTATTTTCGCTTCCTTTGAAGGTAACGACAGCTGGTGACCCATAATTCTATTTTTGGATGACACAGCCATGTCTGGCCTTGTGTTTGACATGTAAGGAATGGACCTGGGCAATAATTGTTGTCTCCGTAAACAATGCATCTTTGTCTCATAAACAACGGACTTTCTACTCTCCTGCCAAAAGTCTGTTTAAAAAATAGTAATTTTATCTAAAGGGCAGGTTTGTCTGGAAGTTATCAAGCTCATTCATTAGGATGTCTAAACAGTTTGGTGTACATGCAAAGAATGTCCCCATGACATTTCATTGTGGTATTACTGGTCACCTTTCCATGCATCTTTCATCACTTACCCATACAGTCAGTACCTAAATCGCCCAAAAGCGCCTGGCTGTAATTGTCGTCTGCCTTAACTTCTTATGCTTGCGCAAGCTCAGACATTCTGCTTCCTCACAATTCTTAATTCCTTTTATTCTTTCCGCCACTTACGCGTTGTCTGCATCTTGGAGATGGCTATCATTAGAAATCCGAGCTGTTGCACGTTCAGAGCCGTATTTTGAAATCCGTCCTCTGATTTAGGATAATTTGACATTTGAAAAAAATATGCAAATTAGAGGCAAATGAAATTTTAATTTAAAGTATTCCATATCATCGAAACTATTTTAGCTAGAGGTGCCATTCCCAGTTCAATATATGGGTTGCCTCATGGGTAACTCTTAGAGAATGCAAACAAACGTTGAGGAATTTCAATTTATGCTAAATTTGCTGAAAACCTAGCAGACTTTTCTAATACACACCCCCCTCCCCCATTTTTACCACAGCAGATACCAGCTAATTCCTTCCATGCTGTTATGCAACCGTTTTGCATATATAATAAATTAGCTTGCACAATCAGAACCTGTTTCCTAGGGAGCTTGCTATCCATGGTATAATCCACTGCCTGCTTTCAAAAGCTTGGTCTTGCAACAAATGAAAAAAAATAGACTTTCCACAAAATATAGAGTCATTTATTGTTCACGTTGAACAGATCTCTAGGGCCCAAACAGCTCAGTGGCTCCCGTCACAAAGCTTCAGTGCTACACTTATACATGTGGTAGCAAGGGCATTATGCCTATGCAGGGTAATCTGAGTGAGCTCTTGATCCCAAGAGGTCACTGGATCTCTGAGTAAAAGCCTGCAATGTGATATTCCCCATTACATAACAGAGGTGTGAGCCCAGTCGGCTTGACCACTCATCACATAACAGAGGTGTGGGCCTAGTTGACTTAACCACTCACCACTTAACACAGGTGTGGGCCTAGTTGGCTTGACCACTCAACGCAAAGAGTCTTTCAGTCCACAATGACTGTTTTGACAACTATATGTGTTTCATGATTTGGTCGAAGGCTGTGTGCGTTTCCCATTTCAGCTAAGCGACTGGTGCCAAAGGTTGCAGGTTCGAGTCCCGCTCGTTCCAAACATGAAATAACGACAGAACTGGAGTACAGAAGTGTGTCGATCAGTATCATCCTGGTGATTTGCTGAATCAATGAATGGTAAACTTTTGATGTTTCTTTTTTATTTAACTGGTGAGATGAAACCTGTTCTCCATGGGTACTCTAGTATATGATAAGTTCTTGTATTTGTGTTTTTACTCTTTTTTTTTTTTTTGCCATGTAATAAAGGAACAAAGACAGTTATGCTTAACATGTAGTTATTTTAAAATATGCATACATTGTATAGGGATGAACAAATATCGTTTATTTCTACATGTACATAATCACCCACACTCAAAAGACCCGACCCTATCTGGAATGGGCAAATTCCCCCAGTGGTCATTTTTTTACCATTCACTGTCTTGAGTGGCCTCACTGTATAAGTAAATTGAACAGTTGAATGCATATCTGATTGTAACTCTTGATGATCTTCAAGTTTTAAAATATGAAATGCATACACACACACACACACACACACACACGTACATATATATATATATATATATATATATATATATATATATATATATATTATTGTTTGTCCTAATGGAAAATACGTTTAAACCAAATACCTCTAATCTACATGATTTTAAATGCTACAGGTTAATATCCTACATCAGATGCGCCATGTACTGCATATATGTATCAACAGCAGTTGGTATCACACTTCCCTCCGATATAGGTTTGAAAGTATTCAAGATTTAGAATTCGGAATACTCCCAGTATGCAATTAAGTCAATGTATGATAAACGGTAATATATTACCTTCTGGACACACACAAACTGATTTGCTTTTTCAGTTTTTTAATCATATCAGATAAAGGTGTCAATTCACCTTCAGTATTTTTGGATTGTGTTGTAGGTGCGTGGAATGAATGAAAGAAAAATTGAATTCATGCTAATTACACACACTTCCCAAATTTAAATGCTGTATATTTTCAAATGTGTTGTTGGTAGAAGTGTCAGTAGCAACAACAATTAATAAGTGGCTAACCCTAGAAAAACTGAAGATATGGTTATTTCTAAAAAGTTACATGTAAAAATCAAGACCACCCCAGTAACTTTCATAGGTGAAGCACTTAAAAAAGTAACGGAGCATAAACACCTTGGTGTCATTCCTACCATAATTTGTATTGGGATCAACATATTTTATCAATTTATAATAAAGCATGCAAGGGTTGGGAGATTAAGGAAATGTAAGCTTACGCTTCCATGTAGTGTTCTTGAAACTATTTATACCTCAGGTATTCGGCCAATTTTGGAATATGCGTGTCAGAGTATAGACAGCTGTTCAGCCAGAAGTAGCGATATGCTCCAATCAGTTCAGTACAGAGCTACACTTGCTGTGTCAGGAGCCATGCAGACAGAAGAAAATACTTCAAGTTAGCACTTTGCTTCAAAATGGTAAAAAGCTTATGTCCGGCTCATTTAAGCGACCTTCTGCCTCCCGAATATGGTCGTCGCAACTGTAATTTATGCACTACTAATGACTTTTGCCCAGATCTCGGATTAATATTGCCTCTTTCAAGCTTTATCTTTTCTACAACTTCAGTTTGGAACTATCTCCCACCTAATGTTCGTGACTCTGGGTGTCTTAGCGTCTTCAAAATGTACATTATATAAGTGAATACTCTTTTCTGCTAGGCTACCACCTACGGTATGGGCCTCGTAAATTAAACATTCTTATTACTAGACTAAGAGTGGGTTTTAGTGCCCTCAATGCACATCTCTATACTCGTCGTTTGATAGACTCGCAAATATGTCATTGTGGACGTCACTCTGAAACTACTTATCATTTTCTTTTGCAGTGTCCATTGTACACAATTCCCAGAAAAATTTTCTTGGCTAGAATCTCTTCAGTTCTCGAAACCAGTCATTTTAATTTGGATTTTGATAATTTGTCGAATAATAAAAAGTGTCGCTATGTTTGTTCGGTCACCACGATTTGTCTTTTGAGTGTAACTGCAAATTATTGGATGCTTCAAGGAAATTTATTCTCCAAACAAAAGAATCCTGTAAAGAATCGGTTTTCAATGCTGATTCAGACGAAGACGATTAATTTCATGCACCAAGTTAAACCAAACTAGTAACTCGTTTGACTGGCCTCTGCATAGTTTAAACCAATTATATACGCCTGTTCTGTTACATAGTATTGTCATGTTGTTCTTCTTTTGTTTTATTATAAAGTTTAAATTATTTTCACTATTATCATTATGGCCATTATTTTTCTTTTTTCCATTGCTGATTACTGTATATTTTATTGTATTTAATGGCTATTGCCCAATTCTCGTGAAAGAAATAAAGTTTATTGCTACTATTTGATTAGTGGCATATTTACATCCAATGAAATGAACATGGAAGTTCTACAATTTGAAATTATCCTCATTAGGCTTACTTTGAAGGTTTGAATGTTCACCACTTTAAACTTATTGATTTTAATTCAACAGATCGTGATCCAGAAACATTTGATTATCATCGAGCAACCTTTTAAGCAGCTTTAATTTTCAAGGAACACAGAAAAATTTGATTTAGAGTATTTTTTTTCAGTTACTTAAATTTCTCGTTACCAGGAAATATTTTGCTGAGATTTATATATAAGACAATTCATGATGGCAAACCCTGTGTCAATAGCTTTCTTAGAAGCGGTTCGGTGCAGCGTGTCCAATCCACGCCAAGGAAAGGAATTGACTCAGTCGTACAATGACCAGGAATGAGTTAAGATTAAAAAATAATTTTTCTTACACCCCCCCCCCCACACACACACACAAATGTGGAGCATTGTTGAATATAACCGGACTCAAGTCATACTTCCCCACATATTTATCAACATCCAATGTAAAATTGTCAACAGACATAAGCAATTATGACTACAATATGAATAGACACAAGCATTTATGACTCCTGTAGAAAGACAGATCAAGTACAAACTACGTTTTAACTTTATGACTTTAAAGTGATAAGGTATTCCACGGCGTTTTAGTATTTGTGCACAGACGAAAATAATGACCACAACATGAATATTAAGCGTTACCTGTGTTCATTGATTGCCAATGATTATGTTCTGCTGCCCAATACTTTGTTTGTCCTGCCAGTGTCCCCCTCAGCCACAAGCTTTTCTTCGTGGCTAGCTGTCAGGTTATACAAGACAGTTGACGAACAAGGCATTTACTCTGCCCATTGACACGCAGAGTAGACCAATTTGTAGCTCTGTTTACATACGGAAATGACCGTTAGTGACATGCCATTAGAGTATTAAATGCTATGTGACTCACTTCAACCCTAGTGGCCTGGAGAATTTTGTAAGGCGTATACGCCCACCCCTTTTTCCCAGCCCAGTGGCATGTTGGTTAAAGGCATGACTTCCAGCTCACGCACTAGAACCACCGTTTGTTCTTTCCTTATCAGACACCATATCAATATAAGGTAATGTGTGTTAAGGTGTGCCCGCGCATATAATTTGTCAGGGTGCCAACCCAGATATTTGTATTTCCAAGAATTGCTCTTTCTTTCTTTCTTTCTTTCTTTCTTTCTTTCTTTCTTTCTTTCTTTCTTTCTTTCTTTCTTTCTTTCTTTCTTTCTTTCTTTCTTTCTTTCTTTCTTTCTTTCTTTCTTTCTTTCTTTCTTTCTTTCTTTCTTCTTTACGACCATTTTTCTCTGGAGTTTTTCTCGCACACCATTTCTGTCGAAAACCACCAAACTTTCCATGCTTACTGACCTACCAGTAAAATTGTGCATATCGTTTGGAACAGTCATGGTGTTTACAATTATGAAAATTAGGGGCAACTGAATTGTTAAAGTCCATATCTTTCAAACTATTTCAGATGGACACAACATTTCAATGTGCATGTATAGCTTTGCAACACCTGCCAATATAACGGACAGTAACAGAAAGTTGTAGAATTTTAATTAATGCTAATTATGTGCATTAAAAATTTTAAAAGTTGAGTATCTGCAAAACTATTATAGACAGAGGTGGCATTGCAACATATAGGTTTGTGGCAAAGTCGCATCTAATGTATCATGAACTAAAGTTATAAAATTATGCAATATGCAAATTAGGTGAATATACAAAATTTAAATCTTGAATAGCCTCAAAACTGTTATAGATAGAGTTGTCATCCAATGAACCAAAATTTTGAGATGTTAATTCATGCAAATTAGCTGAAAACACAAATTCTAAACCTTGATTAACTTCAAAACTATTGCACTTAAAGGTGTCATTCCAACTTCAGTTTGTAGGTTTGTGACATAGCCACATCCAATAAACCATGAACCAAAGTTTCAGAATGTTAATATATGCAAATTAGGCAAATACACAAAATTAAAATGTTGACTAACTTCAAATCTTTTAAGATATCGGTGCCATTTCAACTTTGCTTTATAGGTTTGTGAAAGGTGCATCCAATGAGCCATGAACCAAAGTTTTAGCATTTTGATTTATGCAAATCAGTCGAATACTCAAAATCTAAATCGTAAATAACTTCAAATCTATTGTATATAGGGGTGTCATTCCAACCTCAATTTGTAGATTTGTGATATAACAGCATCCAATGAACCAAAAACCAGAATTGTAGGCTTATGCAAATTAGACTGATTCACAAAATTAGCTTCAAAACTATAATAGACAGTGATGTCATTCAAACTTCAGTTTATAAGTTTTGACATGACCACATCCAATACACTAAGAAACAAAAATGTAAAATTTTAATATATGTAAATTAGGCTAACCCACATAATTAATATTATGTTGAACAATGGAAATGGGTAGCATTTTAAACTGTTCTCATTTTGAAAGCACTCAGACACATTTGCTTCACAGCAAGTCTTTTTTTCAAGTTCTTTAATTCTTTTTTCTTTAGGCCCAAATTTATCCAGAGTTTTTCTCGAACACTTTGATTCCGAAAACCAACAAACTTGCCATGGTGACTGACCCACCAGTGAAATTGTGCATACCATTTGGAATAGTAGTGATGTATAAAATTATGCAAATTAGTGGCAATTGAAGACTTGACAGCTTTATATCTTCAACAAAAACAAAACAAACAAAAACACACACACAAACAAACAAAGTTCTAAGTTACACATGTATATTTAAGACATCTGTCAATCTTATAGACAGTAAAAAAAGTTATAGAATTTTAACTTATGCAAATTAGCGGCAATTAAACAATTTCAAAGTTTTATCTCTCCAAAAGAATTATAGATAGCGGTGCCATTCCAACTGCAGTTTTGGTTTGTCCCATGGCCGCATCTAATGAACCATGGTCCAAAGCTCTAGCGTTTTAATTTATGCAAATTAGGTGAATACACAAAATTTAATTCTTGGATATCTCCAAAACTATTGCAAATACAGTTGCCATTCCAATTTCAATTCATGGGCTTTTAACATAGCTGCATCCAATGAACCATGAACCAGAGTTGTATATTTGTAGAGTAGCAATGCCTTCTAAAACTCACAGTTGATAAGTATTTTCCTATCCAAAATGATGACGGGACTTAATTTGGGATGCTCTGCTCCTGTGATATTAACATCCAATAGACACAGCAACAGTATTCAGCACTCGATCAGAAGTTGTGGATCAGTTGACTCGACCTTGAGGGGTTACTGGTCCAAGACCTACAGGGTCAGCCGAAAGCTAAGCAAAGCTGTGGCTATCTCTCTTTTTAATTAGAATACTGAGAACAAAGCGCGGACTCCATAGCATGACATGTACCAGTGGTAAATGAAGTTCATGCGCATCAAGGCTCAAAGGGAAAGAGTGTTACGAACAAATATAGGTGCAAGATAGAGTTATGATATGATGTCTACTAGGTTAAAACTTAGTCACATAAACCATTAAACTTGACAATGCGTTAAGCTGTCAGTGACCTTGTGACCAATTTGTAGTCGCATCTACTGCTTTTGATGATGATAATGACTGTGGTCACGATGATAACTAATGTCTACCACCGTGAAACTGAAAATAACTCGATAACAGGAACGCGGCGTGGTCATTACTTCTCATAACAGTGACAATACACTAAGAAGAAGAAGAAAATATTTACCAACACAGAACAGTGTACATTGTAGATCTCTAAACTCCTATATATGTAGACTTTTCTGAATTAAGGTACCTTCAATACTTACGGTGGTGATACGTTTTTGTGACAAACTCATTCTGATTGGTTCACAACATCATTTATAACGTTAGACAACCAATGAGACCCACAGTTAGCATCGTAGGACTTACATATCTGTCCTCTTTAGTAACGTCCGAGCTCAAGCACGTTACACACGGAGAACAATTACGTCACACGTGCATTTGTTTACTTTGTTTACTTCTGCACATTCTGACGTCAACTGCTGAATTGATAACTACTTTAATATCTTTATGAGGATATCCAATTTTATCCCGGGAGAAAGGAAATTGAGATTGGGTTGTCAATTGGGGATCACGCTAGTGCCACCCGTCATGTGATTTTTGCTGCTATACTCTGCAAGCATCGCCCAGCTGCTAAAAATCACACAACAGGTGACACCAGCGTTATTCCCAACTGACAACCCAGTCTGAGTACGCTATTCCTGTTAGTTATAGCAAGTTTCCCTACGTTTCGCATTCAAAATATTCTCCATGATCAATACGTTTAAGTTAAAACAACAAGCAAAGGACATTTTACTTCCGGGCTTCTTTTGAGCGGTAAAAGGTTAATCTGTGTAGAGACCATGATGATCTGATTGTGTTTGTGCCCTTTGACTCTCCCAAGTAGTTGACCTACTGCATATAAACCCCGCCAATTATTCTGCACAAAGAACTGTCGGTTCGGGCTTTTCATAGATGTCAATCAAACAAGTGTACGGTGTTGGAATGGATTTGGCGCGAAAGGTCAACCTACACCTGGAGGTAAACAGGCACCTTCCACCTGAAAGTGACTCAGGTATAACATGGGATATGCCCACCGAGCCACATTGGTGACTGCGTAACTGTGTACTGCGAGAATGTAAATTTTGCTGCGAATTAATTTTGTCGAAAGAAAAATAAGAAACTGCTAAAAGCTGGCTAGATTTATATATTATATCACATCACGAAAAGAATAAACACATCCCATTATCTTCCTTTACACATTTATGTGCGCTAAATAAAAAAAAATGGATTTTCATTTGGTGTTACGAACCACCAGAGCATTTTGCCAACAAATGCGAAGAAGATGCCAAAACTTAGCATTTGTGCTCAAATGAACCCTTATATGTGACGAGAGGGGCATAAATGTGTGTATACATGCATATCATTAAGGAGACAAACAACAGGTTTTAACTAATATTTATAAAACAACATTTGTCTTGCCCATACGGACAATAATCACTCCAAAGCAACACGTCGCCCTCGTATACATGCTGTTACATTTAAAAAAAAAGACAATGGCGGTACATTTTTCAACATAATTTTAGTTAATTTTTTTTTGTCCATGGGAAATGTGACATATACATACTTAATAAATAGGACATATCTCGCAAGCAAAGGAGTATCAGGTATAAATGGAAAGTATCTACATTATCTCATGTCAAATCATATTTAATTCATTTTGCCAAATAGAACAAAACTTTTTAAAAAAATAAGACTCGTAATTCAGACTTCGAATCGAAATGTTTGTTTAATATTGCAAACCATAGCCATAGTAAGTCAGAGTATATCTGAAGTGAAAGATGAGGTGTTCAAGAGACCATCAATTAGAACCATTCACTACCTTTGCCTGGGGCAATCTTGTGCCAGTCATCATTCACGACCTTCTTCTGTTAAATTTGAATTATATTCTTTTGAGCTTCCCCACACATGATATACTGCCATGTGACCCCAAGGCTTGTGGTAAACACCAAATAATGTTTAGAGGAAGGCCAAGGGCCCGTCGTAATAGTTTTGGCCAGGGCATGTGTTCAGTTAAAGGTGTCTCTTCAAAGCACCGTCTTGACAGTCAGTACATTTTATGGAGCTAGTTAATGCAAAGTTAGTGGCACTGTTTTGTACCTGTAACAGATCATTATCATGTCGGTGCTATATATTGCTCGTTGCCCAACCACCTTGGCTTCACTCTGTTGTTTTTCCTGGTCAAGTGAGCTGCTATAATATTTTTTTCTCAATATGTTTCATAGCATTCTTTACTTTCGATCAAACACATAAATCGATCCTCTGGTGGTAACCCTCGCAACACCTGTACTTGACGCATTGAATGCTTTCCTAGCAGCTTGTAGCTTCATTTACGTAAACTGGTGCTTGGTTTAAAAGACACTCCTCAGATTAAAGACTGCCCGAAAAAAACGTTATTTTCATAGTTTGGAATGTATAGGCAGATTTTTTTTTCAAATTCCTTGTGGTTTAACTGGCAACGAACATTCATAAAATGTATGGAGGGGTAATGGAGCCAGATTGACGACATTGGCCCGCATGTGATCTTTGGGCTGGAAAACATATGCCAACGAACTGAGCTAGCAGCCAGTTTGACATTTTGGATCAAATACTTATAGGTTCGACAACACCCATACACTGAAGGCCAATAACGAAGTGCCTTGCTACACATTTGCCTCGGTCTACTACAGACAAACAATAATTTAAATGATTTTTGTTGTGCTATTCGTGGTGCCATTTGCAATGTACAGGCAACAGAGTTAGACACGGAAGCTCATTGGTATCGGTCCAATATCACCATTTCACTTTTGGTAATATCTTTTCTCTGGTGATAAAGACATTATTTCTCCTTATATCTTTTCTCTTAATGATTCCATCTCTTGTAAAAACTCTCTGCGTCACAACAACTTTTTTAGCTTGACATTCAGCCGAGCTTTGTTCATGTATGGGCGAGAAATCTTCGAAGGGCCAAATGAACAAAAAAACAAAAACAAAAACAAAAAAACAAATAAATAAAATGGTTATTAGAAGAAAAGTGAGGTCATGTTGACCTCCATGACCTTCGATATTACAACAACATTGACTGGCACATGAACACACCGCAAGAGTGATTAGAGCAATGAAATGTTTATACCTGATGTGGTTAAATATGTTTCTGAAATTCTTATGCATTCAAGACATGGACATGTATCATTAATTTATTGCAATCATACACGCCATCCCCACTAACCTAAAGAATAATGTTTTTGATCTAATGTTTTATTGATACTGGTCAATAATACGCTTCCCAATTCCAATGATTCCCCAGACTTCGATGTAAAACAAAATAGTCAGTTCCATTATACCATATAGCATTTCCTCCATCTTGATTCATTTTATCACATATGTATGCAAATATTTGTGCCCAACATAAAAATAAGTTCCGTAAGGCTACCACGCAAAAGGCACTTTGAAGAGGCTAAGTGGTAATCTGGGTGCAAGTCTTGGTGTCATGTGTTTGAAAGGTTGGAGGTAATGTTAAAGAAGTATCCTCAGTTCATTTAATCATGTCCGGGAGCTACTGTCTAGATATTTTCTTTTTTTTTCAAAGAAAATAATGGGTATAATTTGTGAGTCAACACGAGAGCAGTATAGGAGACAGGCGTTATACCTTTGAGCGTCGGCATTTTTTGTAGGTGGGTCCCGTCATACTTCTGCATGAAAATTAAGTCTTGTAAAAATGTAGGGTAACCTTCTTGACTTGTATGTGATCAGCTCAATAGAGGTGTGAAGAACTGAAAGTTGGCATATGTTGCTGGTTTGAGGCAACACTGGGACTTAGGCTTCTTTCAAGGTGACTCACCCGACAAAAAATCACTTTATAGACTCACAAACAGGAAGACATCTTTGTCGGGTAGGTCTTCGTAAGTTAATGAAAGAAACTAATAAACATTGATGAAGAAATGGGTAGCTGACAAAAATACGAGACTTAGTATTAAAGACTATATTTGTATTGTATACAACCATTGCTGACATTAATCTTCAGTAATGTGGCATGGACCTCGTGCATGATTACAAAGCAACCATGTGAATTAACCTAGAGGGAGTCAATTTTGGGAAAGATATCTGTGTGGGAGTGGGGTTGAGGCACGGAGAATGCCCTCTCGTTGACCTTGCCCGATGGAGGCAAGATTTGACACATGGATTCCTTTGTTGTATGTTCCACTGCATCAAATAAGCAAAAGTATTTTAGTGTCAATATGAAACTCTGTACTAGTACACATCAAATCAAGTATTCACCTTCTTTTCTCGTTTTGTAAACTTATGTGTTATATCACTTCCAAAAATACAGATTCTTGACGCTTTCACCGAAGAAGCCCCAGATTTTCTCTGAAACCCTGAGGTTTATAGCACCGCGTGCTTCACCATAGCCAGGGTTATTCAGCGCAGGGAGTGTTTTACACCGTGGAGAAAACTTCTTAGTCGTGTGACTTCTGTTACAAACGCAGCTTCAGGAACACACACATAAATAGATGTATCCTAAATACAGCACTAAAACTGTCATCATATTGCATTTTTAGTCTTGTAGCATACACTGTCTTTCAAGGGACACGTCCACGCCACAAGAAGGAAGGATACTGAAACCGGCCAATAAGAACACACGGATAAAGGTACACTAGAAACAGCCAGTATCTTCCCAAGGGAAACACAATATCCCCATTAGAATAACACTGAAAGTCAGTATATCCCTCACATTCTATATTTGCGTAAACAGCGACTCTTATGACTTGATGCGCCATGACTTCACTTACCTTAAAAGAGTGCGTGTCGCAGAAGATGCATGACCTGACAGGACATTTTTGTAGGCCTATTTCTTTCTGAAGGGGAGGTGGGCTTTTTTCATACAAAATTATGAACTAGAAATTGTGGCTATAGATTTGGTATGTGGGATCTTACTTAATCCCATGAAAAGCTGCATTTGCTTTTTTCGTCTAGTTAGGGTAGATACATTTCGGATGCAAAGATAATCCCATTGCCAAATTAGTCTCCTACCCTGTAGAAATTCCCCTCAAAGTGTATCCTCCCTCGACCCTTCTGGTCTCGGGAGCATATAAGCTCTAACGGGAACTGTACCGGGTAGGATATGTTGATTTAGCCATGGGATAACCTCTACATATATGGACATCGAATTTGTAAATGCATCCTTAATGTCAATTTTACTGACTACACATTATATTGAACACACGTCTGTCTTAAAAATAAAAATAAAAAATACCATATTTATAACACTACCTTCAAACATACCCTCTCCGCTCTGATCTGCAGCTTTAACTGTATGTGTTCCCAGCCCCGGTGAAAGTCGGTTTTATCTTGAGCCAGTCACAACTGGTCCTATGAACGTTAGGGGTGAGACGCCAAAGCGGTCCACGTATTTCACAGCTCAAATACCCATTAAAATTTAGCATTTTACGTAGAAATATAATTCAACTGAGAAATGCAGGCCGATATTTTAGATTTTTTTATCTTTGATTGCAACATGTACCACACAGATTTTGATCCCCTCTTCTAATTTTAATCACAATTCTTTATAAGTAAATACAATCACTGTGTCGCATTTTTAGACACGATACTTCGAAAATTGAGTCACAAAGTCCAAAAAACCCGTGGCTCGCGTGAGCATTAAACCGCACACAAAATGAGCATTTGTGTATATTACACACACAAAACAAAGAGCCATGACAGCGTGCTTCTATTTTCTGTAAAAAGAGGAAGAGTCCATGTCAACAGCTTTCCTCGACGCGCGTTGAGAGACAAGGACAACTACTGACTTAGTCTCTTTCTCTGGATGACAGTGCCGTTAAAATAGCCCTGGTATTCCACCCATAGAAGCCTTCCTCTCGGCCTTCACAGCGCTCGGAAATCGGTGTATTTATGTGTGTAAACAAATGCCAGTATATTGTATGTGGGAGTCACTTTGTTAATTTTGGCCGTACTCTACAAAAAAGTCACGTACCCAGACCACTCATGCCTAAATTAACCCCGTGGAGAGTTAGAGATTGAGTCAGCAGATTCTGTGTAAAAACAAAGCGTTTCTGGAAGAGACTTATTTCACTTTAAAAATATTTTTTCCTCATACACAGAATCACAAAGCCCCACCTTGACTTGAACTTGGTGTACATCTACACTTATTTGAATTAAAAAGTATAACTTTTTTCAGATGAGTGGTAAAACATTAAAGAGAATTTCAAGTAAAAATGTATTTATACAGACACAAACGCGAGAAATTTAGGCTGTACGCAAAACCAGTATCATAATGTAGGTGCCAAATATATTTTTGGGAAAGCTAGATCTGATACGAAACTATAGCACAGAACCATGCATTGTAACGCCTACATGTACTCTTCACGAGTTTGAGAGCACCGTGAGCCTTACACACATCCATTTGTTGTGACACGTACGAGTGTGACATGCGAGGCCACATAATGTTCATAAGCAAGCAGTGTTGTGACCAGCATAATTGTGCGTGCTAAAATTGTGACAGATGGACCATGTCGCATCATGGTGACTGACTGCCAGACGCATCCAGAAAAAAAGACTACACACCGTTTAAATTCGGTACAAGTTGGCCTCCTTTTGATTGCCCCTTAGGCAACTGTTTTTATCCAACTTATCTACGGAAATAGAAAATCTGATGCTTTCTGAGAGTTCAACATTCTTTAATGAAAAAGTTGTGAAAAGTATATGTACCTGCATTTTTTTTTTAATCAAGAGTAATGTTTTAGTAGCCATAATACTCTACAAAAGACATTGATGCTTAACGTATACTTCTTTGCTGTGCCTTGTGACAGGAAAATACAGAAATATTCGGAAAATCTTTACACAAATATGCCTACATGCCTATGATTTAGAATCACTGCAATGGATCATAATAAAAAACTCAATATTAGAGATTTGCGTCATCTGCTTTATACCCAAAACATGCATTCGGGAGTTTATGGTCTTAAACATACACACAGACTGTCACTAACGATTACGATAAAGTTTTAATAAAATACATCGTTATGTAATAGGTTACTAGAGAGGCGTTTAGTATGCACCTGAGTTCCTTCAGTATGACTTATATCGTGGTAGTTATCCATATATATTTAAATAAATTTAAATTAATTTTCTTTTAATGAGTATTGTTACATCATTGATGCTGGAAAGAGAAACAAATGTTGGTGGCATTTATGATTAAAAAAATGTCTTGCTTTATTTAGCTTAACAAACCATCAGAAGTCACAGCTGAAGTGATGTTAGGATGTATTGTTCTCGTAATTGTTAGCTGAAGAGTTTCCTACAATATGTATTATCACATCATTGGTGCAGCAAAGAGAAACAAATGTTGATGGCATTGGCAATTTGAAAAAAAATCTCTTGCTTAATTAGCCTGCACAAAACACCAGGAGTCACAACTTAAGCGACGTTTGGATATATTAGTCTCATAATTCTTAACTGAAGGTTGTGATTTACTGTGAATCGAGACAATTTTATCCTGATTGAGTGAAACTGCACCCTCTTCCACCACAGCCCAAAAGAAAAGCCTGATTAAAATGGGTACTCAACTAAAATCAATACAATTGCGTCATAGAATAAGGTATGCATATATTGATGCAGCGTGGAAATGCACCATTCCTGAAGAAATGAACAGGGTCGTTCTTGTAGCCTTTACCATTCCACTTTTTCAACTTACAGCCTCCAAGCCTTTTTCACTTTCAATCATGTAGGACTTTACTATAAAAGTACTCATTTTATTTCACTTATTTTTATTCATCTGTTTGTTTGTTTACTTTTTACACTTTTTTTAGGATGAATTCCATTTATATGCATACCATGAAAGCGCAAATCCTTCAGCGGAGCGTTTTCCCCACCCCAATGTGCAGAATACTAGGATTTTTAACATTGTCGACTAAAGGTAGTCTCGCAAACTCAACCAGGTTGGTAGAAGACATTTGTCCCGGAAGTGCAAGCAAATACGAGGAAAAGACAATATGTCACATTTTGAAATCGCCACCTTGCAACACTTAAATGACTCGGTTTAACAGTCATAATAAAGACAATCAACTTTTTTTACCTTCAACGATTGAAGTAAAACCCCAAGTGGTGCCATTTTAATCTGCCCCCCCCCCCCCCCAAGAATACAGAAAGGAATCCGGGTTGCGAACCTGGGATCCAGTTTATCGTATCGACGAAAATGGCAGACACACATACCACGAGGCACCACATCATCATGCGTGACGCGCTGACTTGCTTTGTCTGCTGTCAAAGTCCTCTGAACGGAAACGCCATTTTAGACATAGGCCAAATGGATTGGGTAACAGTTGATGAGGATTATATTCTTGAAAAGGAGAGAAAAGACTTCTGTTCAAAACAAAGAAGTAGGCCTAGACGTGTAGAACTATTTACAGGAGAAATCAAAATGAACATCACAAATCCTTATATGCTTTATATGGACCTGCCTAAAACCATGGGCAAGGTGTGGTCTTTCTAAAGAGGACTGAATGTTCATAACAAAATTTAAGCCTGCACATCACTATCGTATTGAAGAGTTTATCGCAGTATAGAGATTATAGGTACACAGTTCTGTCGCCATTGTCTTGCATGCTGAATTCACCTTTTGTATCAAGCGCTAAAGTTGATCAAAGTCCGCTGTGTAAGATTATCTGTACAGCACCCCACGCACATGGGAGATCCACGACTGCAGAATGCACCAGTTTCTGGGACCAGTTTAAACTTTTAAAAATGTCATCCCAATGCGTTTTGGTCAGGTGCAACTTGGACCATAGTGCACACGTTTCTGGAATGAAGCTCAATGTATGGGGTTAGATAATTTCGGAGACACACGCTGCCTGGTTCAATTGATTTAAAACATGTGTTCTGCAGACCGGAACTTTGCCCCACACAATGTTTGTTTTTGAAGTGACGCGGGCAAAATGAATTGTAAACCACGAACCCCCGTCAGCGTCCTTGCATCGTGACATGCCCTTCACCGGATGATGTTTATTTACAGTGGTTGAATTCCTTGCTTCTGGGCTGGCCGTGCTTCCATTTCTAGTTTTGACATGAACTTGTCCAAGAGACTCTTCTCTCTCTCTCTCTCTCTCTCTCTCTCTCTCTCTCTCTCTCTCTCTCTCTCTCTCTCTCTCTCTCTCTCTCTCTCTCTCTCTCTCTCTCTCTCTCGCTCTCTCTCTCGCTCTCTCGCTCGCTCGCTCGCTCGCTCTAGCACCACAGAGCACGTTTATTTTCAGCCAAAAAAAAGTGACACGTCTTGTCAGCTGCAGGCAACATGTCAAAATCTAGATGTCAGAATCGAGTGCTTCAAAATGAGGTAGCTATCTACAGAAACTTTACACCGACGAAGCCTTCTCAGAATATGTGGTCTTTCAAGTGTCAGTTGATACGTGACAAATACGGATGCACACTGCATGGAACTGAACAGTACATTCCGTCACAGGAAGCAGGGAGCGTTCAAACATGTTAGGTCAATCGGTTCAGCATAAGTACGAACTATGCCCTAGCATCAATAACGGTAGTTCTTCTCCTCTCACGCATTGTCCTATGATGATTATCAATGGAATCAACCGTGTGTCATAACTTAGCTGCAGGGTGTTTGAACGGTAATGCTTTACTATATGTCGCATTGAGAGTAATATATTACTCTTTCTGTTGAAAGGGAAACAGGCCACTCTTGCGTGAAAAATAACATCAATAAAGCCTCATTTGTCGGAAAATTACACCTGAACAGTGGGCATTAGTCTTAACTATTGGTGAACAGTTGTTTCATCTATGAAATGTCCAAAACGAAATTTCGAGCCCAAGTTTTATTTATATGTGGCCCCTCCAACTTAACACGTAAGGAAAGATATCCTTGTTTACAAATAATGTGTGTAAAATATCTGGAGTTTGGGTTAAGATTAGTAAAAAAAATATTTATGGCAAATATCTTGAAAATTTCTTGATCTTAAAATGTATTTTGTGTGACGGGGTATTGCTTGATTTTAAGATATATTTGGCGTGACCAAAAACTATACATAGTACCCAGCAATTTTAGCAGTCTTTTGCTTGAACTGTCGCTTATATTCTATCCGCGGGGGATGTCCTTTCACTTTCTGTTTCACTCCAGCCTTGGCATAATGAATAGAATAATACTGAGACGGTAAAGTAACAAAGTTCTCTCGTGATTGACAGATAACAAGCACGTATAACTAGGGCTACGAATTCAATCTTTTTCACACATGACTTCTGTCCCTTAGTATTTACATGTTCGTATGTAGTTAGTATCCACAGACTACATGCAGGCTACATGCCATTGAACCACTTCTGCGGGATATCGCCCACAGTTTCCTTTGGTAACATCACGCCAGTAAACTTGTTTCCCTTATTTTGTTATACACTATTTGTTCCAAATAAACAGAACTAATACAAAGGAGCTGCATGGATAAATATTGGCTAAATGTTGAATGGTTTGTAATATCCTGGAGGTATAATCATTCTCCAAATATTTGAGATCGGCATTGTTTTATATTTTTTCGTGCACTTGGGTTACTTTATATATTTATATATAGTTACCCTCTGAAGACCCTTTAATTTATTAATACAGCCTATGTCAAAATTTTGCAGAGGAACGTGTGCAATATGGACAAGAGTACCTCGATATGTATATAGGTTAGACAAGGACAGGTTAGCTTATGGAGAGTAAAGAGTTCGGACTGCGGAACAGGGTAATGAATACTAGGAAGTGGTTCTGGGCAAAAGGACACAAATACAATATTGACAAACGTCAAACTTTTTTCCAAATAAACTTGAAAAGTACCCATTGATTTACCTAGACTACTAATCAAATCCATATCAATACAATTAGCAAGCATTGTGCCAAAGCAATCCCCCCCCCCCCCCACTGTTAGAAAGTGTGACTAAAACAGATACATCATGTCTTGTCGATCCATGGTCTTCTCACAACAGGATGGTCTTTTAAGCAGGCAAGAAAATATTGAACATATTTGGCTATTCAACATATTTTGCTGGTTCTGCCGAGGAACTTTTTTGAGAAGTTAAAGTAAAAAATTAAAGGTCTTATGCTTAAATGAATAGTAGAAATTTCAAGACAGCAAACTGAATTCAGTAATCCGTCGTATGACAATTAAGATCGCAAAATGTGGGATCTCTACGTGTCAGCCAAGGATAAAATTACACCGTGCATACACACATACATACATACATACTTACATACATACATACATACATACATACATACATACATACATACATACATACATACAAACATACATACATACACATACATGCATACGTAGGTATGTGTATGTATATATGTATAAGTGCGTGGTGTTTTGAAAATGACAACGAACATTTTTGAAAAGACACAGTCGCTTACATAACTTATTTAAGTTTCAAGTGTACTAGAGCACTCACATAGGTTAATACAGAGTAGAATATGTTACTCCAGTACAGGTATCTATGTTAACTTGAACGTAAGTCACAACAAACGTATTCTGACCCTTAAGGCCATAGCGTTTTGACCACAGGTAGAGCACGAGACTGTGTCTTAATTAACTTGTCATCACCAGTCGGCGACGAAATGATAAATTGTCTTACCTTGTAATCGATATTACAGCCTGGAAGCTTATAGCCCGCGAGATTTTAAGCTGATCCTATTCTCCTCAGATGAAACAATGACCGTGATGCAGCTATAATATATGTTCAACATATATATTACCATTATAAAATGGTAAACAACGACCTGCCTCTCCGTGTTTCGAATGATTATAAGACTAAATGGAAAGTACCGAGGCTTCCCCTCAGGCTGTAGCATTACTACTTGCTGGCTCATCTCACACATTGCCAAAACAAGTTCCTGTGCGTGCCGTGGTGTTGCACTTACGCATATCCCAATCTTAGTTTTATTACATAAAAAGATGACCAACTTCCTTTTGTGTCACACCAATGCTAGTTTAGTTACAACAAAAAAGCCACTTTCGGTACACTCTGAAAGGGGTTTAAAAAATCAATTGGTTTCCACGAAATTTCTTTTTTTCAAGCTGATATTATTATTATTTCTCACATTGCCCCGCCACTCCTGTATGTACAAACTATAGTGATGACTCGGGAGCATTTAGGCCGTTTCTTCGCTGCACTTCCCCTGTATGTCACTCAGATACCAGTCACTATATATAATTGGCATATAATGAGGTGCACATTGAGAATTTCACAGGAACGCATGTGCACATTCTATCCCCAAAGTATGTACAGAAGTAGGCGCTATTTTTTATGCAACTTGCTTATATTTGGGGGACAATTATACCTGAAAAAAAAGTTTGTCTATAACATACATGATATGCTTGCAAAAAAGCCATTCTGTGATTGATCAACTCAGGATGGTTGATTTGAACATATTTTATTTTTAATAGCAATTGGGGAATAGGCGTAGCCTATATTAATCCCTCGTGCAATAACAAAAAAGTAAAAGTACAACGAAAAAAGAAAGACGCACCGCAGGACTAGACTGACATGAATGAACATACAGAAGGGTGACAACACATGGACTCAACAGATAGTAAGCATACATGAGTTGTGGCCGATGAAACAATTCGTATCTTGTATGGCCTTTACAATAACTTCATTAATTTCAATTTTTATATCATTTTGACACCGTTCTGGTCCATGGAGTAATGTTCTAACAGTAAAGCAAGAATAAGGAATAACTGTGTTTTGTTAGACGTTTCGTTAAGATGTGTACAATATAGGCATTCTAGAAAAAAGTGTAAAAGGATCTCATCCGCAAATGAGCAAGTATTATACTTTTTTTTTTTCTGTTACCAATTTTTTTTTTACTTTGTAACTTCCTCGATAGATTAACTTTTTCTTGTTGCAACTGGCAGCTCGTTCCACGATATGCTTGTGAACAAGCCATTTCGTGATCGATCAACTGAGGATGGTTAAAGTTGGTAAACTACTTCTGTGTTGGCAAATACTTCTGCATGTTCAACAACTTATTGGTGATTGAGATTGAACTGCTTATTATCACTCAGTGTTGCATAGAGTATTGAGCGGACTAACCGAAAATAAAAGCTGGTGAAGTTTTCTACTGTTTAACCCTTTCCCCCTTGAATTAAGACTGAGTCAACAGCTTTCCTTGGCATGGTGCATGTGATCTTGATAAGTCTCATGTACATTTCTCAGTCAAATTGTTTTTCTTAACTGTTGAAATTAGTTAAAAACACTGAAGCAGACAACATTTGACCACCAACGGGTTTTGGTCGGTTTAAGGGGGAAAGGGTTAAAGCACCCTTTTCTGGTTGAACAAAACCCAAAGCGCGCCAAGGAAAGTGCTAGAGCTGGACTATTATTATGGTCTGTGCAACTGATGGCAGACTGTATGTCAATGACAGGTCGGTTTACCAACAATATAACTCTGCTATCATCCTATCAATTCAGCGCACATCGACTTTGGCTGAAATTGATAATAAAAGAGCTGAAAACACGATTCAAGTGCGAGCGTGCATGCGCAGACTTTAATCGGTGGACCAGCGAGTACGCGTTGGCCTGTCACCGCTGCGCCCCGAGTTCGATCCCCAACGATGGCACAAGTTGTTCTTCCCGGGAAGCTCCTCTGACGGGCAAGTCCGATTCCTCCGAGGATTTGAATTTCGCGGCGTTTTTTGGCTGGGGGTTCGTGGTCGCATGTGGCAAGGTTTCCCAAACCCCTGCTGAGCACCGTAGGTTTTTTCCCGGATCTCCGGTTTCCTCCTACATTAAGTTTGGGATAATTGGGTTAAGATCTTGCCTACTGGACCCTGTGTAATGTAACAGTCATAGGCTGAACAGGCTATCCAGTATAAAGATGTTTTATTATTATTATTATTATTATTATTATTATTATTATTATTATTATTATTATTATTATTATTATTATTATTATTATTATTATTATTATTATTATTATTATTATTATTATTATTATTATTATTATTATTATTATTATTATTATTATTATTATTATTATTAAAGTTCTAGATTTGGGCAATGCACGCCTGGGAAAGCGATTGGGTCAGTCTGCAGACGAGCGCTGAATGACTACATGCATTGCAGATACGATATTGGCCTCGTGAAGAAACACAGAGATTCGTTCCACCAAAGCCACACCAAATGGGGTGTCACACAGCATGCCAAAATGAGTTACATCTCATACATAGCATAGCTATAAAAATGTCAAAGACTTGGTGCTTTGGGGTTCCTAATACAATTACACCCCCCAAAAGTAGTTGACATGTTGTGGGTCGCTGACCTTTCAGCAAGATCTGTCTTGGTATGCATGTTTCTCATGCAAGAGTAACTCTCCACACCTTCAAAAGACAATCTATATGCTAAAGACGAACGCACATATAGTAATTTATCGATGGGATTAATGAATAATGCAAAGCGTTGTAAATCTATGACATGAAATCCAGTAACTACTGGGTGCACCTCTGCGTGATATATGTCTTTATGTGAATCCTAAATTTGTAAACTCCAAACTATCCCACCCTTCTGCCCATGTAAACACACCCTTGCACGATATAATTTAAGTTTTTCACATCCAACACAACAAATCATGGCGAAAATTATGTGTATGCATTTTGTTGTTGTTGTTGTTGTTTTTTGACAAAGGTGCAATGTTTTTTCAAAATAATACAAAAGAAGAACACACCGCATAACTTTAAATGATTCTTCAAGTATCTCACTGCATTCAATTGAAGAATTTCATTTTGACTCGATCTACAACAGATTTTATGATGAATCAGTGCATGCGTTTCTTTTGAAAATAAATCGGGAATGCAAATAACAATTTCCATCATTTATAGCATTACGTTTCATCGTCATATGCAGGACTTAGGTTAATTTAACAAGATTACCAACGAAAACGATATTTTTAACTTTTTGTCAAATTGCAGGGAAAAGCTTAGTAAATGTAATTGGATTTCCTTAAAAATATAGCCCTTTTTATATAAGCGTTAAAGGCACACCTGCATGTCCGTAGTCTCATTTTTAAAACCACGAGATATAATGTCGAACCAAATTGTGCTTGTAAGATCATATTATTATGGAACTACGTTTCAAAGCCGCCAGTACAAATTGTCTTCAACACCTTTTCTTGGTATACCAACGAAAACAATATTTCTAACCTAAATTAGTGTAGAAAACCAAATGAATCAGAATCTGAATTGCGTCATGTGACCATGGCTATCTCTGCAGCTATACAGCAGCTAAAATGTATTAAACCTGGTAGTTGGACGTTTTGATGTACACGTCGCCCGCGCGAGCCAGGTGACGTCAAGGTCTGTTGAACTGCACGTTAAACACTGTCAAACAAGACGTTTTTAAAACGCAAAAAGCTCAAGCGCAATGACCGGCTTTTAACATTAATACAAATAAAAAAGCAAGATTCCAGCTCAGACGAAAATAACGTAGACCCAGTCTGGCGGCGATCTGTCAAAAATGTGTTTAGCTGGGTAAAAAAAATCCAGGTTTTTTTTTTTTTTTTTTTTTTTTTTTTTTGGTTTTGCTTTTGTTTTGTTTTTTTTGTTTTTGGTTTTTTGGTTTTTGGTTTTTGGTTTTTTGTTTTTGTGTTTTTGTTTTTGTCAAAACTCAGAGCTCAGGTTCCCACTGAATAGCCGGATCTGACAAAACGTGCTGTATATATATATATATATATATATATATATATATATATATATATATATATATATATATATATATATATATATATATATATACATATATGTATGTGTGTGTGTGTGTGTGTGTGTGTATAAGCTGCAAAATTGTAATGTTTAACTACATATTTCATAAATGGAAAATATTTCTGACTGAATGTTCTGACTTTTCGCAATATTTCCATTTTTCCTGACCTTTCACCTTATCATAAGAAAAAGTAAAGTTTCCTCGCCACTGGGAACCCATACTGATGAAAAGCCCCTGCTTTTATTATATGGGCCAATACAGATGTCCCCCTCATTTTAGCCCACAGACCCCACTTCCTGAAGAGAGGCCACTTATATGTGCAGCATTAAGTTTGCAATTTTCACTGTATTGCTTCCTTCAAGAAAGACCACCCCCTTTTAAGACATTTCTGGTGCATATGGGTAGCTTTATTAAAGGGAGACCTTTGCATTTAAGTGCAGTGTATTCCTTTTATCTGGTTGCATTTTGCATTTCACACAAGGCCAGACCAAAACTGCCTGTCTTGGGGATCTGGAATGGGAAACATGTAAATTGGAAGTTTTACTTTTAAACCTATCACAAAGATATCAACATATGGGGTATCCCAGCTGGTCCCCCACCAATATAGGGTGGAGCAATCACTCTGTTACAGGCTGATACTTTAAATTTTATTTGAGTTGGCTGGCCAGGATGTTTTCAAATGCCAGAATGTTTCAATCAGGCAACAATTGAAAATGCAGGAGCACAAGCATATTGCCTCCAGTTTCAACCAGACTAGTTGTCCCATTGAAAAGCATGTTAAATGTGGGTGTATACCCACTCCTGGGCCAGCCACAATAAATAATTAAAGTCTTAGGCCTAGTAAACCTAGTGAAATGACCTAGCATATAGCCATAGGCATAGGCCTAGATGTGTTTGTAATTGACATGCTTTCTTGCATCTGGTGGCATTATGTGGATTGCAAAAGCGCAGATATGCGCTGTGCCCCTGATGGTACGGAGTGTGTAAATTTCAGTTGGTTATGCTTTAAATAAATTTTACTATATCTAAACGACATTTTAGAAGACTTTCAAAACAGATTTAAACTTTTTTTTCCAATTGACAGTTGTACTCCATACCTGTAACAGTGGGAACACGTGCTTTAAAATTTGGAGCAGCTTACTCTACTCTGTGCTGAATTATCTTGACCTAGCTGGAATTTTCTTCTGGGTAACCGGCTCATACACACATCCCCCCAGGGTGATAGGCAGAATGTCAAATCAATTAACTATGAGCATGACACCTTTATTGCCTCGGTATAAGATAGATGGCAAATCATTTTCGTCTTTGTTTGACACCTCTTGACGTTAGGTGCCACGTCGGAGTTAAAGTTAATAAATGTGAAAGGTCCTAGCTGAATGATTGCCCAAACACACGACGATTTCGATTCCATGTGAACGGCAAAGATTTCCCTGTACTTCGGATTTTGTTGCATAACTCAAATAAATATGATGCACAAGTGTACATACGTAAAAGACTTATAAATGTATGCCTCTGATGCCTTGGACCACAGTTTTCTTCGGGGCAGTGTGGGCTCCGTGTGCCCAGAATGCGCCAACGAAAGCTGTTGATCCAGGCACACAATCCTTGATAAAAACAGGACACGACAATTACGGCACTAGGCGATATATATATATATATATATATATATGATATAATAAGCAATTAAGTAATGTTGGTAATGGACATGTTATCGTCATGTACCTCAGGGCAAATAATGCATTAACATATGTCATATCAAAATTACGGAGTTGTCGCCATAATATACGTAATTGCGACTCCGTGCAACACGGAAAAGTGGCAATCTACAAATGTAATTCCTTCACTTCTTGGCACACCAGGGCTTTAAATACATGTTTTCCTGATCTTCAGCCAATTTATCCATTCCCCGGACAATATCATATGGAGCAGCAACCTGCACGCTGTAGCAGTACTGACAGTCTTGCATGTTCGTTAAATTCAACTTTGATATATTCTTTTAAGTGGAATGAACAGACGGTGAACATTTAGATGAAGCAAAGCAGACAAACCTGATTTCAAGCCTATATACAGTTGTAAGATAAATGACATGTAACCACAAAATTATCTGTGCTACACCCTTTTTGATACTGTTTGCATATAAAGAAGGACATGTAAAAACCCACACAAGCACGCACGCATGCACACGCACACTTACATACATCCACATATATATATATATATATATATATATATATATATATATTATATATATATAATGTGTGTGTGTGTGTGCATTAATGGATAGTGACTGGATGATGGATGAGGCGTTGAGTAGGTGGAGACACAGGCAGACAGGCAGACAGACAGACTGACAGACAGGCAGGCAGATAGGTAGATAGCTAGATAGAAAAAAAAGATACGTAGAGATAGATTAAGGAATAAAAGAACAAATGAACGATAAAATAAATGATAAATATTAATATATAGCTGAATAAGATAGATAGATAGATAGATAGACAGACAGACAGTTAGATAGATAGATAGATAGATAGACAGACAGATAGATAGATAGATAGATAGATAGATAGATAGATAGATAGATAGATACATAGATACATAGATACATAGATAGATAGATAGATAGATACATAGATGCATAGATAGATTGATGGATAGATAGATAGACAGACAGACAGAGAAAGGAATGAACTAGAAAACAAGATTTGTTTCAAAGCAAATCTGTCTGTATGCCTTCAAAAGTTGTAAATATGGCTAGATGAAAATTTGAAAGTCCAAAGACATTGACTTTCAGAGGTCACATGTAAATTACAAAAATGTGCAGTCTTGCAATACTTGAATTTGAGCTCAACATGACTGAAATTGGTAATGTTGACCAAGTAATGGCTCGAAAAAAATTCAAAGGGCTATATACCCTTGAATTTTAACCTTTAGAAGTCACATGTAAACTTCAAAAATGTGTAGTGTACTATTACCAACAATTATAGTACAACATGATTAAAATTGGATGAAAATTGACCAAGTGATGGCTAGATGAAACTTTCAAAGGTCCAAATGACCTTAACCTTTGACCTTTTGAGGTTACATGTAAATTTTTTAAAAGTATGCAGTGTTGCAATACCTACAATTTGAGTCTAACACGGCTCAAATTGGATGAAAACTGACAGAGTTATGGCGGGATGTAAATTTTACAGGTCCAAACGAACTGGATCTTTGACCTTTAGAGGTCACATGTAAATTACAAAAAATTTAAGCCCACCATGATCAAAATTGGATAAAAATTGACTGAGTCA
Organism: Hermodice carunculata; assembly: GCA_964020975.1. NCBI lineage: Eukaryota > Metazoa > Annelida > Polychaeta > Eunicida > Amphinomidae > Hermodice > Hermodice carunculata. Next base: position 775,830 of record OZ026621.1, on the reverse strand, counting down.
TGGCTGGAAGAAAAATTCAAATGGCAAAATGACCTTGACCTTTGACCTTGAGAGGTCACATGTAAATTGTAATAATGTACAGTGTAACAAACATTATTGCTGTTGGTTTGGTTACCTGTACCTATAATAGGTCAAGAGATATTCAAGATTTAAATTTTCGAATGGCCCTAATTTGCATAACTTTAAAAATCATGACCCTTCTTCATGGAAAGACATGACTTGATGTCTGGAGCTACAATCATGGCAAGTCTGGAGTTTCCAAATGTAAGAGTGTCCGAGAAAATCACCGGACAAAATTGTTGGTAAAGAAGAACGAAAGAAGGAAAGAAAGAAAGAAAGAAAGAAAGAGACAAAGAAAGAAAGAAAGAAAGAAAGAAAGAAAGAAAGAAAGAAAGAAAGAAAGAAAGAAAAACAGAATGTCTGTGTTTGCAGTAGACAAGATAAAATAAACAAACATATCTTCTTTGAGAGATGATTACAACTGAATGGAAGTATTTGTCGGGTTATCTGTACACGAAGTAAAAATTGTCATCGGGGAGAATTCATTATTTTTACGTGTACCATGAACGTAAAGACCTGTCGTATTTCAAATCAAATGTCTCAGACATATCGAAGAGGCCTGACAAACCTGTTACGCCACTCTATAAAAATTTACACGCTTGCAAATTTATCAAAATATTACTGACCCTTTTTATCCCAGTAAGTTACCCTCCGTCAAGTTAGGCGACCCAGTTGTGGCATGAATAACCTATGACAGCAGAGATGTCAACTGTCCCTCATCATCAGGGAGAGTCTCTAAATTCACTTTAAATTTTGACTAATTTACGGTGTTTGTCCATAATGAAAATTGAGTATTTTCTGTTTTATTCTTTGGTAAAAACTTTGTGTCCCTGCATGGTGGTCTCGACGATTTGTCCCTGAAATGAAATTGTGACTGTTGGAATCTCTGCTGTGACAGACCAGTACCATCACAACGGAAACCTTAATGTATTGATCGGACATGTGCCTGCTATATTAGATGTTGCATATGGACTTATTGTAACCAAAGATAACGCGTTGGTCCTCAAACATAACTGCGTTTTTTGTGTTTAAGCAATAATTATAAGCATTGTTTGGACAGTACGATAATTAACAGTAATATATTTGCGCTTAGACTGTCCAATAATCGCTATTAAATAAGTTGAGTAAAACTGTTACAGCTGACTTACTTCAACTGGGTGTTTTCCCTGGTGAATCCGTGCGAACTAATTAGGTGTCTGTTAAATCATCTTAATGCCTCGCTGTAGAAATTGGTAGAATTCCAGATATACAGTCTCTATGTCTGGACCCGTCGATAATATGGCAGGGGCTTTATGATTGAATGGACAGCAACCACTAAAAGCACCAACACTTCGATGACTGCTATGTAAATTTCCCACAGTACAGCCCAGAGCTTACGTAAAAATGTCACGTGACAAATTCATGGCGGTTCCCGCTGGTTACCTGAGGGATGTGCCCTGATAAAAACGAAATCAATTCAAACAGCGCCATGTCACCTCAGGCGTCAAGTTTGTTTTTGAGGAATAGACTGCTCTGGACCGTTCATCAGTAAACGATAACAATCTGGCGCCCAGTGTAAAAGGGACCATATCTTTATAAGACGAGGCAGTGTGAAGAATATGCTTTGAAGAACGGAAACAATGCTCAAAAGACAACCTTTGGACTTTCATTGACAGACACTAACGACTAGCTGCCAACCTTAAATGCCTCCTTGTAGCTTTTCCACCTTATTAAAGTGTTGTGATAGACACGGTACAGTAAAGGCCAATTTCAATCAATAATTTGAAGAATTTAAAAGTAATCATTGTTGCTAATTGCATACTAATATATGAACGACCAATCATACTAAAGAAAGACAAACTTCCCAATTTGGCAAATCAACTCGGGAGGTGGAAGTGTAGGTTTCTGTGTGGTTTGATTTAGCTTTAAAGTTTTATTCAGAACATAGCAACTAACAGAACGTTGAAATTCAATTAAATTTAGTATTCTATTGAAGAAATTCTACTTAGTCTGGGATTGAGTAGAAATCGTAACTTTTTGCAGACAACTATTCCGGCTATAGCTTATTTTCTCAAGTCTCCATATACGTCACATATAAGAGGTTCCACGTGTTGACTGCGGCATGCATCTCACGAATAACTTCACCATGCAAAGGGACTCAATAAGCCAAGTCGCTGATTCAGCCCAGCCCAGCCACATACTGAATGAGGTCAAATGTTATTCAACACAGCAGGTGTCCTTTCCCCCTTTCAACTTGTGAAGTAATCCTGGTAACCAGAATCAATTTTTTTCATTTTTATCAATTCATTTGACCAGCCGCATGAATATATTAAAACGGCATGATGACAATGACAAGGTAAACTTCTTGATAAATGGAGCTGTCACCCGTAACAATTCTTTCCAAAGCTTTATGTTTTTCGTCTGTACATTTTTATGTTAAATGGATGAATATCGTATTGAATGACTTGTGACCTAATTAGAGGAATACGCCTCACTGAGAATGCTCAGCTGAGATTCCCATTTGGCTTATTATGAGTGAAATTACCTGATCAAATAGGAGAATGGGTCACTGCGGCCCTGTTTTTCTCATCTATGTTGCTAGGCAACAGAAGTATGCCTACACCACGATAAGGGCACTTGCAACAATTTTGTTGCTGAAAGATCTGAACAGTACACATTTTACTGAACAAATGAAAATTTCTTGCCTGCTAAACATCCGTTCTTGGCGGTCTACTACCCCCCTTTCGCTGGGGGCCAACATAGTGTATCGCCCCAAGAAAGTCTGCTTAGGAGGCAAGAAAATTTCAGAATGTTTGAAGAAACTTTTTGTGTTTTGAACCAAGTGAAGCACTTTTCTGTGGCTTTTGCCTTCTCACATTGCTATTTTTTTTATTACGGAAACACATTTTGCCCTGATAAATACTCTTTCAGCATACGACTGTGCCGTCTTTCCTGTTAGGTTCCTTATTGCAGGATATGCGGAAGCACACGAGCACAGTTATTAATGAATACCTACTTTTTTTCACATGAACACTATGATCAGATAATGTGTCTGGGAATCAAAATGATTTAAGAATGAATAACGCACGTTAACCCCCGCGTTCTCTGGCAATAATCGACTTGCCTTAACCCTTTCATGGTTACATTGTAGTCGGGGTCAACAGTTTTACGAGGCACGTTTTGGGCACCAAGTGCCCAAATTACCAAAACATAAGGAAGAAATATCCTGACTTGGACTAACGATGGAGGAACTGATTTGACACAATGCGTGTTAGTAGTTGAATGAAACGTCTTTTCATGAATATAATTTTTGTTTGGGATCCATATGGAAAAATTCTGATTTGCAGACCCTTTCTCAGGACAAGCGAGCAAAGCGTTAATTGTCCACAGAGTTCTATACGCATTTTCTATGGGTTTTGTTTGATGCTTCATTTAGAATATTGTATTAACTGGTATAATACAATTGGGTCACAACACAAAATCCTTTAAATATGTCTTTTGTACACGTAAAGATGAAACCACGGGGCACAAGGAGACGTCTATTCCGATTGACATCAGCGTCGACTCCGGTGATGCAAAAAGAAAAAAAACGCAGTGGACCGGAAAGGATGAAGAAAGCATCCACAGTGACGCAAGACAGATTGATACAAGGCCTCAGAAAAACAGAATAAATAAATCTGAACTAATTTAACTGGGCAGCATGCATGGAATCGATTAATTCATCCTGGTGAAAAAATATCGAAAAACCTCACAAGGTCAGAAACTGGATCCTTACATTATGTTGTCTTGAAAGCCATGTAATTTGTCCCAAACAACAATGATAAGTGTATGATGTAACCAGATACTAAAACGCTTAACTGATACATACAGATACAAATAATCTCAAGTAATTGAAACTATAGTTTAAGTATCTTAGCTCCAGGTAATTCATTTGATCGAACCAGATTTAGCGTGAAAAAGCGAACAGTGTGTTTGGTTCACCGCAGAATTTTAGTTTTAGGGTCAATTCAAGTTTTTCTGCAAACAAAAAGTGTGACGCCACCTCCAAATGGGTTCCAAGATGTATGGAACTGATAATTTTAATTGTGTACATACTACTTTGAGATTACTATATTTTCCGCCGCTTTTTTCCCTGTTTGGCTCAGTTGTCTGAGTGTGAGCAAAAGTAAACACATCATAGACGGAACGACGTTTACTTTTCATTTCTGACAATCGTCTTGTTAAAAAGTACATTGTACGAAGCCGAGAGCCAATTAGAAAACAAACAAAAATTAATCTAAATTGATTGATTGATTGATTGATCGATTGATTTTTTAATTTTTTTTGGGGGGGGGGGGGACCAGTGATCTGTACTGATGTTTATTTGTGGGTTTTGTTTTCTGCTACAACCTCACGAAAAGATTTCCGTCTTGTCTCCTATTCTTTAACAGACGTCATCTCCGGACATTATGGCTTATGCATAAAACAAATCGACAAAACTCTGGTCAATGTTTGTCCGTGCTGCCCATCAGCACTTGCCCCTTGCCCGTCCAAACATTCCCGGATGCAATTTATCGTGCGTTTCAGTGACTTTACCCTACTTTCATCTTACTCGCTAATATTTTTGCTGAGAACAGGAGAGAGACCTATCCAGATGACACGCCCCATGTCCACCAATGAATACTCCCAAATATGTTTAATTGTGAATTGCTATATATGTAACAAAAATTAATCGAAAGTTGGATATGGCACATTTTTAATTTCATTTATATTTTTGTTTTTGTTTTCAGTCCCAACATGGCTTGAATTACTGTTTTTCCTCAATCCCAGAAAACCAGCGTTTATATTATACACGACCAGGTGCCAATGTTGTGATCCTATGTTTTCTAGGCAGCTCTAGTGATAGCGGAATTATATATTCCTTAACTGGAGTTATCCTGACCGTATATATTTGAATGTCACTTTGTGTACTGTAAATATTGTTTTATCGATGTATTTTTATCTAACTCTAATAACATTCTGTCTGATATGTTCTATGTCATACAGTTGTCAAATAAAGCCATTTGAGTCCTGGAGTCCGGTAGCTTTCCTTTGAGCACATTGGGAGCCAAGGGAAGCTTTGGTGTCCGTCTTTTTCTGACCAAGAAACTAGCAGGCAAACAAGCCATAACCAAAGTACACCATACTAAATTCAGTTAGTTTTGTTTTATTGTTTTTTTCATTTTATTTTATTCTATTCTATTCTATTTTTTTATTTTGCTTCATTTCATTTCACTTTATTTTATTTTGTTATTTTATCACTTTGTTTTGTTTCATTTTGTTCTTATTGGATTTCATTTCGTTTTATTTCTTTTCTTTTCAACATTCTTTCAGTAATTTTGAACTTCCATAATTATTTATAATCTGGGTGTGCGTGTTTGTTTGTTTTACGTAATCTCTGCCGACACAAGTTAACTTTTTTTTAATCTGAGTGCATGCATACATCACACAGTAAATGCTAATTTTTCTGAACAGAACAGAACATGTAGCATAAGATAATAGTAGCAGTTCGATCACACACACACACACACACACACACACACACACACACACACACATATATATATATATATATACATACATACATATATATACATAAATATATAGATATATGTATATATGTATATATATATATATATATATATATATATATATATAACGTTTGGGTCTATTTTACTTTGCGCTGGGTACAATATAGCAGAACTCGTTCGGTTCGCTAACTCGTTCTGCATTTACATGGCTCCCAGTGCTCGTTGATATTCTTTGCATCGACAAGAAACCATGATATATATATATATATATATACTTTACTTTCTAATTTTACGCATCTTATAGAACATTACAATATTTGAATGACGATCTTGGTTCCTCTGAATTAAACCATTCTGCAGGTTTATGGAAGAGACTGAATTTTTTTTCTGTTATTGGTCATCTATTAACTGACCATCTGTCTTTGACTAAAAGTAGACTGATTTGGCCACTTGGTAAACCCAGGGTAAAACTGGTTCATTATCCGGAAGATCGTCATATAAATAGGATGTGAATTGTAATTAATAATCGAATGCAAATTTGATTAGAAAGACTTGATGTGGGTATGCTTTTTAGATTCCTATACTGCTGTAAAAGAAACCTTGCATGGTCATTCCGTCTGACGCTAAAAATAAATTGGCATTTTAAATAAATGTGCAGATGATTTTAAACATTAAGCGGCAACAATTTTAAGTAAAAAATATAAATCACAGCGCATTTGTCACACAGTTCAAGGTATGTTTCATATTTTAAAGTAAACGTTTCTTGATTGTTCTGTCTGGTTTCTACTCTTGGTTAATACCGTGGCAAACTTTCTCAGAGGTTCTCAAACAAACTTTGTGAGGGATAAGGTGAAATTAACATCGGCTTGATAATTTTTATTATCTTTTTGGAAAAGCCTAATTTTCAAATGTTCCTTTCTTTTTCTTGATAATTCTATTTGTGTGTTATTTTTTACCTCTCTCAGTCTCCCTCTCCTTCCCCCTCCAACCTCCCCTCTCCACACCCTCCTCTCTCTCTCTCTCTCTCTCTCTCTCTCTCTCTCTCTGTCTCTCTCTCTCTCTGTCTCTCTCTGTCTCTCTGTCTCTGTCTCTCTCTCTCTCTCTCTCTCTCTCTCTCTCTCTCTCTCTCTCTCTTACTGTCTCAACAGCTTGAGGGGTGTAGAGCACAAATGGCCTTACCTCTGATTTATGACACATCATTTACGTTCTTTTCGTAATATCAGGTGTATATTTGGGGACCCGTCACCATCAACCAAGATTTACCTGACATTCCAGAGTCGTGCCCCACCTGGCAGCACACAACACGAAGAAAATTCGGGAGGCCGTGTCTGACCCCAGACTCAAACAACATTACTTTCCTTGCAGGTCCTTGCAAGCTGTGAGAAGAATACAGCCGATACTCCTGATGTTCAGGTTTATCTATACAGCTTGGGGATGAAGGAACTTGGTAAAAGAAACCTTGCTGGTCCCATTTGTTATTTATTTATTGTCGCATACATGTATATGCTAAAAACAGATGTACACATATCTGGCTGTTCAGGCCAACGGTTTTGAGAAGGCAAGTTTGTCTATCTACGCAGTCCACATAACGTCTGCCATTATACCTAAACAACTGATTTTGTTACGAACCGCAGCAGTTTTACACTTAATCATGAAGCTGGATCAGAGGGTGCCTGTAATTTCATTTAGATTGCGTGTGCTTTATCAGTACCAGAGGCAACTATCTGCACGTTAGCTGCGCCAGCCAAGCTAAGCTAAGCTACATGACCGTCAACAGCTGAGAGGATCCTATCATGGTTTATTTATATATTTTTTACACACACACACACACACACACACACACACACACACACACATATATATATATATATATATATATATATATATATATATATATATATATATATATATTATGATTATTCTTCTAATGATGTAATTTTAGAGTCATGGGATAATTTGTGGGGGTCTTTTTTAGCTGAAGTCGACCAGATCCCCGCAATTTGCATAGCAACTCAATATTTTGGCCAACCCACGTTTTCCAATTCTTGGATCCGCCTTTGAAAGATTTTTGATAGGGATAGGAACAATTTGATCGTGTGACATCTGAAGTGAGCCTATGGTCTCCACGCATATCAATTAACATGGAAGTACCCGGTTTGGTAGATAATGTGATAAAAATTCTGGAGGAGAAAATATCCTGTCTTTCGACAGACACCAGTTTAAATAGGAAAGGTCAGAATTAGCTCCAATGTGTGTATTCGCCTCAATACACAACTGAATACACAAACATTTGGAGGGCTAGAGCCTTGTATTCCGATTAGTTTGTATGTTGAAGCAAGCTCAAATAAACCAGTCACTTTTGTAGCTGTGGTTATATGATTTTTGTGAGATATTTAATAATGCATCTAGATTTATTGTCTGAAATTTGGTGTTTCTATGTGTAGTAGTTTTCAAGTTATTAAGTTGCAAATTACAATCGAAAGGATCATTTGATGGTTAACTCACGTCGATTAGTGAGACAAGATGTTTTAGTAATTGATTTATTTGTGGGTATCTTGTGAATGATGTGCAGTTTTGTATTGATTATATTTTGCAATTATGATGGCGTATATATGTACTGTAATGGCTTGATTTAAATTTGTTTTTTTGCTTTTTTGTTTTTTAATGTATGCCTCTGTTTTACTGCTTTACTTGTGTCCACTTGTCAGGGTATTATGTATTTCGATGTATTTTATATTTCCCCAAATATGGGGGTTTAATAAAATTATTATTATTATATGAACATGCTGTTTCTTGTTCCCTAGCCCAGATTCAATGATTAAATCTTATGAACTGATTAGAGGGTATAGACTACACATCCTAATGGAATCCCTTACCGCAATAGACATACAAACCGTCTTTTGCAGCGTTGTACCACTACGGAACTCAAGAAGTGAAATAAAAAATAGTATGCGGCTCTGAGATTAGAAACTACCGGATGACATCAATCACAAGGGGGGCTCAGAAACGCACCCGCACGCATGCAGGTGCCGCCTGGGTGGTCTAAACTCTAAAGGTTATTTGTGTGCATTTATATGTAGTCAACGGACAAACAATCTGATAAATTGTTCTGCTTTCTCAATCAATCATTGTTCAAAAGTATTAGTACCTCGGTTTAATAAGTCCATTCATTGAGGAATATTATATCAGTTGACAGGATAAAGACAACCTGCACGCGATGCCGATGGAGCCGGTGTCGCTCGTTGTCAGTCACGTGGCTACTAAATGCTTTCTGCCGCCTGAGAACGACATTTATCTCAATACAGACAATGAAAGACAGATGGAAGACAGAACGGGCTCTCAAGTCACAAACATGCATGCAAACACATATACTAGTACAACCATACATATTTGCACACATACATAGATATGTACATACATACATACATACATACACACACACATACATACATACATACATACATACATACATACATACATACATGCAAACATACATGCATACATACATATATGCACACATACATACATACATACATACATACATACATACATACATACATACATACATACATACATACACACATAGGCATGTACGTACATGCATAAACACAGAATATTTGGGGTGTTTCAGGTGCCACAGGTGTAATTTTAGGCCACTAACATTTTAGGCAAAAAGCTGACAATAGCGCTTAAGACCAAGAAAGTGACCGCTTTTGCAAAATAAAATTCAAGACAACGCCATTCGTTATACTGTTTCGCAGTTCGTTGAACTGTTCCGCAGTTGGTCCTCTCTGTTGTCGGGCATCCCCCCTTTCGTATTGGCAGAGAGAGTTCAGCGAAAAATAACAAACTCTAAACGGAAAAAGCATCGTGGGAAACAGGCACTGACGACATGCAGCTGGGAATTGGGGTAGGAAATCAGTGGTCAGAATTTGGCAATTAAGATGAAATGGTGGTTGAGCGGCTAATAACAGAAATTTAGAACGGCGACGACCTCTGCAGTGCTCTGCAGGCTACAAACAGGCTGGGCCGTCTTCCGATCACTGTCATTATGGTGATAATGAGGCAAACCGGTTACTCATGTAAATCCATTTATTTCGGACGCCATTTCCAGTTTTTCGATCACTGTTGTTATGCATGTATCTTTTTTTGATGGCCGAAGTATGGGAAAACGGCATATTTTAATTTTCATATTGATGAACATGTACATGGTGCAAGTGTTATGTTAACAAATTGAAAAGGAACAACTCGAAATTTAAGGATATCCTGTAAGTTTTCCTTTCAGTTTTAATGGTTTTTATTTATTTGTTTCATTATCATGTTTATTTATTAATTATTATTATTATTATTATTATTATTATTATTATTATTATTATTATTATTATTATTATTATTATTATTATTATTATTATTATTATTACTTGTACAGGTACATGTACTGATAAAAATGATTTGGAAAAGGCCGAAACCCCTTTACCATCCCCGAACTTTTCCGTTGCTTTCAGCCGATGAATATTAGCTATCAGCATACTCATTGAAGAAGGCATTTGTTGGAAGTTTTAGCGCACAACAAATACACCTGTCTGCGTGCTTTTCTCACCCACGCGTGGTGGAGATAATACAGAGTTTGGTCTCCTTCTGGGCGCCTGGCGTAACAATATTGTGAAATACGGTTTGTATAACTGTAACAGTTACTGTTTGCGCTGGGTTTGTGGACATAGTTCTTCAACGAATCACAGAAACAAAAGGCAGCTGGGACTGAGACAAGTGCGCTTTCGAAAAGGTTCCAAATGAGTAAATAATTTGTGCTTTTATATAATATATGACAAAAAAAGTATTCACGCAGTCGGCAGGATTCGAACCTGCGCGGGCAGAGCCCAATAGATTTCTAGTCTATCGCCTTAACCACTCGGCCACGACTGCTGTTGACACGATGTAATGTCGTTATTTACAAGTCTCGGTACTCGTGAGATTAATGCTGCTTGGCTGACTTAATTGGGCTCAGTATGAATTGTGTTTTAGCATTTTGCTTCTGACAAAATACATGAGAGTTATCGAACAAAAACCATCTTTTTTACAAGTTGTGGCCTTTTGTTCAACATTAATTGTGATGCACAATGGTGAGATACATTATAAGGTAGCTAAAATTGTCAAACGAAAATCAGGATAAATGTACAGATAAATCTCTGAATTAAACACATTACATCGCATGTCAGCAAAATTATCAATACACAAAACTGTGACAAAAGGAAAAATATAAAGATACAGAATACGGTTTGTATTGTATCAGAACGGATACTAAAACCTTCTTTACAATAATAGAATTTATGCCTCAGCATCTTTATTCATATGAAGGAGTTTAAAGGTTATTCAAGATTCCCATAATTAGCATAATTCAAAGTGCTGTAACGTTGCTACAGTTCATTCGATGAGCAATAGTTAACAACATAAAAGTAAAACCTGAACTGGCACCTCTACCGAACAAGGTCTCAAAGAAAGGGGAATACAAACAATTAAAAGTCCTCCTCATTGGCGTAATTGGTTTAGTTTAAACATTTTTGTTTCAACTGGATCACCCTATCCAGTCAACATCGAGATGTCACAAATCGGCGGGGGGGGGGGGGGGGGAGAGGGTCTCCAGAACATGGAGTGACACACAAAACGTATGTTACAAAACACACAGGACAAAACAACAACAACGTTACCAAGTCCCCAAAGAAGCTGTACACATGTTTCAGACTTGTATTATCAATATCTTCCCAAGAAAAAGGGAAAATTTCTCCCGTAGAGTATTTTTATATAGAATTTGGAGTTTCTATGTACAATGAATATGTATTTTCTGTTGTATAGGAAAAATGGCCGCAGACAAAATCGGCTGCTGCTAATAATAATAATAATAATAATGATGATGATGATGATGATGATGATGATGATGATGATGATAATAATAATAATATATTAGTAAAACTTCCCCTTTACAGCGGGGTCACCAACGGAATGGTTAGAATTCCATGATGGGTCCAAGATGTATACAAGTAATCAGTATCCCTTTTGCCAAACAAATAATCTGTACATGTTAAGATAAATCTATAGTATCTATTGTAAGTAATGATTCGTGTCGTCCGTACCAAAACTAGAGATGAACCACTCATTGGGACAAAACTGTAGAAAGCGTAACGACATGTACATTACATATGTTTCATACAATGAGGAACATAAGAGCCTCTGAAAGAACAAGCGCTTATTGGGAATTCAGGTGAACGACGGAACAAGTCACGGTGATAAAGCCAGAAAGAATCCCTCTGAAGTTTATCAGTATAACATGCATTTAGACTTGCATATCACATACGGAAAGATGTTAGCATCGATCATTGCAAACCTAGTAATCTTAGGTGCTAAAATGATTAATTTTGCATGTATAGGTAATGACTGACGTAAATTTACTTAAAGGTCGAAAATAGTTATGCACTGAAAGGGGTGATAATTTTAATTAATTGTGGTGAAATTAAGAACCTAAAATCAATTTGCATAATTGAGAAAAACGGTTCACTCAGAGTATTACAAAAAACATGTGTAAACATGTAATAAGCCGTGTTTCAGAAATATATGTCAAGGTGATTGAAATTATGGAAGAGGCAAATTTCATAACAATGTACCCAGTACCAGACCACAAAAGAGCCTCAGAAAGAAGTGTTTGTTGGTAATTCAGGTGAACAGCGAAGCAAGTCACGAGATGGACAATCTGACCTTGACTTTGGCTGGTCAAAGGCCACGCGCAAATAAAGAATAATGTTGTCTGCAACTTTATCATTAAGATGAAACAAAAAGTGACTTCAGAGAACTGTGTTGGTACTTTAACTCTTTCAGTACCGATTGCCATTAAGGTCGAATAAACAGAAGGAACTACTGCTCTAGATAATGATAAGGATGCAAAATTCATCAAGGCCTTTATTTGAAGTACCAGCTTGTCTGTAGTTACGTAGAATATAATAGTCCAGGTCAACAGCTTTCCTTGGCGCGCTTTGGGCGCATAGCGCGCCAAGCATGCCATGGAAAGCTGTTGACCCGGCCAAAATATGACACTGAAAGAGTTAAAACTATTTAATGCGTATAAAATCCATGATCGATTTTGCCTGAGTTCATTGTAAAACAGGTATCCATGTAGAATCGAACCGCCTTAATCTGTCATGAAAAGTGGTGAAAATGGTATATATACAGCCACAATCAATACTGATCTAAATCGAAGTAACTGTATAATAATAATAATAATAATAATAATAATAATAATAATAATAATAATAATAATAATAATAATAATAATAATAATAATAATAATAATAACAATAATAATAATAATAATAATAGACGAACATTCATACCGAGTCAATGTGATAAGATCTGGCGAAAACTGAAATATGCTACAAATAGTTTTTTTTTTTGAGATATCTCGCTGATACGTACCATTAAAAGTTCAAAGATACCCCTTGTTCTTCGTACTGGATAAATATGTTGAGTAGAAGCTGAAAGCCATTTTGTCCACAGCAATCTCAACTGAACTTTTAATTTTGTTTTTACACAAACACAATAACATGTCTAGAAATGCTATTTGTTAATAAATAAACATATCGGTACTGTCACAGGGGTCACATGACTCATGTCAATAGCTCTCTAATTACGCTAACGTGATATAGATTCAAATTTTATAACCGCTATGTACAAGTATGGTTGGACTACTTAGCCATGTTGACTTTACTGATGAACATCGCACTTTACGCATGTTAAAGTGTGTTTGTCTTTTTTTCACTCAAACAGCCCTGGCCAATATAAACGTCCCAATAAATATACTCCAAATTAAAATACCATTTCAATGGAACTATTCTATGTGTGAGTCACAGGTTTGTTTAACTTCTATTTTCTGTCTGTAAAATTGTCGATTAACATGTAAAAGGATTTTCAGTGAGTTCTACCAAAACCGTTTATTCCAGCTAAAGTCAGGATTACCAAAATACGTACAAATTAGTTGCATCTAATGTGTTCAATCTGTATATTTACAGGTGGATAAGAGTATGTATATATTTTAACTAAAAACATAAATAAACAAACAAACAAGCTAACTAACCAACTAGATAGATAGATAGATAGATAGATAGATAGATAGATAGACAGACAGACAGACAGACAAACAAATAAATAAATAGATAAATAAATAAATAAATAAATAAAATAAATAAATAAATAAATAAATGAATAAATAAATAAATAAATAAATAAATAAATAAATAAATAAATAAATAAATAAATAAATAAATAAATAAATAAATAAATAAATAAATAAATAAATAAATAAATAAATAAATAAGTGATATTTATAGCAAAAGTTTTGTTATTCTACAGTTAACACTGGGTAAATTGGAGTTTTAGAATGGAATATATGTGAAATTAAAGCAGAAAGTTGAAATCATATAACCTCAGTTTGTTCATGCGGGAGTACAAAAGTATAATACATGAAGGAAGGTTACAAATTTGTTTCGTATTTTTAACACTGTTGTTAACATTAGTTATGACATAATATTTATTTTGGGCAATACTTTTGAATCTGTAAAATCTGTCCGATATATTTGCCGCAATTCACTGTTTCAAGCAGACCATTTTTTTTAAATGCCAGCGTAATCCGTGAAATGAGTGATGCCCGATATCAAAGACTTTTCCTTTTCGTCTTTTGCAGAAATAGAAGACATCGCTGGATTTTTGTGCACTGAAAATTTTTCCCAGTTTCTTTCTCTTTGCCGTATATCATTTATTTGCCACCATTGAATCGCTGTATATGATAGTACGGATTATATATATATATATATATATATATATATATATATATATATATATATATATATATATATATATATATATATATATATATATATATATATATGTATGTATATATATATATGTGTGTGTGTGTGTGTGTGTGTATACTTTGTGTATACTTAATGTTAATGTCAAATGAACAAGAAGTCTGTACAATAATGAAATTAATAATGAAATTAATAATGATGTTGATCGTGATAATATAAATGATCAATTGTTCATCAAACAAGTCATTCCATAATGTCTGGCTATCCGAAGAGACGGAATTGTGCATATTCAAAGATTCTTGGAACATAGTCGGAAGGTAATGTTAGAAGATACATGATAATGTTACGTATACCTCTGACTGTTTATGTTTTTTTAGTAGGTACACGCGGGACACATTACTTGTCAAATTGCCAGTCGTTCCTCTTCATCATGAAGCAGATATGGTAACATTGCTTCGGTATTCTGCTGAAATGGATACCCCTTACGCATTTAGCCCAAGATGACACAAAATGCTGTCGTTCCTTCTGTAATTTTGTTATAAGGGCACCAACAAACATATACTTACCGGTCTGCTGGGTTTTGAATCCGAACAGTTTTCGCGAAAAATCCTGAACAGTTTGTTTTTGAAGAGTCACATTTTCTTCGTCCCTGAAACAGGATAATCGCACAGATATAGACAGGACCCGGCCTGACGGGCCATCCCTGGCGGGCAATCCCTCAGACCTGTCAGGACTCCAGCCGGGGTCTAACTGCTACTTGTTGCAGCTTGCCACAGGAAACACGGCTTTTTTTCTCTACACAGAATGTAGCAGCAAATTTCCTATGTATCTGGAAAGGCAACAGTATTTTAGGACAACTAGGACGGTTGCCATAAATGTATGCATGTCATTCTAATGGAAGCTTATTTCATATGAAATTTTGTCGGAGCTTTATCGTATGAAACCAGGCTTTCAAACACTAATTTTTGTGTACTGAAAACAAAAGATCTTCATTGTTTTTAGTCTATAGCCTATGGCATCTATAATCGCCTTTATTTGTATCTACATGGAAATTTTATATCAACGGCAAGAGGGGTGTTGTAAAATCGAAAATGGATTTATTTATAAACGCTGTCAGCAAATGCTTTGTCATGACAATACAAATATTTTCCTTATAAATATGCTTACTACTGTCACTTTTACTCCGTTGTCTTAGTTGGGTCTGAATCTTGTTTGCAGACTGCTCGTTAACATCGCAGGGGTAATAATAATAATAATAATAATAATAATAATAATAATAATAATAATGATGATGATGATGATGATGATGATGATGATGATGATGATGATGATTATGATGATGATGATAATAATAATAATGTAACCCCAAAAACGAAAAGAAAGAAAGACTTTTGTGATAAAAAAGAGAATGGCGGTACATCCATGAAATTCGCGTAATAAATGAAGACACTAGCTGATAAAAAATAGCTTCCGAATAAAAACCTCTGTCATTATAATATGCCATTTTTTTCAATGATGGAAGTGAAAAAAACACCAAGAAAAAAATTGCTATGGCCAAGATTCACTTTTTCCATAAAAAAACTTTTTCCATCACTGGAAGTTTGATGTGAAATTTAATCAATCCATCTAAGTAATCCTTCAGCAAATGAGCATATATTCGAGCATGTTGTGTATATGATGGTTTCAGAGTGCACATACATGATCATGTTATCGAATTATTTTCTCAAATGTATTGCTAACGATTTTTTTGTTAAATTGTTTCGTTTACACGTTTCCATATTTCTTGTGTGTGAACGTCAACTACTCGAGTGTCAACACAAAATTCATGTATTCCTGGTCATTTACATCCAGAGTCACAACTGTTGCGTTTTTTTTTCATACTTTGACAACCATGTTCCTTTTTCTTTCTTTTTTATTTTTTGTTTCGTATGTGATCTCCATGATATTCGTGCTACATATGCGTTTTTCATGTTTCGTGTCAGTCCTTTGTATTCCATTCTTATGTCAGTTTGCTCATTTGCGTTATGATATATGTATTTGTGACAACGCTTGTATGTACCCCATGTACACAGACAAATTAACTGATTCCTACTTCATAACTACAGCAGTGATTATATTACCAGAATTTTCAAGAATTTGTCTTCATGCTTTGTCTGGGCACCATATCTTGACGGATAATTGTTACGTTCTGTTATATCCATGGGGATAAGTACACAGCAATATAGAGCTGTCATTGGCTCATATTATTACCGCAAATGCCTGGTCAAAATCATATCTTGTACTACCTTTACACCTGATCATGTCTTACCTGCATTTAATTTTCTTGCATTGTTAACTACCTTTCTCCTGCTTAAATTATATTGTAACCTCAGACACGTGGCTGAAATTTTATGCAAATTGCTCGTGTTTGATGTCCACCCCAATCCAGGGCCCACGGATACATTCACTCAAAATCAATTCAAAATTTGCCATGCAAACGTCCGTAGCATTAAAAGTCCTGACAAACTTGATGAATTACATTTCTTGGCCACTTCGGAAAAACTCGACGTTATTACTGTATCTGAAACATGGCTAGATTCAAACTACCCCAGTGAATTATTATGCATTGATGGTTTTGGTATGCCCATACGCAAGGATAGGACTGTGGGTACTGGGGGAGGAGTGGCGATCTATGTAAGGGACAACTTACCCTGTACTCACCGAGCGGACCTCGGATCTGCCAACAGTGAATGCTTATGGGTTGAATTTCGACTCAAATACGGTTTAGTTCTCTTAGGTGTGTACTACCGACCACCAGGGCAATATGCCGCAGACAGAGATTTGTTTATTGAGGAGCTCGATCTTTCTATTACTTCAGCCCTCGAGTGTAATCCTAAAACTCTAATCATAACCGGTGACTTTAATGATAGGTGCCAGTTATGGAATACTGATCATCCAGATAGCGACTTAGGACTGCGCCTAGTCAATGTTTTATCCCAAAATAACTTATTCCAATTAATAAACGAACCGACCAGAGTAAACGATGTATCCGAAAGTATCCTTGATCTCATGATCACAGATTCACCAGGTTATGTTCTAAATTCAGGTATCTTACCACCCATTTCTACATCCGATCACTCAGTTGTATTTTGTACTTTTTCGATTTCCCGCCGCGTAGACCACCCCTTCAAAAGGAAAATTTGGGACTTCAAGAAAGCTAATTTTGAAGATTTAAACAAAGCTGCCCTTGACGCTCCTTTTAACACAGGATTTGAAGTCTTTGATGATATCAACGATGTGGTATCTTTCTGGACAGATCTTTTTAGCGGCTTATGCAAGGACTTCATCCCTTGTCGTGACATCCTTGTACGACCCAAAGATAAGCCATGGGTCACTTGTAAAATTAAACAGTTACTTAGACAGAGAAATCGTGCTTGGAAACGTTTCAAACGTTTTAGCAACAAAATTCGTCCCTTTACTTATATCGAGTTTATTACTCTTGAAAGACTCTACATGTTCTATAAACGGAAGCGCAACACTGCAGTCAGCGCCCTTCGTAGTTCCATGAGGTCATATTTTTCAAAAATTCGCAGTGAAATGGATTCTAATATCATTAATCCAAAGAGATGGTGGAACCTCAGCAAGAGTTTTCTAGGTTCCAAGCTCAATCATTCCATACCTCCCCTTCTCGAAAACGGCACTGTAATATCCAGTAACGTTGAAAAGTGTGAAGTTTTCAATAATTACTTTGCCAATCAATGTAAACTTCCTCATGAAAACGATCCTATGCCCCTGCCTGACTTCTCATATCGCACCGATGCGAGGCTCAGTGAATTCCAAATTGATGAAAACGACGTTAAAAAGGTTTTACAATCTCTTAAGTCCAGCTCTGCTACGGGACCCGATGGTATAGGTAACCTCATCCTAAAGAATACGGCTTCTGGCCTCTCCCCATCGCTTACCAAACTCTTTAATCTCTCTCTTGCTGCTTCGTGCTTTCCAGATTCTTGGAAAAAATCTAATATGTGCCCTGTATTCAAAAAGAACGATAAGCAGGTAAAAAGCAACTATCGCCCTATTTCATTACTGTGTAATGTTTCCAAAGTTTTCGAACGTTTAATATTTAATATTCTGTACGAGTACTTTATTCGTCACGATCTACTGACGCACAAAAACTCTGGGTTTAAGAAAAACGACTCTACCATCAACCAGCTTATCAAAATCGTTCATGACATATATAATGGCCTGGAACTACGAAAAGAAGCCAGGATGGTTTTTCTCGACATCAGTAAGGCTTTTGACCGCGTGTGGCATGAGGGTCTTCTTTTCAAATTAAGACAGCTGGGTATTGAAGGTGCTTTACTCCAGTTTATCGGTAGTTACTTATCAAATCGCTTTCAGAGAGTTACGATTGGTGGTCAGTCGTCCTCCTTGCTTCCTGTACAGGCAGGGGTACCCCAGGGCTCTATTCTGGGGCCTCTTCTTTTCCTAGTTTATATTAATGACATAACTGATAATATTGTGTGTGATATTAAGCTTTTTGCTGATGACACTAGCATTCTGGAGATAATCCATGATCCCGTTACCTCTGCAGGTCGGATGAACGCAGATCTTGTTCATATCTCTACATGGGGCAAACAGTGGAAAATGTCTTTCAATGCTATTAAGTCTCTAGCTGTTTTGTTTTCCACTAAACATAACAAGCCAGATCACCCACCTTTACTCCTTGGCAATGCTGTTATACCAGAAGGTACTAGCCATACACATTTGGGCGTTACACTTTCTAGTAATCTAAAGTGGGATGCCCATATTACCAGAATCGTGGAAAAAGCGAGGAAACGTCTGTCTCTCCTCCACAGACTTAAATTTAGGTTATCCCGCAATACTCTGATTCGGCTTTACAAATCCATGGTACGACCCATCTTAGAGTATGGATGTATAATTTTTGACAATTGCTCACAGACTCTCTCTGATTCCCTCGAGTGTGTTCAGTATGAAGCAGCTCGCATTTGTTTAGGAGCCCTGAAACGCACTCCCCGTCATCTTATGCTTAAGGAATTAGGCTGGCCTACTCTAGCTAAAAGACGCCAATATTTCAAATTAATCATGTTTTATAAAATTGTTAATGGTCAAACTCCCGCTTATCTTTCGGATCTCGTTCCGAATAACAATGGTCAGCCCACTGTCCAGTTAAGAAACCGACGCAGCCAAAGACAAATCAGGTTTAACTCCTTACGGTTCGGAAATTCGTTCATTCCTTCCTCTATTGAACTATGGAACGATCTCCCCGACGACATAAGACGTTCTGCAACTTTATCCAAATTTAAATCTACTTTGAAAAATACTTTATTGTCTGTAGATCCTGTTCCTGTTTATTACTCACACGGTAGTCGATTTTCTAATATCATACATACTCGTTTGCGCTTGGGCTTCTCCGGACTAAATTCCCACCTACACAGATTTAATATAATACTGTCCCCAGCTTGTAAATGTCTAAATCCTGACGAAAGTATTCTTCACTTTTTCCTAGAATGTCCCTATTATTCAGTTCCCAGGAAATCCCTTTTAAAAACGGTTTGTTACATTCTAGCTCCAGGTGTGAATCCTAGTCTTGTAGTCTATCTAGCAAGTGATATACTTATCCGGTATCTTATACATGGTAACAATGACCTTTCTGCAAACCTTAACATTAAATTATTTGATGCTGTCCAAAAATTCATTTCTGACTCCAGACGATTCATATTTTGATTAACATGTTGATCCTGTCAATATACGGTTTATGGCTAAGACTGTCGTCATTTTTTTCTTTTTTTGGTTACCGAGCTAGTGACATAGTGGATTTTTCTGGATCAATAACTTGTACTCATTCTTTAATCGACATGTCTCTGCTTGTGAGTATCTACTTCATAGCATTCAGGAAAGTGTATTTTTCAATATTATTGTAACAATGAGTGGTACATACAAAGCATTTCGTGAATTGTATTGTCCTGTGTGTATTGTATATATTCTGTGTGTCTCTCTATGTCTGGAGAGCCTGTTTTTTAGTATCTCGATGTATACTATTAGGTGATCCAGAATAAATAAATATGTTTAAATTAAATTAACAGAAATTTGCCATAGTTAAGGAGAAGAATGAAAGTGCTTGCTGGAGATTTGAACCCGAGAGCGCAAGATCAGAAAGCAAAGAGGCCCTCGGCAGCTTTCGATAAATATGGAGCACAGGAGGGTTACAATCTCAAACACGTGACATAGTCGTCATTAGAATAATGGCACCTGTCTTGCAATGAAAAGACTGTTCGATTCAAAAGTTTGAGAAGAGAGATTAAGTTGTCTGAGAAGTCTCGCGAAAAAATAAGAGAAAACCACGCTCGGGGAGTGGTCAGTGATATAAGTGATGAATATGAAGTGAAACCGATTCCCCGTTTTTGAGCTTTTCTTTACAACACTGTGTATTAATATAGGCCTATAGATGACAGTAGGATCCACAACTTTTAAGAATAATGAAAAGTGGCTCTTGGTTTAAACATATTTTATTCAATGAGAACAATTGGGGAGAAGGGCCAAGCCCTATATAAACCTCTCTCTTGCAGAAAACGAGACGGTAAGACAGGACAGACGTTACATCACAAAGCCTACTGCCGTGCTCTATGAGTGGAGCACCGCACTAGGATAACAAGGAAAAGTAAGACACAACATGGTCCACAGACAGTGGGGCAGGTATAAATTAACAATAGTCAAATTAACCTTGAAGTTCACAGACAAATTGCAATTTACATGCAAAACTGAGTCCATATATATATTTGTTGATCATGTAGTGGCACTGGGCTGAAAACGTTTGGTTTTTATGATACAACTGTATATCCTTTGACGGCCAAGAATATTTTCTTGTTTGTTTAAGCTCCAAATAGAACAGTTTCCAGACTGAAGGAGGAGGCATAGTTAGTTACTAAAGCATGTAACTGGTCTCTCTGAATTGTATGACAGGAACAGGCAAAAAAATAGCGCCATACATTTTGACTCCTTGTCTACAACGGCAATCCGGAGTATGTGATAATCCAATAGTACGGAGAGGAGCATTCAACTGACTGCCACCCATTCTCTAAACTGGCACTGGGATGAGATGGTATTATGTAACGTTGATCACTTGGAGATTTGGGACTTAAATTTCACTAAGGACCTGAAGTCCAACATTCATATTGAAAAAAAAAAAGAAAAAAAGAATAAAAAAGAAAAAAAAAAACAATCTGCATGTCGTAAATGGGTATTTCAGTATGCAATCTGCATGTCGTAAAGGGTATTTCAGTATGTTCGTGCTGGCATAGATTACCCAGTAGGCTTATCTGCTGCTGTTAAACTGGAACTATGGGAAAGAGTGGCACTACCGACACTTTTATATGGTTCCCATGTTCTCTCATTTAACAAAACGCAGCTGGAACTTATTGATGCTCATTACTCAGAGTAAAATAATTAAGCAAGTGATTGGGTTGCCGAGTATATCCCATTAGTCCCACTTACTTGACACTGTAGGTTTAAACCGCATTCAATCACATGTTAAAGACAGAAATATGACTTTACCCAACAAAGGTTTTTTGCTGGGCGGCCAGTATAGTGATTTAAGCTGTTTTATGATATCCAGGTGTATTTTAACTGGTGCCACATGTAAGAAAACTCTTATCGATTGAATTGTATCTTTTAATGTATCTCCCCTGTAGATTTTTATGTCACAGTGTCCGGGCAGCGTTCATAATTCATCTAGTATTTCTAATTTTTCTAAAGACAGTTGCAAAAACTCAGATGATGGGGTTGTTGATAGCCTAAACAATTCAATATTTCATAACGATTTTAACAAGATGGGATCCGCTGTACACACACCGGCTAATTTGCTGGCAAAAGTCTTCTAATGTATTGAGAGTAAATTATATTTCTTAGCTGTATCTTAGTTAAATGTGCTTGCCTTTTATTTGAAAAACAAATGTACACCTGTACTTCTGTATGTGTTCCCCAGCTCTGGGGGTTTAAATACAGTGGAACCTCATAATACGGACCTCCTTAATCCGTGTGTCTCATTAATCTGAACACTTCTCCTGCAACTGAACTGTTCATTTCAAGTTAATAGTGATTCAGTAATCCAGATGCTTCATTAATCTGAACAGTTCACTGGCGTACAAAGGTGTTCGGATTAACGAGGTTCCACTGTATATCATCATCATCATCATCATCATCATCATCATCATCATCATCATCATCATCATCATCATCATCATCATCACCATCATCATCATCATCATCATCATCATCATCATCATCATCATCATCATCATCCAGGTCTAACGTTACGAAGGGCGTGCTCAACATGCCGGGCAGGGATTTGCTAGTTCACTGACCGACAACAACTGATTGTCAAACGCCAAAACACGTTAAGTACCGTTATCTCAACATTCGTTGTTAACTGTTTGCTATACATAGACGTCTCGACAAAATACCCTCAAAGAAACGTTTATTTAATTCCGGCGATGTTGAATTTGATGGATGAAGGGGATTGACCCAGCAGTTGCTTTATTTGCACGAGAGCTGTAACTATTATTGAAACTGAATGGATATTGACGGTCATTGAGTGTGAATGTTATGTGATTGTTATACGTATCACTCTGGTCTAGTTGACTTTCCCGATTCTTACTTGATAACATCACTTTCAGCAAGTCTAGGGATTCACGACCGCTCGCTTTACCTATCGGAAATATTTTAACAGCAAACATGGGAAATCATAATATTTTATTGATCCCCCGTTTCTGGGAAAATAAAAGCAATATACATAAAGATACAGTTCTTGTAGAAAATCATAAATATAATACAGCAGAGGATACATCTGAAATAAAGTTAATACAAACAACATAAAGATAAGCAAAATAAAGAATATAGGTCACAGATATCACAAAATAACTCAAACGAAATCACAAATATTAACGCATGGCCATGGGGGTATTGCCGCAGGGAAATGGAGTGTTCAGATTGGATAAATTATATTTTTCTTTTATACATTATAGTTTAGTTTAAACATATTTATTTCAACTGGATCGCCCTATAGTACATCGAGATGTCACTAATCGGGGGGTTCTCCAGAACATGGAGTGACACACAAATAGTATATTATAAAACACACAGGACAAAACATGAACAAAGTTACCCAATTAACAAAGAAGCTGTACACATGTTTCAGATTTATACCATGTTATTCATGCATGGCGTTGAGGCTTTTGTTGGTAACATTCCACGAATTACTCGACAAAATCAGAAAGTCAAATGGCAAAAAGAGGTGAAATGTACCATACAAGTGTGAATCTAATTGAAAAAAATATGGAGAATCCGGGTATCGATCCCGGTACCTCTCACATGCTAAGCGAGCGCTCTACCACTTGAGCTAATTCCCCTGTTATAGTCACTGGCTTCATGCTTAGTTCCGTATCTTATCCCGATGTGACATTGCAGTTTATCTCATGAGTCACTGCGGACATGCCACATGTCGCACGGCATGTAGGCTCCAGGATAACAACTTTGACCTCTCACTCAACACCGTCTCTGTGGCGCAATCGGTTAGCGCGTTCGGCTGTTAACCGAAAGGTTGGTGGTTCAAGCCCACCCAGGGACGTGGTAAAGCCTTTTTTTGATGGAAAATGTCGTATCATAACCAATCAGGTTTTTTTCTTTCTCTATTTTGGGAAACGAAGGGTCACTAGGCACCACCAGTCCCTTGGCTTTGTTTTGATAAACACAATTTGTTGTTTTTTGTGCGTGTTGTGCTTTTCTTGAGGTAGCGCTGGACACAACTTGATGTATATTAGTATTTTTATGTATATATATATATATATATATATATATATATATATATATATATATATATATAATATATATGGAATAGGGTATTGACAACTAGGAAGTGGTTCTGGGCAAAAATACACAAATACAATATATATAAATATATATATATATATATATATATATATATATATATATATATATATATATATATATATATATATATATATATTGTACATAGGCCGACTGTTTTGATCTGCTTTTAACTTGTATGGATATATAGTAGTGTTTATCTGTCTGGACGCACCCCAAGCTAACCCCTGCTTGTGGTGCCCCCGTGTAAAAGCAGTAGTTTCCAAATGGAAGTATTATTATACACCCTGGTAAAATACACTATCTAAATAGAGTCACCTGCATGTATAATTCCCGACGCACACTTGGGGAATTTGTCCGTCTTTCCAAATTTGCTTCAGCAAATCAAGTTTAGTAATGGGCATTTCATGACTTTAAATTACCTGTAAATTCCTGGCACTTTTGGGAGAGAGAGAGAGAGAGAGAGAGAGAGAGAGAGAGAGAGAGAGAGAGAGAGAGAGAGAGAGGGAGAGAGAGAGGATGACAAAATTGCACAAAAAATAGTGTTTCCTCCGTTTCAACTGATTTCACGCGTCCTGATCATAAAGTCACATACGCTTATTTCAATATTTTCACTTCAACCGCGAATGAGCATCTGTTGAAAATTTAACAGCACACAGACGGAAAATTACCAAGGTTCACCCTTCGCTCCCCCCTTCCCACCAAAAAAAAAAGCAAAGAAACAAAAAACAAACAAAAGTGTTCATGTATTTGCATGCAAAATTGTGTTAATGCACATTTAAGAAAAAAACAGAAATGATCCATAGCTGTATTAAATGTTGTCTGCTCTTATCATTTTTTTTTTATCAAGAAAAGGCATGAATGATTAGTTAACTGCTTTCCCCATAGCCCTGTGGGTGTCCTCGAGAGCTCTTGACGTGGTTTCCAGAGGGTTGTAAGAAAGCCCCACACAATTAAAAAAAAAATACTGAAATTGCTTCACACAACATATTTACATGATCGAACGATAGGCTTGTGGTTTTGTAGACTTGGTCGTGCTTGCATTCCACCTGTCGTTTTTAAGTAATGCACGTCAAAAAGAGATAGCGCGAATCTCATCCGGCAGTGTGTCGAAAAGTTATGTATAATTTATCTGAAATATGGAACTAACAACCATAACATTTTATTCGTCATGTGTGGGAACTATTCTGTAATAGTCATGACATATGCATTTTAAATGAAAGAATGACTTCTCGCTCCTGACGAAATCGATTTGGCTGTACAGTTGTAATGGTATAAATCCTACCATACTGTCGCGACGACACAGAAAATTGGGTGTTTATATTTTAATGCCTTCCAATTTTGCCGTATGGATGACTGCAATTTATAAGTGACAGTGCATTGTTCCAGAAGGGTATTCTATACATTATGCGCTTTTTATTGTACAAATTCCATTGCTTTGGATAAGAAAGAAATAAAGAAAGAAAGAAAGGAAAGAAAGAAAGAAAGAAAGAAAGAAAGAAAGAAAGAAAGAAAGAAAGAAAGAAAGAAAGAAAGAAAGAAAGAAACTGATTTGTTACCAGGCAATATATAATATTTTGTCCGGACTGGAGAAGCGCAGTTCTATTTCCTGAACCCATTTCCTGAACCTATTAATGTATCATTTCGTCTGCAGTGCTCATGTAATTGTCATATTAAACATGATAATAGTCATCCTTTTTATTTTTCACACTATGAATAGCATGCTCATCCGCCATCTGTGCATGTGTAGTCTCTATATTTCATTCAAAGTCCAGGAGCATTAGAAAATAAATGGGCAAAATATGGAAAAAAATTGATAGAAAGCATTTTTTTCAGGAAAGGTGCAGGAACATGTATACACATCCCTCCCATAGAGTTTAGCAAGTTCACCCTTGTGGCAACTTCACAATTCAAGATGGCCGCTACAGCTACCACTAATTATGTCTGTTTCAAAACGTGTTGTAATATTTCCGAAAAAAAAACTTTCAAGACAATAACTTTTAAATGGAATTTGTCGCGAAAGTGTTTTTTTCCCTTTACTGGATCAAAATAATTCCGATTAAGACCAGTTTATTAGCATAATCAAAATCAACAGTTAGTATTGTAAAGGATATAAAAGCATTTTATTAAAGCCCCCAAGTTCACACGTAGCACTGAAAGTGAATATACATGTCAAAATCCCTGGTGATCTTCATTTTGCTCTTGACGGTTGATATCTACTGCAAAGTGTTGCCTGGCCTGACGATACCATGTATGGTCAGGTTTGTGACAAATATCATATGAACATAAACATTCTGGAAGTCGTTCTGCAGTAGTGTTGGATGGACATGGCTGTTCCTATTCCACAAAGAAACTCTGCTGAACAGCAACGACGTGCTGAACACAAAGCATCCCCAGATATTATATTTGAGCTGCATATCAAAGCCCATGTACCCAGAGGGCATTTTTGATCAATGCGAAAAACAAGGCTCGCCTCATACAAAAACTTAAAGGCGCAGGGTGCAGGGGTCTTCAAGTCACACAGAGCATCGTCAGTGCTGTCCGCTGAAAATATCTGTAGCAAAATCTTCTTTCCTTGTAGCATTTTTGCCACTTCTTTACAAAAGAAACACTTATTTTTGAGAAAATCTGTAGCAATTTTTAAGAGCTTTGTAGCAAAATTTTGCTACAATACTCAGTTGGACAGACCTGGTCGTTGATGCTGATTGGTTGATGGTGTGAACTGGTATGGATGTATCTAAGATACAAATAAAACCTGCTGTTGTTGTTGGTGCTGATAAAGAACCGGCAACGCGCCTAAAACCATCCTGGCACCTTAACCGACCGGTTGCCCTTCTTCCCACTTGTTTTGTTTGTTTGTTTCTTTGTTTGTTTGTTTTTGTTTTTGTTTTTGTTTTTTGTTTTTTGAAATAAAATACGTTTAAACCAAACGAACCTGCCGGTTAAGTTGGTTTACAATGTGAGTCCAGACCCGGACATAAATACACTTTCCGGGTGGAGTCCTTTACAGATATACTGTATTTGTCACATTCAGGAAGCTCTTGCTGGTCTAAACCAACACTTGCGCTTTTTAAATGCAGTTACCGGGTGTTACACTGTATCTGGCCTTTACAACCAAGGCAGGAAGAAAGCTATTGCTCTCTTAACAGATTGTCACAACTGGGCGTTCTTGAATGAATTCTCTGAAGCACACAGCACACCAGACCAAGTCCGTGCATGACATAACTGAGTATTCGGTCAAAAAAAAATAATAATGCAATGATTTTCCCATCGATTTGTATCAAACAAACATAGGCCTCACTTCTTTTAAATCCAAGAATTATTTATGGCTTAGGTGATCGTACCATAAAAAGTATAGTCAACATTTTAAAGCCGCCCTATAAATATATTGAGAATTCTGGGTAGTTTGAATCTCATGAATGACCTTGTCACCCCATCACCATCTTGTAAAGAACCTTTATCTCTGTCGTAGGTTAATGTGTTCTACTGTCAGCTTCTTCTGAACAATCTTTTGTTCCATATTACTGTTTTCTGTATCATAATTACTGTGAATACATTTATTTTCAAGGGCATTTATTTTCACGATTTTAGCAATTTGGACCTTTCACTGAGACTTTAAATTCACTATTTTAGTTTTACTTCCAGTCAATGCCATGTTAGTTTTTTTTTTCACTGTATTCTTAATTGCACGGTTTTGATACATCAGCGAAACAAGCAAAAAATAATAAACAAGCAAAAAATAATAAACAAGCAAAAAATAATAAACAAGCAAAACTAAATGAGTTCACAGTAGCCTCATCATCTCCAACAGGTGGGATTCATATGGCGGCAACTGGCTTCCCCAATTGATTGTAACATATGGTGGAGCAGATGATTGGCATCCAGTATTATCTATATGTCCATGTATTGCTGTCTTCATTATTATTAATGTTATTTTTATTATCGTCTTCAGTATTATTAATGTCATTTTTATTATCGTCTTCATTATTATTTATGTTATCATCATCATCATCATCATCATCATCATCATCGTCGTCGTCGTCGTCGTCGTCGTCATCGTCGTCATGACCATCATCATCATAAAACCATGTATTACTGTTGTTCTGTATACCTTGTTGTATGATTTGCACAAATATCACCATCAACATACAATCATTTTCATATAATCACCGAGCATTAGGCCGATAAAAGTAGGAAACAAATTTTAAAATTCAATACAGTCAGTTGTCATTGGGAAAACATATTGTTTATAACCACATATTCGTGCCCACATATTCGTGCTGTGTTGATACATACATACATGTATACATACATACAACCGGGTGCCATATTTCAGGGAAAATGGGAATACCAGGATAAAAATAAAAACGCATGAAACTTTCCCCATCAACTACTGCCCGTGCCCATCGTAAATTATAATGAAAGTTAAAGGGTACTTTGTGTACAGTATATCTATCTGAGTGTGTACATGTGTATATGTACAAGAGGCCTTTATTTTGACTGGTTAGCCTGTCGGCCAATTGTTTTTCTCTTCAATACGTTTAAACCAAGGGGGTCTTTCTTATGCAACAGGAAATCATAGAGCAGGCCTGATGATTTCGGTGAGGATTTTGTGACATTATTTGGTAAAACTACAGTTTAACGGGTGCTGACATCCTTGGATAAGGGAGCCAGGAAAAATTTAACATATAGGGACTTACAATGTGGACATGTTTTTGTTTCGCAGCACATATGTTAACACCCTTGTATTGGATCAACTTTGTTCAATTATATGCCCCTGCGGGAGAGTGGACCGGGGCAAAATTGGGACAGATTTAGCAATAAAGAATGATGATTTTGTCCGGTAAGCTTTGAGCAAACTGAAATCAGTCATTTTCTGGGCCGTGAATCTTTTTCTCCGTATGTTTAAGGCCGAAGGTCATAGGATGGTCCTTCGTCCGTCGTTCGGCGTCGGCGTCTGAGTCGGCGTCCATGAGCCAACAACTCGCATTTTCGACTTCTCAAAAGGTGCCAATCAAATTTACTTTAAACTTTGTGGGAATATTTCCATGGGTAGGCCTCTACCAAGTTTGTTCAAGTGGTTACTCTTCAATCATTTTTGGACTTGTTTATGATGTTTTGGTAAAATATGTCAAAAATCTTCTCCAAAATCGCTCAGTCATTTGCTTTAAAATTGCATAGTGACACTTCTCGGGACCCCCAGACTCTAATTTGTTAACAGGTGGCACTACAATTATTTTCCCAAACACCTGCTGAGCACCGTTGGTTTTCTCCGGGATCTCCGGTTTTCCTCCTTGGGATAATTGGGCTAAGATCTTGCCTGCTGGACCCTGTGGGAGAACAGCACATAGACTGAACAGGCTATCCAGTATAAAGATGTTCAATCATCATCATCATCATCATCATCATCATCATCATCATCATCATCATCATCATCATCATCATCATCATCATCATCATCATCATCATCATCATCATCATCATCATCAATACAAAAGTTGTTCACTTGGTCGAGACAATCTTTATCCCTGATTTTTAACAGTTTTACAGTTCATGTACCTGTCAGTTCATACAGGCATTCCTATTGACGGCCATATACATCAATGAGAAAAGCAATAGAATTTCACATTTTCAACTTCTCCAAAACCGTCTATTAGATTTACTTCAAACTTGGTGGGGATGTACCTTGGGTGGGTCTCTTCCAAGTGTGTTTTAAAATGGTCATTTTAAAAAAAAAATTTTAATGATTTTTCTTTTTTTGGGGGTGGTGGCTGGGGGGGGGGGGGGGGGTTCAAAATCATCAAAAATCTCCGAAACTGGTTAGCCAGTTGCTTTGAAATTACATGGGAAAACTTCTGGGGAACCCAGTCCTTAATTAGCCCCTGTTCAATTTTTGCACGATGAGGTTAATATAAGCTTCGTCTACTCCCTTATTGCTATTGAAAATAAAATATTTTTAACCCATTTGTTCAACAGGTAGCGCTGAGAGTTTTGTCCATTTTTTGATCAATTTTTGTCTTTTCCTCATTTTTGACTTCTACGAAACCGTCAATAAAATTGTTCTGAAACTTCATGGAAATCTGGTATCTGGGAGGGTTACCACCAAATATATTCACTAGGTGGTGAAATTCTGGACTCCATAACTTTTCTTTTTTTCAATCTGGGCTGTCGGTTAATGCATGCATTCGTATCGAGTACCATGTGAGTCAGCGGGGATCACACCTGAAACTCACATTTTACTTCCACTTCAAAATCCTCAACCGCAAAACTAGAGTGAAACTTATTATGGGTGGCTGTTCACACAGCCCCCTTGTTATCATTATAATTATTGTGAAAACAGGAAGCATTGGGTTTTTGTTTCATGAGACTTGTTGCGTCAGAAAGCTAGCACTGTCTAGGTATGCCTTTTTAAGCTGGTCTCCCTTGTCAACATTATTATCCGCAAGTTACGATCTCCATGGGCAAATTCCAGAAACACTTGCCAGCAACACAAACTTGTGCAAGGTGCTCGCATCACCGCTCGTAAAGTTTACAGACACGCACTCTCGTTTGATCTCTCCACATGTGGTGTGTTCACATAAAACAACCATATTAATTTTTTTTCACCACGATTTTGGGACAAAACAACCGGAGGGAAGGACTTCTCCAAGGCTGGAAGCTCTATATGTGCCAGTGACAATCACTCAGAATTGGTCTTTCTCCATCACCCGTCAGGTGGCGGCAATGACGGACTACAACCCTAAAATCATGTCGTCGAGCATCTCCAGACAGGAATTTCTTTGTTTCAGGACAGAAGAGTTTGGTCTGGCAATATGATATGCAATATACCAGACATGACCCGAATATTGGCCTCCCGAATACACACACACACACACACACACACACACACACACACACACACACACACACACACACACACAAACACACATACACACACACACACACGCACGCACGCAAGCACGCACGCACGCACACACACACATACATATATATATATACATATATATATATATATATATATATATATATATATATATATATATATATATATATATATATATATATATATATATATATAGGGGGAGAGAGAGAGAGGGACAAACAGAGACAGAGAGTGACAAACAGAGAGATCTATAAAACAATGATAAAACTATAAGATCTCGGGAAATCAAATATGGAGTTTTTCAGAAAGATAACGTAATACCGTATGACAAGCCATTTTAACATTTAATCCGAATTCTGGAAATCTGACTCCCCATGCTCTAAAATGAATGATATATATATATATATATATATATATATATATATATATATATATATATATATATATATATATATATATATATATATAAAATATATATATATATATATTATTTATATATATATATATATATACATACCCAATTTCCATATATCTTAAATTCAATTTTAGATGTCTATAAATCGGCCATCTTTTTAGACATCTGAAATTGATTTTTCATTATTATTATTATTATTATTATTATTATTATTATTATTATTATTATTATTATTATTATCATTACTACTACTACTACTACTACTACTACTACTGCTACTACTACTGCTGCTGCTGCTGCTATTAAGGCCTTCATAAGGTGAAATAGTGTACAATTACAAATAAAATAGTGGAAAGTAAAAAGCTTCTCACACATTGACATGATTTAAGGGAGTCATTCATAAATTTCTAAATTAAACTAAAAGAATGTCCGTTGCTCTCTGCAAACAAAGACCGAGAAGTTAATTTAGAAGGTCTTAGCCAGCAGGGCCGTAAGCATGTGTTCCGTGGACCAGGGTTTCATAAAATTATGCGTATAAAAAGGGCTTTTGAAAGAGTCCATCCCTCTGTTTTCAGAATAAACATTAAAATTCCTTTTTGGTGTGTTAAAAGCGAAAAAGCCCATTGGCAAAGCACGATGGTCCCTTTCCTGCGTATATTTAGACACGAGAAAAATAGTGAACTTTGGTAAGGGCCAGCCAAACAGAAGCAAACCATCAACACACGTAGCGTTTTGTCTTTTCTAGTATCATTGACAGGGACAATGTTAGGAGCAGTCAGTAAATGCCTTTTGTCAGCGTGTTTACCGAGACCTAGAGAGTTATTCATAAGTGTACCTTGAGGACTATCCATATGCTGCAGGTCCATGCCTGACACTCAGTCCACGGCATACATCTATGGAAGTTGTACTGTTCAGTAATTCACAAAACCCAGGGTTTTGTAATACAAAACTCTAAGCATTGTAACAAAACCCAGGGTATTGTACTTAAAACCAAGAGTTTTATAACGATACCCTGATTTTGGTGGCAAATCCCAGGACTTTTTTGTCACAAAACCCGAATTTCTACACTACGCATGATAACAAAACAAGTATCATAAGTTTTAAATTTTGTTCAATATTATGCACAAAACCCTGGGATTTTCTGTACAAAGCCAAGGGTTTGGAAGACCAAACCCTGGATTTTGTCGCAAAAGCGAAGGTTTTGTCTCAAAACCCAGAAATTTGAACACAAAACTCTGGGTTATGTTACAAACTCAAGGTGTCACTGTGTGCACTTCATGAGCTCATATTTGTTGTTTGATTTGCCATTCAATCTTTTCACAAAACTCACGGTTTAATTTCACAAAGCTCACTGCTTAATTTCAAAACCCTGAGTTTTTTTCATGATAACCCTGGGTTTTTGCAGTTATTTTGTTCATTAATTTTCAAAACCCTGAGTTTTGTTGTGATATCTTTGTGATGTCACAAGTTCCACAGTTTTGAATAATTCGCAAAATGCTGGGGTTTGGGACGTTCCAAAACCCACGATTTGAAAATTTACAGCCAAATTGGTCATATGGATACACCAAAAACTCACAACACGGTTTTAATGTTGTAAACAAAGATCATGCCAAGATGGCGGATCTCGGAAAACTTTATCGATTCGCGACTTAAACGTCGTGTGTTTTATTATTGTGTGCACTTCATAAGCTCATATTTTAGGTCCTACAAGAGAAAACATGTGAGATGTATACCGCATATGTGTTTTTAAGAAATTAATAGATTAAGACTGATTTTTCTGGGACCGTTCGCCCGGCCCGGAGGGTTAGTGGCCGCAGGTGTAAGGCCTCTAATTTACTGCGCAGCTCAAGAACCTACCGTACGTTGTGCAGCTATACCTGCAGTGATGTGACCGTTTATTACGAATCGACTGACCCAACACATTGTGCTGATAATTATCTCATCACGACCGAGCCCATTTTTACATGCTATTCTTCAGCTCCACATTCATTCCCACCATTCAGAATTATTGCATCTTGTGAAAGATGCTTTTCGAGCTGTCCAAGGGTGGAAACCCCGTCCGTGATGACATGTCCCCTTGAATTCTTAATGTCAAGATTCAACAACATTGTTGAAAATAAGCA
Organism: Hermodice carunculata; assembly: GCA_964020975.1. NCBI lineage: Eukaryota > Metazoa > Annelida > Polychaeta > Eunicida > Amphinomidae > Hermodice > Hermodice carunculata. The sequence goes on along the minus strand of OZ026621.1, from coordinate 742,084 downwards.
GGGATGTCCAACTGGAGCATTGTTGCAAAATATTGCTAAAAAGCTCTTAAAAATTGCTACAGATTTTCTCAAAAATAAGTGCTTCCTATGTAAAGAAGTAGAAAAATTGCTACAAGGAAAGAAAATATTGCTGCAGATGTTTTTAGCTGGACAGCACTGATAACAATTCCTTTATTGACATCAATAAATGATTTCTTAATATCTATAAATGAATTTTTGACATTGGTAAATAAATTCTCGACATCGATTACTTAATCATTGATATCGATAAACTGGGAATAAACAGTAAAAGGGCACCCTAGATATTAATCATTTGAATTATTGATATCAGAAATTCCTCCCATTTCTTGATACGAAAAATTCAAATAATAAAACGAATTATTGAAAGCAGTAAAGAGGAAAGAATTCTTGATGTCAATAAATCAATCGATATAATTCAATATCTTGATATCAAGTGTTGATTTGATATTAAAAAATGTCTGATAAACAGTAAAACGGCGCCCAACAGATAACTATAAATATTTCTTTTACATATCTATAATTCGGCCATCATTAAAGATAACTAAAACTGATTTATATATACCTATGACTCGAATTTCAGATATCTTTAATGGTGTGAATGTTAAAGCGGTTTTTCATAATAATGGGGGGCGTCAAACAAAATTAATTTGCACAGGCCCGTTGAACGTCACACTGGACGACCCCCGACCCAGTATTTGTTATATACTGCATAGCCGTCATAGCGAGCACATAATAAAAAAAAAAAAAAAAAAAGCGAGAAGTGTGATTGCCCTCCAGCATCAAAGGACAACAATCAGTGGAGATGTGATACTAGCATTGTGTATCAAAATAAAAGGTGACTCAGCTAATTCAGAGGTTGTGTAACACAAATTGATTAAATTAAATAGCCAGCTAATCTGATGGATCTGGAGAGATTGTTCCAGGTTTGGAACCTTTGTAGGAAAGACATTTCTCAGTGCGGGATTGCTTGACATGAAGCTTACAGAGCAAGCTACTTTTAGTGTTGAGGGAATGGATTGTGCTTGTTTTGAGGTAATTGGGTGTCACTCCGTTTAAAGAATTTTGTGTCAACTTCGATGTATGGGACTCTTAGCGATCAGGTAACTTGGTCCAAACTAAACTTTGATTAAGCGCTGTGACATTGTGAGTGATCAAAATCGGAATATCCGCTAATAATGATAACCGGCCGCTCGTGGTCAGTGGATGGATGGCGGGTTTAGTCTGCCACCCCCTTCCTCTTCATCCCGTTTTTATGGAGAGTATTTTATTGTATTTACTCCTATCTGTATACTTTATGTAGTTAGCTTGTTAGACTTCAGGACCGCGGCAAAGAAGCGGAGTGCCACGGAATACTATTCGACTTGTCTGTACACTTTACTTAGTTATTTTGTCATTTTTTTGTTATTTTTTTTTTCAATGAGTTTCATTTCTCTTTCCAACCTAAGCTTTGTGACGCCATTTTGTATGTTTTCTCTTCTGTTCATGTTCATGCTTATTTCGATGTGTTTATTTGTACTTTTATTTCCTAATCCTTGGGTTTCGATAAAATATGATTATGTACGTGGGTATTGTTGATTGAAGTGACAGTTTTTTCCCCCGCCTGTCTTTGGTGTGGAAGACCACTGGGGTAGTCCACTGCGGCACGGCCTTTGAAGGAACATCGTCTGACGATTCCCGCTCCGCTTGAACATTTATCAAAGTCTCCTTTCATTAGAACGCAAAACAAGCAAGATACCTATAAAATAAACCACTAAGGCTATGATATGTTGGCATGTTTGCATCTTTTCCCTGCCCGCAAACATACTTGCGGCATGCCGCCGTGATACCACTCTCCTTTTGCCATGGGCCGTTGCTACCTGCATCCACGTGACAGGCTGTTAAGTATGATTGACGGGTGGCATTGTTCCGTTTGGCGGCAGAAAACCAACAGAATGACACATTGACGTTCGGATGACCACATGCCTGTATGGTTTTTGGCGGTTTCTCATATTTCTACTTTAGTTAAAAGCTTGAAGTTTCGATAACTTATGGAAAGGACTTTCATCCTGTAAAAAACGTTAAAATCCCAAAATCGGCCATGTTAAAGTTTTCGGTGTCTTACCTGTCCTTAAGATAATCTAAGGCTGGCCTTCAGACCTTCGTACGCCCACCTATTTACATGTCATTTGAAAACCAGCCAAGTTTGCTGTTATGATATTTCACCGAAGCCACCTACTATTTTTTGCTGCGATGTCCACTGTATTAAGTACATAGAAAACCTTCTTGGCGAATGTCTCAGACGTTCTTAGAGTCACAGTCATTCACATCCCATAACCGAAGTAATATTGAGAAAGTCGATTTTTGTAAAATGAGTCATGCTACGCTATCCTTTGATTACAACCGCAATGAAGCATATCTGTCAGACCAAATTTTTTTGTAAATACACAAACGATATTCTAGACCTGATGACTCTGAAGACAAGACTTAAATACGGATTCACATTTCAGACCTGTACACCAACAGTTTCCTGTTTGGCTTTCTTAAACACACTTTTGAAATTCATGTTTGCTCATATGTATATATAGTTTTCCTTCCTTTGTCCGATTTTCATTGGTGCAATATATGCTATGTGTAACTGATTTATCTACAGGGGAGAGTATTATCCTTTGGCTGTTGTTTAATACTTATTCAAGAAATAATTGCTATTACACTAAACTATTTTCTAAAGACATTGCAACATACCTGCAAAAATTAGATTATTTAGAAAATAACAGACTGATCCTGGTCGCAGTGGTTAATGCTCCGACATCAAATATGTTTTTCCAGTGCACAATTTTAACATTGTTGTCTTTCAGGATGGTGCAAGTACTTCAACAACTAGAAAATAAAATTTGCTTCAAAGCAAACCTGTCTGTGTGCCTTCAAAAGTTGTAAATATTAATTGCTATAACTTTTGTCCTGTGGTACTTCACATTCCATTAGACTGATGGCTGGATGAAAATTTCAAAGTAAAAATGACCTTGACCTTTGATCCTTGGAGTTTACATGTACATAACCAAAATGTGTAGTGTTATCATAGCTACAATTTGAGCCCACCATGATCAAAATTGGATAAAAATTGACGATGTTATGGCTAGATAAGAATTTCAAAGGTACAAATGACCTTGATGTTCGAAATTTAGCGGTCACATGTAAATCACAAAAATGTGTAGTGTTACAATAGCTACAATTTTAGCCCAACATGATCAAAATCGGATGAAAATTGAGTTATATATAGATACATGAAAATTTCAAAGGTCCAAGTGACCTTGACCTTTGACGTATAAAGGTTACATGTAAATTACAAAAAAATTGCAATGTTTCAATACCTGCAATTTGGGTCCAACATAGTTAAAATTGGGTGAAAATTGACAGAGTTACGGCTGGTTGAGAATTTCAAAGGTCCAAATGACCTTAATCTTTGACCTTTAGAGGTCACATGTAAATTACAAAAATGTACAGTGTTACAAACATATTAATTGAATTTGGATAGGTTTCCTGTACTTATAATAGTTTTGGAGAGTTTCAAAATGAAAATTTTCAAATGACCCTAATTTGCATAATTTTAAAACCGTTGGACCTCTTTACAAAAACTCAAGACTTCATGCATGGAGGTATAATCATACCAAGTTTGGAGTTTTTAAATATAATAGCTTTCAAATGAAATGACGAAAAAAATTAATTGCCTGTAAAGAAAGAAAGAAAGAAAGAAAGAAAGAAAGAAAAAGAAAGAAAAAAAGAATTCCTAGTAAAAAAATATGTGTTGGCACAGAGACATAATGACTGACATTTTGAAGGATGGGACGCCGCCTCACTTTTTGTGCATTGAAAAATATATATATATATATGTGTATGTATGTATGTATGTATGTATGTATATATATATATATATATATATATATATATATATATATATATATGTATATATATATATATATATATATATATATATATATATATATATATATATTACATGGTGTTAATCATCAATCACTTTCTTGCATGGCATACAATAATTTGTTTAAGCATTAACCAGGATAGTCAAATTTCCTGTCTATTGTAATTTTGTAAACACGCTTTCTGAAAGAACTTTTATATTCAGTCGTACCAAGTAGTGTTTATTCACGCACAACATACGCGTATTCGTTGTATAGATTGGATTAACCTCACCTGAATACAGTTAGATACCCTGTGTAGAAGAAATTTGCAGTGAGAGCAAAATACCCGTCGACCGGTTGAGTCACGTCTACCCACACGGCTGAAGCACCCGGGGAGTGCACAAGGGATTATGGTTCTTAGATGCCCATTTTAAGCTCATCAGTTAAACGTATGTGAGATTTTACAATTTGATGTTTATTTTTGTAAACTTTCTTTTGAAAAGTTCACGTCTTCTTTAGGTGTGACTCAAAAATCAGCACTTTCTTTTCACTTGAAACATGAAACCATAAAGTGAAGCAATTGAGCTCTTCTTTCACCTCAATAGTCATAAACGCACGAACGTTTGATAGGATTTAGCTCTATTACGATTTATTCCCTTACTACAAGCGATTTCTACCAAGAACCCGGATCTTAAAATGTGTGATGCCAAGTGGATGTTAAGATATACTGAGTTCAGTCCAACATCATACTTTGTGTGAAGCACCAAACACACACACACACACACACACACACACACACACACACATATATATATATATATATATATATATATATATATATATATATATATATATATATATATATATATATATATATATATATATATATATATATATATATATATATATATATATATATATATATATATGAGTGTGTATGTTTAGTTATGTATTTATGCAAGGAAGTGGACAATCATATTTGAAATTTTTATTCTGTTCTCCAGACGTTGCATTGTGTGCCACAATAAATACGTGTCTCAAAACATTCCAATATGCGTTACAGCAGTTCACACGTTATGTCCGCAGGCGTTGCAATCTGAGCCGCTGCAATTGGTAGGCGCACATTATGTCTCCAGACATTGCAATTGATACATTGTGCATCCAAACGTTGTAATGTAATTGGACAGTGTCATTACCATATTCAAACCGTAGTCCTAATGAAACAAATCCAAGTTGCGACCAAAGGCAATGTTCCTTGGTATGTATGGCACACATACACATAAATGTATAGTTCGTCTTTACCCAAAAGAGTCCAAAACGTATGTATAACGGCCCATAGGGTAAAAAAAGCCATGTCTAGTTTTAACATGACAGAATGCAAAACGTTTTGTTTAAAATTATAGGCCTATTTCAGTAAATTGGCTTGAACAGGTGCATCATTCATGGGCATATAGAACCGTACAATCCATGAAAAGGGACCAAAATTTGCAGCACATCAAGAATTTGCAAGCACGGGTTCCTAATATGTTGAAAATGTCATTAAAATTCAGCATTTAAAAAGGTACTAGTTGCACCCGTGCATTTTCATAAATGATGGCTATGAGATACATTAGCTACGCGGCAAGGAATAAGAGACGCCGTGGCCTTATGATTACAGTCATCGCTGTGCGAAAGGTAAGGGGTTTTAATACATGCTGGCCGATCCAAGGGACTTAATGTCTCTGGCTATTCACATGCAGCGACCACTTAACTGCCCAAATGCTTTGTAGCACGTCACATGGTCACGGAAATAGTGACTTGTGCTCCGAACACCATCTCAACCCCTGATCACTTTAGTTGCCAACTGTGGCGTTATCTTGTAAGGTCTTAAAATGCGACAGGGTCTCGACTATCACGTGACAAGCGACGTCGTGTTTGGGAAATTGAGGTCTGCAAAAGATGAAGGTTTCTATACTAAGATTGCACACAATACGGGATGTTCCTGAAACACAATTTCTAGGTTTATTCAGAGGACAGAAGAAACCAGATCAGGGAATGATAGGCCTGGGCCAGAGCAGCAAAGAGCAACTTCATGTACCGCGCCCAAAGACCATTACATCCGCCTGCTGCATTTCATCTTCCGGAATTTATCTATGTTCAGTGCGAGAAAGTTTCCCTAATGACATGTGGCCCAGATAGAGGCTGGGCTTCACTGGGCATGCCCAGCTCAGATGTCTACTTGGCCTATTTGCTGACATGACCCAAACGACTGCGGAGGCGGCAGACCAGTGGTGCCCACAGCACTGTGGATGGTCACGGCAGCAGTGACGTAGTTCTAGTGTCCTGTTCACCGCTAAATCCCGCTTCTTTATCCATTGACCTGATGGCGAAGAACTGGTCTGGCGCAGGACCAGTCACACACATCTACGGGGTGGACCAAATGTAATAGTTGGACAGACATCAGCATAAACTACCCTGCCCCCTAGTGGTCATCGATGGAAGCCTGAATGCCAGACGCTATATTTATGATGTGGAACCACATGTCATCCCCTATATGCAACAACACCAAGATACTACCATCTTCCAGCACGACAATGCCCGCCCTCATTCATGCAGGCTCACAACAGCACATCTGTACAATGATCACAACTACATCGATGTCATGGAGTGGCCTCGATTCTCACCAAACGTAAGCTCCATTGAACGCTTCCGGGAACAGTTTTGCTGACGTATCAAACATAGTACACCAATACCAGCCTGGCGGAAACACCTAATACAGGACCCTTAAGAAAAGCGGAGTAACATGCCACATTGCCAGATAAGCAGACTTATCAACATTATGTGCCAGAAATGTAGAGCATGCATAGATGATCAAGCGGGCACATTCGATTATGATCGACAATGTTTGTGTACCATTGGAGGAATTATGGACCATAACTCCTCCAAGGTGTACTTCAGCAATCTGAGCATGGCCCGTTGACTGTTTTTAGCTGCTGCAGCACACCCATGTGAACCCAGCATCTTTTAACGCCATGTCCGCAAAGTACACGCTTTACTGATTACTGATTGTAAAACTCACAAACATGAAAGTTTGTAAATATACTTTCAATAATATGTGTAACAGTATTTAATTTGAATCTTTTTACTGATGTTAATTATGTTACAACATACGTTGTTTCCCCTCCTGCCAGTTAACATTTCTCTCATTTGCCAGACTCCACTCACAAACAAGACCTGTTCACACAATCGTGTGCAAAATTGTCCGATAGTGTGTCTACATTTTAGTCAAAGAATTGCTGCAAGTTCAGTATAAAGGGAACGAAAATGTGATGCTCCACAGTCAAAATAGCCACAGCTACTCACTGTCGTTATTTTACAATAGATCAGTGTTAACGTAACAGTCTGGTTTAGCAAACATATCTAGTGTGTAATGTGGCTATTTACCGACTTTTGCTATCGATGTAGCCAATGTTTTTAGCTTCATGTGTTCTTAAGCTTTCTCAAAGCAATTTTTTCCTCAGAAAAATTCATAAAGCAGGGCGTATATATATCACATTGAGTAATAAAGGACATCAAACATTACCATTTATTTTAAGCCATATTGTTTTACATAAGGAAGAAAAAGTATGTCCATTACAATTTGATATTATCAAATATTATTAACATAACAAGTAATCTAACATAAAAACAGTAATTTGCCAAAAGTGTATATTCATTGTCATTCTTCGTCTTGACATAAAATGAATAATACATCTCCTATTTCTTGGTATATTTATCACTATCTCTCTTGTGTATAAACTATCTCTCATATTAAATTCACTATAAAATTTTCAAAATTTTAATTGTAATTAAACGTCGTCATGGTCTTAGTATATCCTGGTTTGTAAAATATAAAATCCGAATATATCAAACTCAAGTTGTCATTTAGAAAATTACTGCATATATAATGATACTTTCGGTATGTTGATTGTCCTTCTTGTGCTACAATCAAGTAATATGCTTTGTACAAGTTGTTAAACTGCAAATCATGCCCACGTGGACGACATGGATGCGCTGTCATTTACTTTTTCAGTACACCCACAGCTCTTTTGAATGCTGAAATGACAGCCAGCGGTTTGACAATTTTGCTTCTAATTTTGTTTGTTTTATCAATGACCATTTGATTCTTAGGATCAATGTTTAGGCCTTCATTGTCTCCAACAATCCTTGCTTTCAGAAAGCCTCTCATGATAGCATCACCAACGTACATTTTCTCATTGGTTTCTGTATCCAAGAAAGCACCACTATCTTTGTCGATTATACCTCTATTTACGGCTTCAGAAAAGGAAATACACTTCCGGCGGCGCTTGTCCACCACTGCACGAACTGCGTAGGTCTTGCTTTGCACTTCCGGTTCTCCCATGTCGCCATCAGCCTCGACTTCGATAAAACCCTTTTCTACCGCGTCGACTATCAGCATCTCCTGTCCAGTGCTGCTATTCTTAAAGATGCCATTTTGCGTTTCCAAAATGCCACGTTGTACCGCTTCCTGTCGGTCTACCTTCTCGTCGTTTTTGACATCCGTGACAGTCTTAATCTGGTGAGGCTTGATATTTTCTCTGATAGTTTTGACGGTTATTATTCCCAGTGTGGATTTCTTCTCTTTGGATCGACGCGTGGAAGTAAATTCGACTTTAATCAAACCCTGTGTCATGGCGACAGGTATGGGCATGGTTTCGTTAGTTGCAGGGTTCATGTACATGCCCTTACTTGGATTAATTATACCTAGCATAATTGCTTGCTGGAGCGCTATCTCAGAATTGTCGCGAGGATCGATCACTGATCTAATAACAAAAGTCTTCTTTTCCTCGACTTCAGCCGATGACAATTGCTCCGTTTTCGCAGTCTTATGTTCTGTGGCGTATCCCAGGTCACTCTCTTCCACTGTTTGCTTGGCCTGTGAAAATTCTTGATTCACTCTTGTGCTCACTATTTGCTCCTCTATCTCCTCCAACCCTGATTCCTCAATAGTTGCACTTTCCACTACAGTCCTGATGCGACCATTTGAGGCTTCTTGGAGTCTCGGTCTCACACCCGACTTCGCCGTTTCGTAAGCACCTGACCCTGAAGTTTCGGATGTCGTTGTGGTGGACATTGCATGGTTGTACTCATTGGACTCTGCACTTTCTCCCGTTGTTTCATCGAACCTTGCATTTTCGTATGAACCCAAGCTTGTTCTTGCGTATGCTGTCGTATTCGGCTTCCCATTTCCATACATTCCAGAGCCTGCACTTTCATACGTGGTTGCCTTCGTTGCTGTAATAGTTTCAAGGTTGTCTGTATCATCATCTGTTTTATCGTCCTCGATTCTCTCGATTGCTAATCGTGACATTTCTTCTATTCCAGTTAGCTTTTTCTCTACTTCACTCAAAGGTAGGTTTGTTTGCCAGAACCTGTAAAAAGAATAAGTGTCCATATATATATATATATATATATATATATATATATATATATATATATATATATATATATATATATATATATATATATATATATATATATATTGCAATTACTCTGTCTCTTGAACAAATTGAGAAACAAGACTGACTAAAATTGAAAAACAATTGCGACTGAACTTTACGTTTATTTTTAAAGTCGTCTTTATAAAGGAAACCTAAATCACTCCTGTTGGAAGCATTGATTTTACGAATTAGAAAATTAATGTACAATTACTTTCTGACACATGTAACATCTGATTTTTTTATTACATACTGCAGAGTAGAAAGTACCCAATACACAACAAATATACAAGCCGATGTAACAGCGATATCAAACGACTTCTGATCTATTTAAAACGCAAAATGAAGAGACTGATCAAGCAACCATACTGTATCACGGATGTACTAACTCTCACTAATACGTCCATGGTTTTTTGAAACATACGGGAAGTATAAATAACTAACCTGAATCTTTGTCACAAAGGATTGCAGTAAATAAACATATCAAAAATATTCAGATATGATATTAATGGTGAAATATATACACGGAAGACGTGTTAGTATATGATTATACTTTAATACTATAATTATATTTTTTCTATTAAAAGTGAAATAATGTATGCGTTAATGCACTATGTACATGAACAGTCTTCCGCCGTGCACATCAACATCCAGGATAGTGCTGGCTCAGGGTATCTTATTTGCGGGTCTTTCTGGAGAATTACATTGATTATTTTCCCCACTGAGCTCAGGCTGAGTCAGCAGCTTTCCTTGGGGTGAGTTGGGAGCCTAAATCAAAGAAAAAGGTTGACCCGGGGCATGCTATCTTATGTACAGCTCTCATGCATATTGTTTTTCATGGCACACGAAAATGAGTTGGTAGCAACTCATAAATGAAAACAAAAATATCTTAATTTATGGACGACTGCTAAATGGTCGCTTTTCGATCTGCTCGAACGTGAAAGTGCTATATAAATATTTTGCACCCCAGTGGAAAGATATAATTATCTCCCTAAAATGTGTTGAGTCACGGTATATTTCATGTATTTCTGGTGTAAATAACACTTTACTGGTTGCATCTTCCCTCTGCATTGCAAAACTGGTGTTTTTTTTAAATTTCATTTAACGCAATAAACTCTTTATTGGGACAAAATATGACGAACCGGTCGGCAGCCGGACTACAAAACTGGGTAAGACTCTTCCCGCGTGACACAAGACATAATGTCCCCATTTAAGTGTACACAAATTCTAAACGTATTATGCCCGTACATCATAGGATCTGATAATTACCCTGGAATCAATTACTGGTGAATGCCCTCGCATTGTTGTAAAGGACGCATAGCAGCTCCTTCTTCACAAAACATCAATACGAGACCACTTATCTTGACTTTGCTCAGATAGTCTGATGCTGATTAGAAGTTACCAATACAGAGCAACAAACTGGCATAAAGGCTGTGTGTATGTCTTGCAATGGAGATGTGGTGGAATTGGCAGCGAGTTGATTTAATGCTATCGGCTTATTTGAAAATTGGGACGTGTGGTCTCATATATGTGGCTGAAATTGACATGATGTTTTACCAACTTTCTGTGGTTTTATGTGTAAATAGTGTCGAAATAGAAATCCTTTCGTCTGTGTGTCAGTGGTCATCCATTCTATTTTTATTTAGAAAATTGTGTGCACATTTAATTTCTCCTTATAAAAGGAATGAATGAATTGAAGAATCGTTGTACAATGTCCATATTGCATCATCGAACAAGTTCAAACAGTGTGATTTTCATTCTAGTAACACCCTCTCCCCGAATTATGGTTAAATCAATAGCTTTCCTAGTGGCACCTACCCCCAGGGAATATTTGGCATGAGACATGTTATTTTCATTGGGCTTGTCTACAATTTTCATTTATTTTCCATTGATGACAAAATTAATAAAAATCGTTGAAGCAGTTTTGCCACAGGCGATGGATGGGCCGATTTAAAGGTAAAACGGTTAAAGGCGATTTTCAACATCATAGGGCTTTCTGCTGCATGTACTCTTTGCATAACACGTCAAACCATCACCAAAAGCAGGGTCACAACATCTATGAAACCTTCTGTCAAAGCAGGGTTACAACATCTATGAAACCTTCTGTCAAAGCACACAATATGTCAGGAAAGATATTAAAACAACAAAAGCTGGGCAAGCGGCTCTTGTGCATTGGATGACGACACAGATGTGGTGCTGCGGCGAAGCACTGCTGAAAATTTAATATAAATGCGCCGCATTTGATACCTGAGTAACTTGTGTAGGGTTATGGCTACGTTGCTGCAAACAAAATTTGTTAATGGTAGAGATTGAGTTACATGAAACTGATATGAGCAGCATATTTGTGATACCTTAGGCGCATCATGATCCTAAACAAGGACAAAATGTAACTTTGTCTTGTATAAACATTGAGCCGGATCATGAGGTCACCTCATGACAACACAAACATTCTCTTTCTGCGAGAATTTTTAAAGATTATGCACAGAAGACGAGCATACAAGGTTTTGGACTCTCTCTCTCTCTCCTTTTTTTTTTTTTTTTTTTTTGGAGGGGGGGGGGGGTGCTGGGGCTTGCCTACATCTGTGAACAAGCATGTCGCCTGTACTGTGCAGCGTGCAAAATTTACTGTGCCACTTACAATTATGCAAATTACGCTTGTTCACGACGGATTAGTCTAAGCTGAAAGATCGAGTGAAAGAGCAGATTCATTGAACTTTGACTGTACCCTGTGATTACCCACATGCTTTAACAATTTATGACGTTAAGTTTAGTAGAAATTACATGACAATAGGTTAATATACAGTGATTCTTCATTATAATGACACTCAAATGTCCGACATATCGACTTACGGACACAAGAGGTGAGGGACAAAAAAAATCATTTTTTTTTCTTTGTTTCTTCATTCATTTATCTGACATATTCAGTTATCTGACCTCTTTTAAGGGGAACAGAAGGTGTCGTTATAATGAATCTCCACTGCCTGCTACAAAACGTAGATCCTGTTATGTGTAAAAATTGTGAAAATCAAAATATATCAAATTACAGCTTTTCCCACGGAAGGAGACTGGAACGAAAAATACAGTGGCACAGTTGGATTATTGCATACTGTAAACGTGTTCCAGAATTCTTCATCAGGAATATTAATGTAGCATGAAAATCGACAGAATAATAACAGAATTACCAACACGTTTGCAAACAAAAGCTTTAAACTTAACATGCATAAGGTTTGGTATAAGTTCAGCAGTAACTTTTAAAACAAAAAGATGCCATAGCTCATCGATTCAACAGCAATTTAAAAGGCAATAAGATTCGCATGTTAATATGGGCGAATACAAAGAGTCCTTGAGTCCTTGAAGGCAAACAAACAAGAGTATAGCATCATATCAAGTAAGCATTTCTGCGGAGGCAACCTTATCGTTAGTGCACCTGGTATGACGAGAGAATTAAAGTACTCACTTGGCAAAGTATTCACGGGTAACGTATTTGAGCTGCTCCCACTTATCAACAATCAGCATCAGTTCTGGCTGACGCGACGTCTCCAGAGCAACTTTGTACAGCTCCCAGAAACGCCATAATTCCTGGAGCGCAGATACAACATCAAGTACATTGTGATATTTCACACGTAGCTTCAGCATCAGAACATTTGTTTAGAATATTCGATTATTATCTTCATCTTTATTATTATTATTAATATGCACTTACACAGGTTGGTCTTTACGGGTGTATCTTAACTACAAGTAGTTCAAAAGGCATCCGAAACAGTCATCCGATATTGTGTAGTTTAGTTGAAACATATTTGTTTACACTGGGTAGTCCTATAGTGCATCGAAAAAAAAATGAGATGAGTTCTCCAGAACATAGAGTGAGATACAAAATACACACAAAAGACACATATGGCAAACAAAAGTTACCAATGTAGCTGTACACATAAAGTGCTGATATATACTCATAATGTAAACTGATATCGACAGAAAACTACAAACTAAGAACATGCTGACGTGGATGCTTTAGTTCTACACATATTTCATTTGCAATAGACACTTGAGAGGTATGTTTGCTTTACTTTGTATTTCTGTATCAGTTTTTCGAGCATCTCCAGTTGAACAACCAGGGCCATGTATACATTTTCGTCTGAAAAAAAAACAATTGCAAACACTTAAATATTTTATCAGATTACATATCAATTTCTTTTCGCGTTTTATTCACACCTTTTACTGTACTTTATTTAGAAATTCCATTTCACTTCTACCTTAACTTATTTGAATGGCTCAGACAATGTTAGCCTAATCTCAAACCTATATATCTATTCAAGCATATTATTTTTGTATTCACTGTATCTACACAGGTAAGGAAATATATTGTTTTATTCGAAAAACAGGCTTTATTTATACAAATTATTTAATCAAACATAATCTATTGGTCAAATTGTGAATTGTTATATTTAGATTCTACCGTGCAGCTTATATAGTTATAAAGCTATAAGAATTTATCTCTGGTCACCTCTTGTTGGATGGTCAGCCGCCTCTTCTAGGATCATGCGCACACTGAGCAAGCGTTCCTGTAAGTTAACAAATCCCTCGTGGTCTTCCCAATGCACCTTTAATGTATCCTCGACGAAGTCCAAGATTCTTACGAGTTCCTTTTTATCTTTCAATTTTACGGACCTCATCAGCTCTATCTGTACAAGGAAAGGAAGTTTTTTTCACACGTTTTCAGTAATATCATTCCGCACTTAATTGTGATGCAACACAGCATTGGCTCAGAGCTACAATTGACGTTTTCATTCAGAGCCATGTACTCCGTTCTTTTATCAGGTTTGCTATTTTAAACTTAGCTTGTAGAAGGGAACCACATTGTGTCACTTTCAAATATACAGCACATACGATAACCACACTTCGTCATCATGAACAATTTGACAAGACAATTTGTTTCTTTGAAAAAGTTTTCTTTGGTTTTTAAAGACCATTTGTTTCTCTTATAACTAAGTGAGCGTATTTCAATTGTCTTTTCCTGCTGATTAAGCCCTACAGGGAAAGCCCAAGTGGACTATCTGTTTGAGTCCGAGGTATACTTCAGTATATTGTGTGACTTGCCTCATCCTTTGCGTAGGCGGGTTTGAAGACCAGAAGCATGAAGTAAATCAGTCGTTTGCCGATTTTCTTGAGGCTGGTGGTCCAAGCAGCAAGTAACTGTAGCCTCATTCTGAAGGTAATAAACATATCAACGAGGGTCAACATGTGACTTTATATCCTACGCACCTGGTGCCCTCTGATTTACATTCCAGTTGTACCTTTTAACTCTTTCAGTTTCAAGTTTTCACGTAAATTTCTCTTAAAACTTTTTTACAAGATATTTAATACATTTAACCCTTGTGATGTACTTACCAAGGCAAATCCTACAAATTGAATGAGATTTCTCGCCATTGTTGTCTCTCAGGCCCTAAAGCCCATGCACGACTTTCAAATTTTAATCTCAAATATGAGGTAGGCATAAAAAAACCCACTAAGTATATTAAATGTGTTTGTCAGTTCCACGCAATGCGTACGTTTCTACTCGAGTGTAAACTGATTTATCTATAGCTTGAAAGAAGTCCTCATTTTGCTACTATTTTGTAGACTGCATTCGTAGTTGTCTTATAGATGGCCACATTTTAAAATGTCCCATCTTGGGTGTTTTTGAAGTTGAATAATCCAATTTTATTACATTCAGATCTTTTGATGTTAAATAATTTAATATCCATAGTTATGGTGTAAAACATGAAGAGTGGCAGGGCATTTAGGGCTCTTTGTATGACGTGAATGAAAGACATTTAAAGCAACGAAGAGCACAAACTTCTGTTACTAATGATGCAAAAAAAATCCATTCAAATATTTACTTGACGGCCGCCTCAATGGCTTCCTTAAAAGGCCCCGGTATGAGGCAAGCTAGCGCCGGTACATTGGTCTCTTGTCCCCTGCCATTACGAACCTGCAAGCAAACAAGCATTGACATGATTTATACAATAATACTCATACTTGTTACTCATATAATAGTTTGATATTAGGTTAAACTGCAAGTCAAATTACAAAATTATTTTAATTTGGTACCAACCAACGTAAGTTGCAGACCATTTGAAATGCAAAAGAGTTCCTGGGCCATGATAGGCTACCACAAAAGCATATTAACATTTACAAATGGTTGCTGTAAATCAATTTACTTCAGACGTCTAGAGTAATAAGGTTTTATCATTTTCACGGGCGGACAGTCAGAAATCATCGCTTGCCATACCTTCCACGTATTTGCCCTTGAATTGTCCAGCAACAGCAAATCTTCTCCATTCCGTATACTTATCTGAAGGCAAAAACACAGGAAAGACGAAATTTTAGAGTTGCAAATTCACGCACGCCTTTGATGAAGGAATATTTTGTGAAAATTAAAGCTAGGCCTACAAAAAATATTTTGCATATGCGTCTGCAAAGTGCAGTGGCGTGTTATTGTTGTAGCCAGGAATGCACACCATTTGTACATCAGCAACTGATGCCACCATACAAGATAACAGAGAATTGGTCTCCCACTTTTTTTACTCTCATCGTAGTTTGAAGCAATTGAAATTCCACAATTCTTCGTTAAAGGACAAGATCTTCAATAATATATAAGTAGAACTTAAGTGATCACGAAAAATGTCTGTGGCCTCCTACAGCACATCAGGGCCTATATGTAATAATCGTGTGCCCTAAAAAGCTTCGAAAACTCTAAAAAAAAAAAAAGTGCTGATGACTACATGGCCTGACTCTTCATGCTGATTCAATATGAGCGCTATATAACTTCAGGAATTCATTTTTTTTCAGTAAAATGCTCATATGTTTCGTCATTGCATCAAATCATGCATGTTTATATACATGGTAACAAATAGTGCATCGGCGTTTAGAATTCCGATCCTGTACCTGTTCAATTTAGCTCATCGTTCATCGTTAAAAATGGTTTGTACATTGCCTCTCAACTATGAGGATACTGGTACTTGAATTTTGAATGCAAGATGTGATTATGGATATATATATATATATGTATATATATATATATATATACATTATTATTATTATTATTATTATTATTATCTATGTATGTATATACCTACATACATATATATATATTATTTATTTATTTATTCCTTTATTTATTCTATGGAAAGCATTCGGCAGAGTCGGTTTCTGTGGAGCATGAGTGATGTACATGATCTTAGTTTATTATCATACCTCCTTCGTCTCGTAGTCACAAAGGGACCGCACAGGCGTCGGGTTTTTGATGCTTTGTGTCCGCAAATGAACGGGAACAATTTTAGTGGCTTCATCCCAGTGGAAGTTTGTCTTGGTCTCCCATTGTCTTAACACTTGTGCAATTTCCTGCATATAACGACAACTCCGTAAGTCATTAAAAACATTGTTTGTTCCTTCTAGACCTATTCAAAACTGTGCCTGTGTTCAAATGTGGTTCTGATTACAAAAGTGGCGATGTTTGTGTGTCAAGGACACAGCTTTTGCTTCTGTACGTCATCAATTCTTGTACACAAAGTGCATTCCCTGTTCCCTTGGATACAGGTAACTGGGAGAGGCATTGATCATTCTGAGACAGCTGATATTGAAAACTGTTATTAAAGTGTGTCTGTCTTTCTTTCTTTCTTTCTTTCTTTCTTTCTTTCTTTCTTTCTTTCTTTCTTTCTTTCTTTCTTTAGCAGCGAATTTGTCCGATACTTTTCTCGAACACT
Source organism: Hermodice carunculata (assembly GCA_964020975.1). Classification (NCBI taxonomy): domain Eukaryota; kingdom Metazoa; phylum Annelida; class Polychaeta; order Eunicida; family Amphinomidae; genus Hermodice; species Hermodice carunculata. Next base: position 724,948 of record OZ026621.1, on the reverse strand, counting down.
ATTATACATAGAAACTCCAAACTTGGCATGATTGTACCTCCATACAAGGAGTTGGACCAGTTTTAGGCAGAGGAGTGAAGATGTATAAAATTATGCAAATTGGGGGCATTTGAACTTTTAAATATTATATATCTTCAAAAGTATAACAGATAGAGATTTCATTCCAACTTCTACTAGAGGGTTATTGATGATTGCTCACCTAATGAATTTAAAATTAAAGTTATAGCTGTTTAAATTATGCTGATTAGCAGCATTTGAAACTTTTAATCTTGAATATCGTCAAAACTATAATTAGATAGAGATGTCATTCCAACTTCTGCTAGGGAGTTGTTGACCACTGCGCTTCTAATGAATTAAAAACAAAATTAAAGTTGTGGCAATTTAACTTATGCTAAATAGCACCATTGGAAATTTTAAATCTTGAATAACTTCAAAGTTATAATAGATACAGATGCCATTCCAGCTTCTGCCACTATGTAATGGACTAGTTCGCATCTGAAAGCTTTGAAAAAACACACACTGATTTGCTATTCACCAAATCATCATTTTAAGTTGGTATTGTTATTGGCATTGTTATTGTTATTGTTGCTGTTGGATTAAGACGAGAATGATGATTAATGTACACCATTGGTCATTAACAATGACGGTCAAATAAGGTTTTGTTTATTATGAAATAAGGATTGCTGATATGAACATCATTACAATCATCATCATGAGGGCGAAAGAACACAATTTTGGAACGTATGTTGATTTATTTTTTGATTAAACATATTTATTTCATCTGGATCGCCCTATAGTACATCGAAATGATACTAATAAGTTGGGTTCTCCAGAACATGGAGATACACACACCATATGTACAAAACACACAGGCCAAACAATGTTACCAATTCTTTATAGATAAACAACTGTAGGGATACAAAGTACATTGTTATAGACTCACATACCCATAATGAGAAATTACATACATATTATATTGCATGAATAGAGAATAAACAATCATATATCATTATAATAGAGCCGAACAGTCACACGAGGTCCCTTTTTTATTTTTTTAACATTTTTTTTAGTATAGAAACCTTCTGGTGTCCACAATGTATTTTTTGAAAACTTCATCGATTTGAAAGTTTAAGGGATCCGACAGTTCCTTGCTGACAAAAAGGAGAATTTCGATTAATCTGTTACTTGCAAGGTGCACAATCAAATTTGGGTGGACACCTGGAGCTAAGATTGGAAAAATAGAGTCAAAGAGATTGTTTCTAGGTACGGAATACTCAGGGCAGAAAAATAAAAAGTGTTCAAGATCTTCAGTAGGTTAGGTACAAGAGCAGGTAGAGTTTGAGATGAGGTGGACTTTAAAAAGATCGAAGTTAAGCCTAGAGTAGCCCAGTCGTAGTTGGATATGACAGATATTGGCAAATCTGTTACCATGGGAATAGCAATCAGGAACGTCATCCACGGCAAGCAAGGAAGCTTTCAGTTTAGATTTGAATATTTGAAGGGAGATAGAATCGCGAATATCAGAAGGAAGGTTACTCCATTGCTTGATGGCGTCAGGAAGGAAAAAATTACCTAGGCGATTAGTTCGGCATTTAATAGAGCGTACAGTGGAACTGGGCTGTCGAAGGTTACGACCATGGAAAGAAGGAGGAACAAGATTGGAAAGATATGGAGGAGCTAATTTATAGTACATTTTGTAAACTAGGATCAATTTAAACTACTTGCGCCTGGTGGCGAGGGTTGACCAACCAAGTTCATGTAGAAGATTAACATGTGAGGTATGTCTCAGAGCATCAGTGCATATTTTTGCAGCCTCGAACTGGATTGATTCGAGTAAGTCGGACAAGCCTTGAATGTTGCCATATAAGACCTAGCCAGAAAAAAGTAATTCTGCTTCACAGCAAATCTTTCTGTGCGCTTACAAAAGAGTAACGTTTCAACTAAATTTTGTGATACGTATGGCCTGATTTAACATTAATTCAAACCAGCGGTGACAGACTAGATGCACAACACAGAACGCTATAACTTTACACATGCATGCTCATGTATAAACTGTACATATGAGATATTGCTGTTGGAAGATAAGAAAATTGAAAATTCCCTTTATCAGTATAACTTAAAGTGGAACAATATTTGCCCTTGTTGAATCGGCATCATCAGTATCACATAAGTAGCAACATGAGTTGCATCTTTACTCATGATATATTGAGGGCATTAGCAATTGAAACATTCATATGCCCATAATTGCCACAATTTTAAATTACAGCTCCGATCATGGTTTTATTAGACGACAATCTTCACAAATATGGATAGAAGGATGGATGGATGGACGGACGGACGGATAGATAGATAGATAGATAGATAGATAGATAGATAGATAGATAGATAGAGAGAGATGGTTCTATCTGAAATGGTTCTATCTGAGATGGTTCTGTATGCATAGAAAAGTTAACAGTATGACTAAGTCCATGCCGAAATTAGAATTTCTCTCATTAGCCACATTCGAGAAACGCTCCCGACACAATCAGAAAGAAGGAATGTTCAAGAAAACAAAGTGAGTGTGTTCGCACACTAACAAACCACGAAACATTACCTCTAGTTCCTTCAGTAGGCGCACGGCGTCGTCATAGTCGCCCTTCAGCTGGTGGAAGTCGTAGCTTCGATGCAGACGTCCCAGGTCCTCCATCATCCACTGACCAGTCTCGTCCATATTGTGAAAGAACTGAAAGGATTATTGAACACTCTAAAATCACGAAAAACAGCGAGGATGCCAGTTGTTGTCTGCTGCAATAGTTTTACAACCTTTTGTTGCCCGTGAAAACGACAACTATGGATACAATCCAGCAGGGTAGCATAGGCTACCCGCGGACCTCATGGACATATTAAAATTTACATATAACACACACACACACACACACACACACACACACATATATATATGTATATATATATATACACATATATATATATACATATATATATATATATATATATATATATATATATATATATATATATATATATATATATGTATTATAGCATGCTTTGTTGACGATATGAAGTATATCAACGAGCACTGGATGCCATATAGCAGAACGAATGAGCGAAGCGAACGAGTTCTGCAAAATGGTGTCCAGTGCGAGTTGATTACTTCATATCGTCTACAAAACATTCTATAAAATTCCTATCTCATGTTTGGGTCGATTTGTACATTTCAATACACAAAGCAAAAAATAAGAGCGACATTTGCATAAAGGTTTACTCCTCATCAACACAATTACCGATGAACCCGGAGGAGTATGTATATATATATATATATATATATATATATATATATATATATATATATATATATATATATATATATATATATATATATATATATATATATATATACATACTCCTCCGGGTTCATCGGTAATTGTGTTGATGAGGAGTAAACATATATATATATATATATATATATATACATATGTGTGTGTGTGTGTGTGTGTGTGTGTATTAATAACCGTCTTGACTGGTCTCAAGGAAAAATCATCGCCCGCTTGACTTAACCAACATTTATTAACCCTTTCCCCCTTGAATTAAGACTGAGTCAACAGGTTTCCTCGGCATGGGTTGGGCACTAAGTGCCCAACCCATGCCAACGAAACCTGTTGACCTGGGTCATGTTGTCTTGACAGGTCTCAGCTTTAATCCTCAGTCAAATTGTTTTTCATTGCTGTTGAAATCAGTTGAAAACACTGAAGCAGACGACATTTGACCACCAGCCGGTTTAAGGGGGAAAGGGTTAAAGTGTGCTCATCTACTTGTGGTCCTGGTGACACCTTTTGCGCTCAAGATGCGGGAGCTCTGTTGGTTGAGGGTGCAACAGAACATTGAATTTTGAGGCCCTCTGTCGGTCCACATTACCGAAAATATTTCATGCACTCGACAATTTTGGTTTAACTGCGTAATTAAAGATTATATCCATTAAAATTGTATTCCTGGTACATCATGGCGCTATAGATGAGACCTTTGATCTCAGGAGGTCAAAATTCTCATGAAAATAATCAGAGACGCAAGCAATAAAAATCTCGCTCTGAAAAAAGAGAATATAATGCATGTGTGCCAGTCTACAGAAGCTTGTAACGGAATGAAATTCGTCACACAAGATTTTTAAGATGCTGGGAATTGTAGCAGGAATTCTTTACCGATATCTACCCTTTTCCAAATGTATATCATTTTTTCACCGAAAAGAAATGCGCCAGTCTTTGCTAAAACGTGCTCAGCAGACTCCGTAAACATGTATGTTTAAGGAGACGCACGGTGACAAAATATTGCATTACTTCGTCGACAGAGACCTGATGTTTGTTGAAAGAATTGGAGAACTTCTTTTTTCTTGGTTGGGTAAATATCACTGTGGTGTCAGCTATGACCTGCTGACTGCCCTTTGGTACCGGCCCTGATCTCATTAGCCGTCTAGGTTTTGGAAAATCATGGTCATACAGCTTTTTGCATCAACTACTGAAAGTGATTCTATTAGTTTAAAACCTGAACCAAAAGAAAAGAAAACATTCAAATCCACGGTTTTTTGAGAGTTTAGGATCCAGTCATTGTAATTTTGCTTGAAATGTGAACTGAAGTTTTTCCTCGTCTACATGGAATATTAATCTGAGTTTTGTCTTGAAAATATGGACATAATCGGTGGCGCAGATGTTGATTCAGGACGCAGATTTGTGACAAATGTTACATTTCTTCAAGGAGGAGCAAAAAGATTTTAAAAAAATGAGCTAAATATGTACCAAAGTACTCAAACAGACAGTGAAGTTCTACTGGTCAAATGTGGTACCATGCACAATTAATAAAAGACAAAAGATCTACTTTTTCACGCGTCTTTACGGCTAACAATGTACCCTAAGGAGAGCCGTTGGTCTGGGCCTTTCTTATGGTCTCCTCTAATGCAGGCATGCTGGTACTTGAGCGAAGGTCCAGTTTACATAGAATGTGAATCTAGTATCGTTTTGACAAGTCAGCGAACATTAAGACGTATCAAAGTTGACAGTGAAAGAGTTAAGACACAAAATACAGCTGTTTTTTTTTTTCTAAACTGTGTGTTGTATGTAGGGCCCAACGTCATTTATGAGTTGCAACATATTTTCGAATGACAAAAAGACTGCTTTTTCATGTTGAAAATACGATTGTATCTTGTACCCGGTCAACCTCCTAAAATTTGTACATCGTATTATGGCGACAACGACAGGCCGTGATACAAAACGTACTATTTTGCACCAGGTAATTATAAATGAGTTTGTTCGGCTTTTCCTAACTCTTTCAGTGCCAAACACGACCAAAGCCAATCTACTTGGGTCAAACTAATCTAAATTATCATAAGGATCTCAGATTCGCATTGCTCGTAAAAAGACCTTTCATTCAAGTACCATCATGCCTATAGTTCTAGAGACAAAAGCTGTTGACTCAGTCCAAAATTTGGTACTTTAAGGGTTTATTTTATATCACATATAAAAAGTGTGGATAACTTTACCTCGGACACAAAGCTCGTAACAAAATATCTTTACGGAAAATTGTTGCTTTCATAATCTTTACGGTTATTAGGACTATCATAATCCCCATTTTAAAGTGTATCAAGGATTCAACTGCCATATTCCCATCAGAGGTTACGCTAGCTAACTGAATCATCAATGGTGTAAACCCTGGAACCGTTTCTATCATCCAGGGACGTATGCAGGATCGGATATTCTCCAGATTGACAATTCGACTTGCTTTGTTCAACACCACAGAACAATACACGAAAAAAAAGGTTAAATAGTATTATATCACAATCACAAATTACGTCACGCGCAAAATGCTGTAAAGTGCATATTTTGGGAAGCTAACAAAACGTACATTTTACTTATTCTTAAACAGGTCACAATTCTTGCAAAATAATCATCGTGGCTTCACACAGATGATAAGTTAAGTCCTTCAACTTTGGACATAAAAAACGCCTTAAACAAGTTGAAGAGTCAACAGTGAGATGTTAACAGATATCTTAGTGGTTTTTAAAAAAAATTTTTGCCCTGTTTTGTGACAAAATTTATCTCAGGTAGTCTGTCTCTGGTGTATCATCGTGTCAAAGTCTATCTTAGGTAGTTTGCAGTTTGACTTAAGTATCGGTAAATTCAAAATCACAGTTAAACTAATAATATATTCATGTATATTCAAACGGGGATTTTTTTGATACATAAAGGAATCCCTCGCCATGTAAAGACCCAATCAGTGTACCTACCTGATGATATGCTGACGCATTCTTCAGGTGAATCTGTATGCACTCTGCCAATCGTAAAATCCACGCCCAGTTATCCTTTGTAGCAAATATGCAATCCTGAAACATGATTGAAAAATTGAGGAGAGGTTGAACAATAAAACTTGTAAGGTTGTTGTCAGCGGCGATGTTTTGCATTCCTTTCACGTGAACCACAGGATTTCGGGCTGTTTGTAAAATGCAAATAAAGGAGCGATGTTTTTGATGACGGCATGCATGTGGAACTATTTTTTCTTGTCAAAACCCTCTAAGTACGTGTAATTTCATTTGTCAGTATTCTAAATGTGTTCCAAACATCACTTACTATAGGGAAACACGCAGCTCGTGTCATCAGTGACAAGTCATTCGAGACGATTACAAAGTAAATATTAGCAAACACACCGCTTTATCAAACTTGCTTCATAACGTATTTTTACCAGCATTTAGTAATAGGGAGGTAGTCTGAAGCCAAAATCAGCTGCATGAAGATTCAAACCCTTTTGCCGACAAGAGGTTGCCAATAAACATCCATAGGGCACACAGTGAAATCGACCTCCCTGTGTGTTCCGCACTCTTAAAGAACCCTATTGGGGTGACACCTTTAAAACATGTAACCCTTTGGCATGCCGTAACATTAATTTCCACGGGAAAAAATGAGGAAAAAGAATCGTCGTACCCCTCCATCCTAGTGGATAGAAAAATGTGATAAGTGAAGGGAAAGATGGCTATGTTATCACCACACTGGTGACGCTTGATGCTTCTCTCGTAGGTCTGTACCTGGTTTTAGATTGGATTAGGACACAAGAACACTGTCATCAGTGTAAAAAGCTAGCACCATTTGAGGTTTTAAACACACTGACAACATTTACTGCATTCAATTCAATTATCAAAACAGTATGCATTTGTTCTAATGTGTAGCTCTAAACGCTTGGGCCTTGATAAATGATAAACAGTAAAGCACTTTAATTAAGCAAAATTACTTCCCCCATGCAGGTACTATAACTTAATCACATACTTATAATTTAATCATACCCTGAATGTGGCCTTAATGAAAATTTATGGGTTTTACAATTACCATAAAGCTAAAATAGTTGATATAAGACTGATAATAAATTGGTGCTAAAATAATTTTGCTGATTATCCAATATACGTATATGTAGTGCAAATCACCATTTACACCCGGTGAACCTTATACATGCGTAATGGAAATGAAACGAAAATTGATGCTAATTGTCTTAGAAATAGGACAGATCAGAATCAGCTCTAAGTTGTGTATTCGCCCCAATACACAACTGAATACACAAACATTTGGAGGGCTAGAGCTGTGCATTCCCATTAGTTTGTATGTTGAAGTAACCTTAAATAAACCACTCACTTTTGTAGCTGTGTTATATGATTTTTGTGAGGTATTTAGTTACGCATCTAGATTAACTGTCTGAAATTGGGTGTTCCTATGTGCAGTAGTTTTCAAGTTATCAAGTTGCAAATTACAATGTAAAGTAATGGGAATACACAACCTTAGTCCTTCACTGACTACAGTGCCCTCTTTTCGGCAGTTCTTGAACCTTCTGTACTTGCCCTTGCCTATTGTAAACATCCTGGCCATAAGAGATCTTACAGTTTATCATAGGTGAGTCAATTAAATTCTTCTCTGTTGTTGCTACCTGTCAGACCTGAACGGCAAACAGGGTGGTCTCAGTCTTTTCATGCGTTTCTTTTAAAAATAAACACTGCAAGAGACCATGAATGACTCTTATCAGCCATTATGCTACATCCTCCACTCCATCTCAAAGAATAAAAAGTGCCTGTCAGCCTCCGCGCACAGCTGATGTCATGTACCTGAAGCAAACGGGAGACTAACATACAGTTTGCGCAGCGAGACAGACAACAGCTGCAGACGATTGAATCTATCAGTTCAAAAACCAAGGAGTTTTTAAAGCACAACAAATATGGCATGAAGGCGCATTCCTTTGATGTGCAGCAGACGCCTTCAAGAAATCTTTGTGACTTTTACCCTGAACAACTAACATAATGTAACCGTATTCACTTCCTAGTAAAATCAAAATAGAATCGATACCTATCGTTTCTGATTGAATACATGCACATGTATATAACCGCTATAAAACACCTTGAACGGAATTGTGGATGAGACAACTCAACCAACCCGAACGTATGAAAGATGTAGACATGGGGCATGCTCTCGTCATTGGTCTTATATACGATTCTTACCCAAAATTGTTTCTATTAGCGATCCGTTTAAGTTTAAAAAAAAAACACAGTAACGATTTGCGACCATCTTTTAGCAATTTGAGTGGGAGAGTAATAAAGGGCCCCCTTTTCGGGTTTCTGGTCGTTTTTCCAAGGCATCCTGGCTTTTAATTGTGTAACCTTTTAAAGATGTTTCAGTGGCAATGGGGTTCACAGCAGTCGACGATTTTGTGCAGAGCAACATCTCCCTGCTCTACGGATCCCTGATGGGTAGGTTTCAAATCAACGTGTGAAAAGCACAATTCAAGGAAAGCAACTATTCCTTTTGAAAATATATTGCATTGATTGCTGTTAACAGATGTGGGTGTGAAATTATAATTATTAAAAGGAGTGGATGCTTGATATTATTTCCACTTTGTGTACATCTTCACTTAAGATTGCTTTTCGCTTTTGTATCAATGAAATGCACAAACTACTATGTTTCATGTATGTTTCTAGTAACTCATGCATTGCCGCACTGGTAAAATAGCGCTTCTGTCAGTGCTGATTCCACATGCAGGAGTGGCAGTGTTCATGACTAACTGAATTGATTCTCTGAATTTTTTTCCACGCACAAAGGAAGTTAGGATTGGCTGTTTATTATGACACCTAAGTGTGAGGCGCCCAGTCCTCTTTAGGCCAGTGTAGTGTACTGGCTATTTCTTGTTCGGTGAAAACTTTATATACTTGTCTCCAAAGAAATTCTGGGTCATATAAAGTCCAATCTCTGGATGCTTTTACCTCCTTCTCTTACTTGAGAAATCGCATATACTGAAACCTGTCTAGAAAGACCACTCTTATGAAGGCCAAACTGTGGGGTCGCTCAAGACAGGTGGCCTGTCATAGAAGGCATAAATATCATGAAAAATGTCTTTTGTCAGGCAGGTGATCTTTCACGGGAGATCTCTCGTCATACTACAATCACTATACATTCTGGGCCGCTTTACCTGCGCTGATGGTGCAATGAATCCTGGGTTTTGGTCCATGGCATTTAGAATATCTCCTCTGCCGCTTGGTTTGACCAGTTGGACCGCTTCAGCATCCACCGTGGCACTCAAAGTCTGTGGACAATGTAACAAATAGGTTTTTACGCGTATTATGCACAATAATAATATGCATATATGGACAGCATGGCTCAAACTTGTAGTTTGGAAAACACAGATAGTATATTGTGTAGTGCCACGTAAATATTCAAATAAAACCACCACCTCACAAATTATCTTTAAATGGAATGAATGTAATGAATCAAGCTTAACATTTGAAATCCAATATTGAGGGTACTCGACAGGATACATAAATCAAACTAACCGACGACAGAAAGCTTCATTTTGGTTCCCATACCATGCGCCATTGAACTTTTCAAATTGCAATTAATACTTCATTCATATCACTGCCCTATTACATAGAAGGTGGGATTTTAAAGACACTTAACAAATGGATGACACACGGATGTGTGTCTTTCACTCCGCTTCAAGTATTTTGCCGAGATTTATTATGGAACATGTACCAGCATCTCCTTGAAAAACACACACACACACACACACACGCACACGCACACGCACACGCACACGCACACGCGCACGCACACACACACACACACACTGAAAATTAGACCACTTATCACGTGTATGACCTTCTTTGCCAAAACTTGTCTTCAGAAACCCACAAAAATTAGATATATGTCAGGGAGTATATGGGCGTTGTTGTATACTGTAAACTTCTCTCCTCACGCAGAAACAATGTCCTGCTGTCTTAATAAATTACACACTTTGTTGGAGTATTACCAATTCAAGGCACATCACTTACTCCGCAATGCTCTTCCAAAGATGTGATGTCCAGTTGTGTTTGTAAGCAAGCCAGCTTCTTTCTGGACGATTCCTAAGTTAATAGAAACAAAAGTCACTCGTGGCACGTGTGTCATCATCTTTCTACCCTATCGTAATGTAACAAAAGGAATCAAACATTTTTATTGTACTTCAATGTTAAAAATGGAACAAGATCAGAAATTACGACATTACAATATATTCACCAAACAAAGCCGAAGTTGTTGAACATCGGCAGATGAAAAGGAACATGTAGATGCTCACAAATTCAGTATACTTTTGTGTTGTTTCTTTGGCACTACGACCAGTGTTTCATAGTATAACGATTAACAATGTTTTACCAGAAGCCCCTCATACGTCTCCTGGAGATGTTGTTTGTCTTCTTCTGACGTCATCTGCGACAGAAAAAAAACACAATTTGCTCAATGTATTTTGACATCTAAGAATTATAATATATCAAAGACTTGTAGATTTTTTCACGAAATAGATTAGTCAAGGTTTTGCGCACAAATATTGCTGCCGCAATACACTTAATACCGATAGCAATCATTTGCATGATAATACATAACCATGCATGTCTATGCCGTACCTCTTCCAAAATTCGTTTTCGAATAATGCCTGCTTTAGCGCTTGGTTTCAATCTTGCAAATTATGTATATATATATTTTTTTTTTTTTGCGGGGGGGGGGGGGGGGGGGGCTCAGGACACATCAGTATAAATAATTGGCAAACTGTTAAAGAAGCCATATTCTAGTCCCATAGGATGCGGTGGTAAACCATTAACTTCCAATGTATCCCTATGTTTTCATGTAGTTTTGCAAAGAAAAAAATAGAATTACGGAAACGACATTGTAACCAAAAAAAAAACTATTTCACGACAACTTTCAGTTGGTGTTATTCAACCTTTGGCCAAGAACTTTTGCCACAAATGTTCTTAGTTTTGAAAAAAATAGTGGTTTGATTGTAATGCAAGCATGCAATTGCCCGTTGGATTTCTTTACCTGTCCACGCACTCTGTTGACCTCTTTCTGGTAATCTTCAAACTTCTTCGCCTTTGTCTTTTGTTCCTCAATAGCATCTTGTACACTTTTCTTGTTTCCCCCATATTTGGCCTGATCAACTTTAGCCTGTTAAAATGAAAAAAAAAGCAGTAATTTAAACAAGTGGCCGCTGACGCTAGCCATATACTCGGCCCACAATAATCATGGCGGTAAATACACATGACGTACATTTGTATATTATAGTTTACAATTAAAGTGTGAAAAGTTTCTGTTGGTGGTCATACGGAAATAAAGACAGAAACCACATAACCCCAGCAACCCCCATCCCTAAAAAAAACCCCAACAAACTAAGTCCAAACTTGAAAAAAAAATGTTTAAGACTGATATAGAAGAAAATTTGCTGACAAATTAATCTAACTCGTTGCAGTCGGGCACGGATTAACTCTCTAATGTACTAAAAATAACCACTTCCATGTACGCAGATGACATGGCCATGTTTGCTTATAGTAAATAAAGATTTTCAAGAGGGTTGGATGTACTTGATGCATATTGGAATGAGTGGGAGTTAAAAATTGCAATAAAACGACAATCGAAAATTGCCACATTTGGAGGCAAAATATTGCAAGAGGAATTCACGTCATATCGTGTATATATAACTGGCAATGTTAAGTATCTTGATATTGTATTCAGTCGTAGATATAACTTCAAAATGAAATATTGACAGGAGCCTCAAGAGCCGCGTACTGCCTGTTAGGGAAGTGTTGCAAATTTGATCTAGAGAAAGAGTTGTTTCATTCACTCGTTTACCTGTATACCTACATATGGATATAAAATATGGGGTTGTAAACCTTACACACAAGTAGAAAATTTAGCGGGAAAAACATTACAAAATGGTGTTCAATGTGAAACTGATTACATGTAAAATGTGGTACGTTCAAAGTAAGGCGTTTGTCCTCTTCCTACAATAGTCAACACCAAAATGGTTGGTTCTTGGAATACAATTGTAAGTGGAAAAGTCACGAGATTAAGTTATGTTGTATGTCAATATTGACTCCAAACACGTCCAGAAGGAAGTTGTGACTACGTGCCTGAAAAAAACTTAAAGAAATATTTGACAACTATTGTAGTGCGCATATATTCTCGAGTCATACCATATCAAATCCTATTTGGATAAGAAACGCAGTTGAAAGAGAGACTTCAGGATCAATGTATTCAGCCTTAGCAGAGTGAGGTAGAAATGTGATCTCACTCACACACACACACACACACACACACACACACACACACACACACACACACACACACACGCACACACACACATACACACACGCAGGCACACACACACAATATATATATATATATATATATATATATATATATATATATATATATATAATATATATATACTGATAGGTATAGAAATACTTCACAATCTGACACAAATGTCGACTATGAACAGATTATGTATCGAGGGACGAGGATCGCATCCATGTTGAATGCCCAAACACTAAATTAACGATCTGAGATGCAAGTATGTACCGCAGCATTAATACAAACGCCCCCAGTATGTTTTAGTTCACCTAATGAACGAAAAATGGTGATGTGCAATTATTATATGATTTTGCAACGTTTATATAAATTGTACTACAATTATACTCATAGGTGTTCCTTAATAAGATACTGTATCAAATGCCTAGTGATTTGGTGCTGCATAATATTGAACAAGTGCCTTCGGCTGTGTCCAGGTAACTAAATAAATTGACGTCAAAGGAAGTAATGTGTAAAAGGGAAAGGGACATCCATTTCAAACATGTTTCAATAAATGTCCAAGTTAACCTAAGGCCTAACGACAATATATGTGTCGTTCCGATAACTCGACCGACCCCACTGAAAAGGCCGAGTACCAACCGTAAATAATTTTAATGAAACATAAAATAAAAGGAAAAGTTTCACGCGGCCCCGTCCAAATCAAAATTGATCGACCCTGGCTGAAAGATTTTATCAAGAAAGTGGCCGTCGTGTGCCGTTATTGTGCAGCAAAGTCAACTCAAACACAGTATTTCATTTCAATTTGTCTGCAGTGGAGGATTAACTTGGACCGGGGAAAGAGCATATTTGCATAGTTGTTTGGTGAAGCAGCATAGCCATAGCCCCAGTTGAAAGATTTTATCGAGAAAGTGGCCCTCGAGTGCCGTTATTTTGCACTGAAGTCAACTTAAACACAGCATTTTATTTCAAGGTGTCTGGAGGGGTAACCTGGGCCGGGGAAACAGCATAGCAACACAAAGTTCAATAAGGCACACCCAGGGTTGTTTAGTTAAACAACACAACCCCGGTTGTTCGATGAACGTTATCGTAATATTTCGCTGGTTTCCAGGTGTCCGTTCTCCGAGTTACCACGACGAACGGTCGTTAAAGTACTTTTAAAACATGATATACTATCATCTATTATAACCCCCCCCCCCCATCGTCAGAATACTTCTATCCTCATTTACAAACCATTGACGTGCAGAATCTACTATTTTCAAAATGGCAGCCAACTTTGTGGGTTAGTACCGATTCGATATTTTGAAGAGGTAGTATCCAAAACATATGTGTGATTAGTGTTAACAAAGGGTTGTTTTGTCAAAGGAATGTAATGCAAAATATGAAACGGGTTTTTCCCAGTGTGAGCATTACCTAAAAATGCAAAGACAATGGCTTGAAATTACAATGTTGGCGGCGCTGGGCCCCAGAATAAGAATATTGTATCAGACACTTCAGTCGCCCCAGGGCCGTGCATTAAGTAGCAGCTCTAGTCAGACCTGCCAAGCGCCCCTTCTGAGTGAAAGATGGAGCTTTGGGGAGAAGGTTGCCCCGATAGTGGATACAGGTCCGAAAGTACCGGCGGGTCTTTATGTAATTGGCACTACTGGTCTGAGCAATAGAATATCTTGCATCGGCAGCGTCGAAAGGCCAACAAGAACTACGTACACTTCAATCATGACACCATTCCTCTATTTCAAAGCTTTTTGTGGGGCACTTTTTTCTGACTGTTGAGTTTTATGAATTTCGACAGGTGTACGTTATGCCACAGTCATGACTGCGCAATTTTCTTCGGGGTAAAAGGTGTACAAAAGGCGCCACGCTGAGTTTTTACATCAGCCCCACTCTCAATCATTATCGTCTTTCATACGGTTCCCCTGCAAGCTGACCCTTTTCTAACAATCTGGACATATATTGAGCCTGGGAGCAGAGGCGCTGCGGGATATTTATTTGACCAAACACTGAAAATGCCACCTGGTGTGCAAATGAAACAAGCCCACAAGAGTAACTTTCACGGGATCCCACAACCGAGGTGAGTTGGATAACCTCAACCTCTTGCCCTACTCTGACCTTGTTCACTTGTAATGATGAGGGCAGGAATTTACACCCAAAGATCATGTTTCATAAAATGCAGAGACATGCTTCTTCGTTCAGCGTACCAACATTATGCTTCCAATGTAAACAGGTGTTATTTACAAGCTACCGTACCGCATGGCCAGTCTCTAGGCTGTGTATTGGTACAGGCTGGACAAGTAAAGCCTTTAGCCCCAAGTTTGTGTGCGCGAAAAGCGGTAAAGTTTCCCAACCCTTTTTAACTGGGTTGATTGTTGCTAACCCTCAGATGCATGGATCAACAATTTACCGGGCAGAAACCGCTACACCTTGACGGGCGATGTGACAATTTCAAAGAACAAAGTAATTTGTAACCTTCACATGTATGCTGAATCTAGTTTCTTGATTTGGCATTTTTACTGAATCTTGAATTTGAATAAAAGTGGCAATGCCATGGAGAAGTCAGAGTCCGATCCATCAATCTTTAGCTTATGTCTTTCTAATGGGTATTTTGATCCATTTGCCTCCACAGGATACCCATAGATCGCTATATATTTATGTCTGTGTGCCAACACAGACATATTGTTTATCTAGGAATTAATTCTTTCTTTCTTGCCAGGCAAATTTGTCTGACATTTCATTTGAAAAAGTATTATACGTAAAAACTCCAAACTTTGCACAATTATACTTCTATAGATAAAGTCTCGCCTTTTTATAATGAAAGGTCGTGCTTTTCAAAATTATGCAAATGATGGCTATTCAAAGTTTTAAATCTTCAATATCTTATATACTAAAGTAGGTATGGTTCCAAGTGTACAGGAGTTCGATCATAGCAAGGCAAAGGTCATCTCAAATGTCAAGGTCAGGCAAAGTTCAAGGTCATGTCAAGGTCAAAGACCAATTTTCGGTCAAAATGTCATTTTTAAAGGTCAAGGTCCCCTTCAGGTAGAGGTCATCTCAAGGTCAAAGGCCACTTTTGATGGTGGCTTTCTTCTAGCCATAACTTGGTCAATTTTTGTCCAATTTTGATAATGTTGGGCTCAAATTGTAGCTAATGTAACACTGCACATTTGAAACTTACATGTGACCCCTAAAGGTCAAATGGCAATGCCATTTGGACCTTTGAAAAACATGGAGTTACATTTGAACAAAATTTAAGGAAATATTGATAGCATTGAACAAAACTGTGAGAAAACTATGGAATCTACCGAACAATAGTCATACAGATATACTACCGCGTTTAATTAAGTCTGATCCCATTGAGCAACAAATACATTCTCGTTTCTGTAAAATTTATCATACTATGTACATAAGTAAGA
Source organism: Hermodice carunculata (assembly GCA_964020975.1). Classification (NCBI taxonomy): domain Eukaryota; kingdom Metazoa; phylum Annelida; class Polychaeta; order Eunicida; family Amphinomidae; genus Hermodice; species Hermodice carunculata. The sequence continues at coordinate 708,918 of OZ026621.1, read as the reverse complement.
ATGACATAATGGGTTTTATATTATGGCACACAAAGCTTTACAGAATTCCAATGCTACACTTGGTAAAACTTTATATATACTGCAAGGAAGTACAATTTATCTTTTATGTGTTTTGGCAGTAATGGATACTTTCGACTTTAAAGAGAATACGGTTATGTAAATGAATCACTGTGCATTACAGAACTTACAAAATGTATTGAGGGATCATCAGAAATGTTAGGTTTCAGCAACACAGAAGTGAAATTATTAATTGATTCAATAGCAGTATGCTAACAACATAGACTTGCACTTTACCATGGAAACATGCACCTGCACTTTCTTATGTACCTGTATTTGTGTACGCAATAAATTATATATATATATATATATATATATATATATATATATATATATATATATATATATATATATTTATATATATATATATAATTCCTTGTGTTTCTTGATTTTTGTAACTTTCTTGTGTTTCTTGTGTATCATTGAGGCCATAATCGTGATCGTTTCTCGATGTCTCGAATGACGCTTAAAGATTTACCTGACTATGCTCGGATATCAACATTCATGAGTTCATCTCCTCATACGTAATTGTGAAATGTGCCTGTTAGAATAGTCAAAAGTTTAGAGAACCCCCCCCCAAAAAAAAAGTTTATTTGATATTCTGAGTAAACTCAGAATATCAAATAAACTTTTTTTTCTGTTTTTGTTTTTTATTTTTGTTTTGCTTTGTTTTTGTTTTGTTTTTGTTTTTCTTTGTTGTTGTTTTTTAACATGAAAACCACAGTGGAAAAAATAAACTACACATAATTATTTCAGGAAATAATGGAAAAATTCAACGGTGTTGGGGAAATTGGGCTATGACGCATACGAACACCAGTACATATTTAATCGGATTAAATGTTGTTACAGCGGTTATTATAGTTTCCTTGTCAAAACAAGTTGCTTCGAATGCGCAATATTTCAATTAAAGAGCACTTTTCTAGAGCGCTGAAAACACATCGGAAAAGAGAAATGGCTGCCTCAAGGCATGCGGGCAGATAAGGGTAACCAGCTTGTACATGTTGTGAGACAGGGGGGTGTTCTGGGAGAAAATCAGTCAATCTACCATAAACTGAAATTCTGTATCTTTTGTTTGCATGTCATTGGAGCTGCCCGTGACACAAATACATATATTGAATTGAGAATGGCAACTACAACAAGAATATTTTCGAAGAAATGGAAGATTTTAAATTTCAAGTGCCTGTAATTTGCATAATTTTAAAACATTTCTTCTCAACCAGAGGATCAATGTTAACAGTAGGACTATGGCCATGTTCCAGTTTGAATCTCTGGCCATAACGTTCTCTGAGAAAGCTGAAGACAAAATTTATTCATTCACTGTTCGTTAATTAAGGAAGGAAAAAGAAAGAAAAAAGAAAGATGGAAAGAAGGAAGGAAAGAAAGAAAGAAGGAAAGCAAAAAGAAAGAAAGAAAGAAAGAAAGAAAGAAAGAAAGAAAGAAAGAAAGAAAGAAAGAAAGAAAGAAAAAGAAAACAGAATGTGTGTGTTTGCACATGGACATCATGAAAACCGGTTTAAAAGAAATGTCTTTAACCAGTTCCTCGCGAGAAAAGGCTTCTAGTCAAGTTAATCCTACTTATTAAGGCGGATTAAAGTTTGGCTGCACTGTCGCTTAAATCTTGGTAGATGTGCACAAAGTAAAGACCATGAGAGCACTCTGTCGAAACAGCGTCAGTCTAAACTTGGATCCATATCAAACTAAAAAAGAAGATTTGCTTCACAACAAATCTGTCTGGGTGCCTTCAAAATGAGCACAGGTTGAAATGCTACCCTTTGTCATTGTTCAACATAGTGTAAATTTAGTATATTAGCCTGATTTGCACATAAAACAAAAGGCTACAACTATGGTTCTTGGTTCATTGGGTGTGACCATGTCACAAACTTATAAAATGAAGTTTAAGTGACACCACTATCTATAAAAATTCTCAAGCTATTCAACATTTTACTATTGTGTATTTGCCTAATTTTCATAAATTTAAAGCCTATAACTTTGGTTTATGGTCCATTGGATGCGGCAATGCCACATACCTACAAGTTGAAGTTGGAATGACACCTCTATGTAAATTAGTTTTGAAGTTTTTCAAGATTGATACTTTGTGTATTCATCTTATTTGCATAAATTAAAATTTCAAATAATGGTTCATTGGATGAGGCAATGTCACAAACCCATAAATTGAAGTTAGAATGGCACCTCTATCTATTATAGTTTTGAAGTAATTCAAGATTTCAATTTACCACAAAACTATAAATTGAAGTTTGAATGGCATCTCTATGTATAATAGTTTTGGAGATATTCAACTTTTAAATTTTTCAATGCCCTTAATAAGAATAATTTGAAATTCTACAATTTACTGTTCATTATATTGGCAGGTGTCACAAACCTATGTACGCACATTGAAATTTTGTGTCTATCTACAATAGTTTGGAAGATATGGAGCTTTTTAAAATTTTAACGGCCCACAATTTGCATAATCTTAAACATCATGACTATTTTAAACCACTTGCACTATTTCACTGGTATTTCAGTCGCAATGGCAAGGTTGACTAATAGTGTCCGAGAAAAACTCCGCACAAATTAGGTTGTAAAGAAGACACAAAGAAAGACAGAAAGAAAGAAAGAAAGAAAGAAAGACAGAAAGAAAGAAAGAAAGAAAGAAAGAAAGAAAGAAAGAAAGAAAGAAAGAAAGAAAGAAGGAAGAAAGAAAAAAATGTCTGGGGTCGTACCCAAACATAATTAAAGCTCCCGGGAGAAGAGGGCTTATAGTCTCAATAATAGCTCACAGCAGAATGTCTCAAGTAGCTTTGGGTGGTTGTTTCGCTTCAGCAGAGAGATGCTTTGACGCTGAAGTGGTTCTACAATACCAATTAGTTCGATTGCTAAACACGTCATATATAGTGCTTCGAGATAAAGCAAGCTAGTACAGGTACGTGCATGTCATGATTCAGCCCCAACCTATACACACACACACACACACTCATCCCCGTCATATGAAGTCAAAAGAGAGAGAGAGAGAGAGAGAGAGAGAGAGAGAGAGAGAGAGAGAGAGAGAGAGAGAGAGAGAGAGAGAGAGAGAGAGAGAGAGAGAGAGAGAGAGAGAGAGAGAGAGAGAGAGAGAGAGAGAGAGAGAGAGATATGACTTACTGAATGATACCATTTTGTGTGGCTCGAGTCTTTCTGTCATTGGCAAAATGTAAGAATGTGGCTTTATTGTTTTGTTACAGGTTGCGAGTCCCGTTAAAAGGGCGACAGGATAAGACTTTTGGGAAGGCTACATATGTCCAGCGCTAAAACTTCATGAATAACATATCCATACATTCTTTAACGCTGGGAATCAAGCTTTCTGGTTTCCCGCTGATGAACCGTTAATAAACTAATTTGCCTGTTGAAGCTTTGAAAAGTTTTGCATCGAAAGTTTCAAAGATTTTGCATCGAACTCAATAACAGTTGATTAAAAAATGGATAGGTTTAGACAAAGACAGTGACTGGGTTAGCTCTCTAGCGTTGGGAGATTAGATTCTGGTATTTGTGCTTAGCCGACATACGGGATCACGATTTCAGAAAAGGTGAGGAGGGGGACATGTGTGATGTGCAGTGAGATTACAATTACCCTCATCAGCCGAAAAGTAGTTTCAAAAATTCATACCTTTAACCTGCCTGGGTTCTTAATATAATGGTGTACTGATTGAAAAATTGCATCATTTGTATTTCTTCTTCCCTTAATTCCAAATAGTAACGTGTGTGTTAAAACTCGCATAAGGTATTATTTTGGTCTGCACTTCATTTCACAGTACCGTGTATCTACTACAACCGAAGAAAAATGATTTAAGTTCTCTAATTCTGCTCCACATGACCATGAAGGTGATTCAACAACACAAATTCTAAAAAGATTATCATTCCCATTCTCACCTTGGCATGGATAATGGCAATTTTCCTATCACCGTAATTATACAACTCGTTACTTTTTGGTTTGTTCGTGTTGTTCGTATACTTATGTCCAAAAAATCGATCTTCATGTTTCCCCTAGAAGTTGAAAATTTCACTCGAAGGATCATTACATTCTTTACAAGACCCTCCGTCCTACAAGTCCTACAATCAATTAAATCAGATTCAAATTAGAAAAGATTTGTTTCAAAGCAAATTTATGTGCTTTCAAAGGTTGTAACATTAAATACTAAAACTTTTGTACTTCACATTCCATTAAGCTTATGGCCAAATAAAAATTACAAAGTCCGAATGACCTTGTCTTTTGACCTTTAGAAGTCACATGTAACCTACAAAAATGTGCAGTGTTGCATAATCCACAATTTGAGCTCAACATGATTGAAATTGGATAAAAATTGACCAAGTTATGGGTAGGTGAAAATTCAAAACCCAAATGACATTGACTTTTGACCTTTAGAGGTCACATGTAAATTACAAAAATGTGCAGTGTTACAATATCCATTTTTAATCCCAAAATGAACCAAATCAGATGAAAGCCAAGTGATGGCTCGATGAAAATTTCAAAGGTCCAAATGACCTTGACCTTTGACATTAAGAGGTCACATGCTAATCACAAAAAAATGTGCAGTGTTGCAATACCTACAGTTTGAGTCCAACATGTTTGGAATTGGATAAAAAATGACCAAGTGAAGGCCAGATGAAAATTTCAAAGGTCCAAATGACCTTGACTTTTGACCTTTAGAGGTTACGTGTCAATTACAAAAATATATAGTCTGTCCAACATTGTTCATATTGGATGAAAATTAACCAAGTGGTGGCTAGATGAAAATTTCAAAGGTCCAACTGACTTTGATCTTTGACATTTAGAGATCACATATAAATCACAAAAATGTGCAGCGCTGCAAAATCTACAATCTGGGTCCAGCATGGTTAGAATTATATGAAAATTGACCGCGTTTTGGCAAGAAGGAAATTTCAAATGCAAAATGACTTTGATCCGTTGACCTTTAGAGGTCAAATGTAAACTACAAAAATGTGCAGTGAAACAAACATATGAGTTGAAGTTGCATTGTTTACCTGTATCTAAAATAGCTTTGAAGATTCACATTTTCATATTCCCTTAATTTGCATAATCTTCAACTTATTTTTTTCTGTTTATTAAAAGGCACAAATTCATGCGTAGACCTATAATCATGCCAAGTTTGAAGTTTCTGTGTAACAGTTTTCGAGAAAACTGGCGAACTAAATTTAGTAGTAAGAAGAAAGAATGAAAGAACTCTAGGAAAAACAGAATGTCTGTGTTGGTACACAGACATAATGGCAAAGTAACAAAAGCAGAATATATCATTCGTATTAAATTGTACGTCTCTCTCTCTCTCTCTCTCTCTCTCTCTCTCTCTCTCTCTCTCTCTCTCTCTCTCTCTCTCTCTCTCTCTATTTGTACATATACAAATATATATCAGCAAGCGAAATATCCAGAAATTTTGTTCAGGCGTCAGTTATTTCCATGGGAGGTCGACCCACCTTCTGTTCATAGATCCAATTCAACGTAGCCTGGTATGGGGACAACTCCTTCTCCTAAAAAGCAATGGAATAATGCGTGTTGGATACTTTCAGGAACTTGCCTGCTTAACCAGACTGTACCAGTGCCTTCTGTTTTTAATGGATGAAGAGACGACATGCCAGCAAAATTCTTAATGAGCTTCTTATTTGGTTACACGAGCTAACAAAAAACTTTCAACCGTTATAATCAAGGCACTGTAAAATAGTGTGTGAAAACACACCTTCAACGAAGTTCATTTTTTTTCTCGACTATATAAGTATTCTTTTCACTTATGGATTTTTTACGAGGCACTGTAAGCACGATTTATCATAATTTACTACATTTGAAATCAATAGTGCTGACAATAAGTGTTTTTTATATTGTTTGGTTCATAATATTTGCAGAGTCTAAGGTGAAATTTGAATTAAAAACAATTGCGTGGGAACAATTGTTTTGATTTGATTTCCTAAATGGCGCAATCTGGAGAGTAAACAATTGGGGGTAAATTACACGGAACTGCACCAACAGTTTTTAGGTACTATGTTTCATCAAGGAGGCTACACATATAGCCTCCTTGGTTCCATTCACAGACTTTTTAATTACATGTTTGGACAGAAAAAAATAAAACCTACCCCAGTGCTGACAGTTCTGCTCCACATGGACACGTTTTGCACCTTATGGGACTGAAAAAACGAACAAAATGGAACATGCATTAAGTTATTTACCACAAATGGCCTGCTACACGAAGAATTGCAGTAAAGACCCAACATGTGGAAACACATGCAATGACTGATTGTTATCAGTGTACATAATGGTGTACATTATGACTCGTATAAATTACAACTAAACTGTGTTCTGCATTGATGTCTCATCCAGGAAAACAATTATTTATCGATCAATCATAATTGATCCTCACACGTTGTTTGACCTGGCATGTTTGAATGCACATTCCCCTAAGCCTTTTGCCAATGATGAAGGTCCGTCAGGCCAACTAGACACGACAAATTCATGAATGCATTTAACTTTGAATGTGTTGTGTACAATAACAATAAACAGAAATTTTTAAATGTCCATAATTACAAATTAGCTGTAATAAAAGGGAGCAAAATTCTTGTTTCTCGTCCCAACAGGTCACCACTTTAGCCGTTTTACATATCTCATGGCGCGACAGACTTCATATTTACAATATATTAGCGTACATCATACATGAAATGTGGCGCTAGTTATGTGTCATTAACGCATTGGGGTATACCACAGATTGTGGGCATATCTTAACTCAGAAAACACTTATTTAACCGGGGATTTGACTTTTGATGCCTCGTAGCGCACAATTGATGTAAGTCTGCCAGCACACAATCGCCTTTTCTTTCCTCTGAAAGGCAGTCATGCACAATGCGCGGTTCTTGATCATTGTTATGACAATGAAAATGATATTGTTCTTTATACACTGGCGACATAGGAGGCATATATAATAAGTTTCCAGCAACTGCTATCAGTAACTTTCACCGATTAACTCTTTCAGTGCCACACTTTGGACTGAGTCAACATCTTTCTTTGGTGCGCTTTGAATGCAATGAGCCCAAAGCGCCGGAAGGAAAGCTGTTGACCTGGACTGTTACATTCTATGTAACAACAGGTATGCTGGTACTTACATTCTATGTAACAACAGATATGCTGGTACTTACATTCTATGTAACAACAGGTATGCTGGTACTTACATTCTTTGTAACAACAGACATGCTGGTACTTGAATGAATGGTATTTCACAAGGAACATGATTCTAGCACCCTCATTATTATACTAGGCAGCTTATTTGAAGTAGTTCGACGACTTATGCGGCAGTTAGAACTGAAAGAGTTAAGCATGCCGACTGTTATTGTCTTTTGATCAAATCTTTCAGTGCTCATCATAACAAAGTTGCAAACACTTGAATTATAGTAATATTGACGATTTAAGTTCTTCGTTAAAAGACCTTTCATCCAGGTAACCTCGTGCCTTTATTTCTGGATAAATACATATTTATAACTGTTAAGGTCAACAGGTCTCAGCGCGCTTTTGGTTTAGTTTAAGCACATTTATTTTAACTGGATTACCCTAAAAGGTCGAAATACTCATAGCATGGGTTCTCCAGACATGGGACGACACACAGATGTGTCCATGACACACTGAACAAAGTACAAATAAAGATAGGTTATCAATCAAATTGCATGTTACTGTTCTAATATATGAATTAAAATTATGTCAAATCAATTTTTTTCCACCAAAACATGAGACAAGTTAATCATTGAAACGCCCTGTGTCGACAATATATTGTTGGACAGCTTCCCATATTTGAGCATTTAAGAAATCGAACTCGTCACTATCAAATATGATATTTGAAGCAGTCTGTCGCTTGTGATGTGAGTTATAAGATTTGCCAGGGGGCGAACCCAAGAGTTTTCGACGGATAACACTGTTAAATATTTTGTTTTCTTACAGAAGTGAAAAGAAAGTTGTTGTCTTCTATGAAAGGTGAACAGAGACCTATCAATTGAGAAATAATATTCACTTTGTAAACATTGACCTTTAATTTAGAATATCCCAGGCGCAACTATGTGTGACAGATGTTCGCAAATCTCTTCCAACGGAGTTTGAAGTCAGTTATATAGCCCCCAGCTAGCATTGTTGTTTTAAATTCAGATTGGAAGATTTGAACAGACAAAGAATTTCCTATGTCATTTGACCCACGTACAGAGGAAAACTTTTGACTCTTTCTCTCTGCCATTTAGCACTGGAATGATTAAAACAGAGTATTCTGCCCGCATCTAACAGTATCTTATTGCCAAATGAGTTTATCTGTCAAATAACGGTATACCTTGCTGGTAAAACTTACAGCTACTCACGGATGAGAAATATGGTAAGGCACTGACAAAAAGCTCGAGAAACGTACTGCAAATAGGGATGCTAGGCATCGTGTCTCTCTTGTAAACATAACAGATAATGATAATACAAGATGAGTGCAAGGGATTTTTAAAAACGAATGTGAAACAAATCGATCGACAATACCACTATCTCGAAAATCTTAAAGAAAAGAGGGACGACTTTCGTTTAAAAAATGCACGGAACAGGAAACGTCATGTAAGTCCACCGTCAATTTTCTTTATAACTAGGTAGTTACTCCTCTTCACATAGTGGACACTCGAACTTACTTTAAACACTGCAGAACATGATCCTTTTCTTTTGCAATTCCAAACAAATGTTTCTGCTCTTGACATATTCTTCTGTGGACGAAATGTTCCAGGCCATAGGAAAGCTTGCCCGGGCATGTTAGCACAGCCCTTCTCTCAGGAGTATAACATTATAGCATGACTCTGTCGTTCATGATACATCAGTTATTTCCTGGATCCCCAAAAAGCTAACCTTGCATTCTGTGTCATGGGCCATCGTATGGACGTTTTTGTTCAGAAAATAAAGTTGATACATTTAATAATCGCTTTGGCAGTTAACAAAAGTAGGATACGTAGGGTACTGGGTCTCTTAAGTGGATAAAACATATACCTTTTAAGCATTGCTGAATGGTCTTCATAATTGGATTTTTTCTTTTTCTTTCTTTCTTTCTTTCTTTCTTTCTTTCTTTCATTCTTTCTTTCTTTGTTTCTTTCTTTGTTTCTTTTTTTTTTCTAACACACAAACACAAACAGCCTCGGGCGGCATTACGGCGTCGTAATATCATATGTTTGGGTGTTTAGATATTTGGACAATTCATATGTGTGTGTGTGTGTGTGTGTGTGTGTGTGTGTGTGTGTGTGTGTGTGTGTGTGTGTGTGTGTGTGTGTGTGTGTGTGTGTGTGTGTGTGTGTGTGTACTCCTGAAGTTTCATTACAAAATTTATTTATATTTAACATAACTCTGTATGTTGCAGACATTAAAAGCAGGGCGGGGGAGGGGCTTTCCCTGAATGGGCTTCATCATACAAATGACACAAATGTTTGAAAACGCCTACCCCATATTGCAATAAAATTGTGCACCTTATGAGATCACGCAAAATTGAAAAAAAAACCCTGATGAAACATCACTCTGCGCTCAATCTCACATCACTAAAACAGCTGATTATACACAACATAAAACACATGTGTCCCAGTATCTGACTTGTGCGCAAAGCTGCAGGGGGAATAGGCCGTATGCTAATATCCTGGAACAATGGCTTTCATGGTCAGATAATCACTAAATACACAAAACATGCCCTGGTGGTTCTGCCTCAAGTCCTGCAAGGGTTGGAGTATTTTTGCAAGGGTTGGGGTATTTGAAAAAGAAATACACTAAATCCATATAAAGCTAGTTCCAAAAATTAGTCACAAAAACCAAATGAATGATTCATTTGATATATGTAAAAAAACGTTTTTCAGTAAAGGTCATTACCTCACATACCTAAATTTTGTACTCGACCAATTTTGTGAAATACATTTTGTTCAAATTTAGCAAAGTTTGTAGAACCTTGTCTCGTGTCTGTGTTCACTGAAGCTGATCTCGCTCGCACATAGAGTAATAGCTCAAGTAGAAGTCAATATAGTGTTGAAAATAAGACAACTGTTTTATTTTTCCACATTACCTGCCCTACCACCCTGGACATCCCCCCTCCTCCTCATAAACACTTCTCAAATTATAACCTGTGCAGCCTGACAATTTCAAGACAGGTATGCATGCAAATATACAAAGCTGGGGAGAGAATCCACGTGTAGATAGTCTTAAGTTGATAATCAATGACCAGGAGGGCACACATGTTTTGACGGTATGGCGAGAATGTTTACCTTCTAACAAAAAAAGAAGAAGAGTAAAAACAAAATTCGATTCCCGACCCGCAACCGAATTTTCCCACTTTAAAGCCTCTGTGCGCCACTTTTACACGTCAGTGTTGTCCTGAACAGCGTTCATAACAACCCGAAACATCCAAATGCGGTAAGTTTACCCAGGCAGTCAACCTGTCTTTGAGCCATTGGGACCTAAGAAGCAGAATCCTTCCATTGTGCCATTTCTAACTGATCGGGAGATAATGTCTTCTCAGATTATCAAGTTCAAATACATTCACCTGCCATACTTTGTCACAGATACCCTTGACTTAACATTTAAAAAAACACAAGAAACTTTAAAAAAATCGCACAAAGGCAGTTGCACATCTGAGAATGTGAGGTATTTTTATCAATGTTTAGATATACAAGTCAGATCCCCTTGCGATTCGAGCATCGCATAGAAATAGTGTAGCAAACAAGATTTACTGCGGACTTAAAAAGTGTTCCAAATATACTTCACTTTCAACACTTTTAACTCCACGTCCCGTTTGTAACCTATATCATGCGGCAATTGTTTTGAGTGTAGTTCTGCGGTTTTTAACTCACTTAACCCTAATGACGCTTTTTCCCGCTAATATCTAAATGTCGTCTGCTAATTGTATTTGACTAATTTAGGGATTATTCTTCAAAATTTTGATGAAACTTGCATGGAAGATCATTCCAAATTATATGCCTATGGTCAACAGCTTTCCTTGGCACGCTCTGGGCGCAATGCGCCCAGAGCGTGCCAAGGAAAGCTGTTGACTGGATCTTCTATCAGGGTGGAATGAGTTACATGTGTTGTACTAGCTGTATTGGAGCTGTTGGCTAAACAGAATGCATTTATTCACTTATTTATTGAAACATGTTTATACTGGGTAACCACATTACCCTAGGCTGTTCTTAATTGGGGCCCAGTTACAACACAAAATACACAACATACATACAATAGACAGTGACAAGTTACAAAGGTACTCCCAGCACACAATATGCAATTTGAAATAAAACCTGGTAAAAGTATCAATTTACTATAAAACATAATAATAAAACACAAGATCACAATCACAATGACCAGAAGCTATTAGCACATTCTGTGGATTAGAAATAAACCTCTTGTATCTATTTTTAAAAACCTCCGCGGAGTCCACCGATCTCCGTCGCTAGGATGTTCCAAGTCTTGGCATCAAATTTGATGGAAGCAAGAACCTAAGCCGCACTGATAATCCAGTTTTAGGGCTGACCTTTGAACGATGTAGTTTATGTGGGAACACCAAGACAAATTAGAGTCTACGACAATACCTAAGACCCTAGACTCTGTTACAATGGCAATGACTCACTTTTGAGAGCTTAGACTCTGCTACAATGACATTGACTCACAGTTGAGAGGTCCAGGAGTCAGATCGTTACCGATATATTTGTGATGTCCCAATGGCATAACACTAGACTTTGGAATATTAAGGGTTAGTTTATTACTTGACAGTTAGACGTTGATGGAACCTCGTTAATATAGATTGAAAACAAGGCAGGCCCCCAAGGAAGAGCCTTGGGGAACTCCCAGCTTTATATTTCGTACTTTAGACAGACGACCATTACAGGGTACAACTTGACAGCGACCATTAAGGTAAGACCCGAATCATGCGTGTTCTTTATCAGATATACCGTAACTCTGTAATTTATGTAACAGAATCTTATGATCAATTGTCAAAACACTTCTGAAGATCGAGAAAAGCTACTATGGTAGGGGTACTCTCATCGAAAGAATGACGCCAGTCATTGACTATATAATAAACTTCTTTTACTTCGAAAAATTAAAAAAAAAAAATTGGCGGCTACGAATCATTAATTTATTTTGAACACCTCCTAAAGGATGTCCATCTTAGTACATATACCATATAACAATAACTGGACATTATTTTGTCGTTGTTCCCCTTACTCCTGTTTTTTAGGAGCGATAATTATAAACATTAACTTATCCCTTTTTTGAGTATTTCCGATACCCTCTTGATTCCAGCTTCTCTATGAATTCCGTTCATTGAGTCCACTGCGTTACAGAACCTATCGAAATGTAATGGACTCAACAGGGTTGGGAAACTAGCTTCAAATGCTTGACGATCATAATTATTTATCTCGACAAAATGACGTCGTGATTTTGTTCAGCGCCGGAACCCGTGTTCTGAATTAGGCAGTTTATCACAATTGTTGCCTTCTAAACTGCTTCCCCGAATAACAAATATCATAGTATCAGATTCGTACCCATTATTTTATCTGCATCAACCCACTCAAAAAATGTGTGAATATGTGAGACTGCAGACTTGACATGCATTTGATGATCAAAAAATAAAATATATGACATATATGAAATTTGCACCGAATTACATAACCACAGGCAGAATAATTATTATGTCAACGTTGTATGGCACTGTCTGCAAATGGGATAATACGGTTTGGTTGACCCGTACAGACTGAATTTCTGACCGCAAATAAGCCGTAAAGTTCATATCAATCATGTTATGCAACCTAAGTAAAGGTGAACAAAGACATCATTCTATAAACAGAAATTGAAACCTGACAGTGCTGCTTATCACCAGCCTGTTTTGTGGTGTAATTAGCAACAAACACCCAGTTCCTCATACATTGTGTTTTGTTTTTTTCTTCACTGTTTTACTGAGTCTACAAATTGTCTCTGGTCTCTTCGGGCGCGTGCGCACCGACGAAAGTTGTTGACGTTGACCATTTCTGCTATGGAACAAAACGTGTGATGGTACTCGACAGAAAAGGTCTTTTTAAACGTGTGTTGGTACTTGACAGAAAATGTCTTTTTAAACGTGTGTTGGTACTTGACAGAAAATGTCTTTTTAAACGTGTCATGGTATTTGGCAGAAAAAGTCTTTTTACGCGAAATCTGAAACTGGAATCATCAGACTAATTTAGAAAAGCTCTATTTTCGTTGTGACTAGAAAATTTAAATTTTGATGTGATTTTCACAAGCATTTGCATGGACAGTATCACTTCTAAATATAGACACAACATATAGGAAAAGCTGCAGATTATAAACTAATGAACTGGACTTTATAAGCTGTATCGTGTACATACATAAATCATGACATTTTGCTAAAGAAAATAACATATAAATAAATACAGGATACGAGTGTTTCACCAATACGATGCGTGAAAGAACAAAATACATTAAGTGCTACAACAGCACAATCATATATGATACATGAATGATAATACGTGTAGAGAAAAAAAACATGAATAACAAGTGGAATGGATCTATAGATGACACCATTCGGTATGGTTCAACCTATGGGGGCCGAACAGGTCTTCAGGCTTCAATTTTGTCACTTCAGCTCTCAACTAATGACAGTTATGATGAATGTTTCGCAAGAAACCCTTTAGGAAAATAGCCAAAATTGAAGAGTGCAGCTTGGGTGGGCCCAAGCTCTGTAGGTACTCTATTGCCGCTTTCAGTGTCAATCACGACTAAAGTCGATCTGCTTAAGTGAAACTAGTCTGAATTATCAGGATCCCAGATTCGTATTCCTCGTAAAAAGGCCTTTCATTCAAGTACCATGTATGCCTACAGTTCCAGAGACAATATCCAAGATCGACAGCTTTCCTCGGCGCGCGCCGAGGAGAGCTGTTGACTCAGTCCAAAATTTTGCACAGAAAGGGTTAAAACCAGCCAAAATAGAGTGGATGTCAAAAACCATCCTGTTTCATTGTTTTTATTTAGTTTTATCATGTACGAGATATATTTTGAACAGCCAATTGTGTATGAGATCTGTCGGGACAGTATGCTAAAGATCAAAAGCTTTCCTCAATAAGTACATAACCCCACAGCAAGGAAGCCTATTCACGCTCTCTAAATCAGAAGGAGGAAACGAGCAGCTTGATCATCTCCCATTGCCGAGCAGCCCTAAGTCTGACTCACAGCTCACTTACAATCTGTTGTAAATACACAACAATGTGGCTGTTTGGCCAAAAACGATGATTTCTTTACCTCCAAATTCTCATTAAACTTGACATTTTTCAAACTCAACATTTGTCCGAATTGCAGTATAATTGGTACCTAATCTTCCCTATTCTGCAAAAAAGCAATCCTTGATTTTCTAAAATTTATACTTCAAAATAGATTTACAAACGGCCTCTTAAGCCATCACTTCCCATAACCTCTGAATACAGTATCCTAAATTTTTGACACAATTAGGGATAATTAATAAATGATGAATTGAAAACGCGTAAATAATATGAAAGTGCAACCACGTCACAACAATGGGAGTGGTGGTATGTAGCAATATGATATAATAAAAATGTCAATACCCAGTATAATCAGCTAGACCCGCGGCAGCATAAAACAAAACACAAATGTGTCATAGGTCACAGTTTAACAGCGCCTTCCCAGCAATGAAAATGTCGACATGTAGCACAAGCGTCGCTATGGGGACGTCAACACGATGGAACATAGGCGAACAAAAAGGGCAAAAAACAACGAATGTTGCAACTAACAACGAAAGGTTTCCAAAGTGTCCGTATACATGTGGCAACACAGGCGACAAAAATCGCCACCATGCAGTGCTCCCGGTCAGTTGAAGTCTTCCAGATACATCCAGAAGAAAGCTTTTAACCTGCTCATTTTTAACCATAGGCGTGCTGGTACTTTTCATAAGAGTCACATTGACGATTCAGATGAACGCTACCTTTTTTTTTTAATTAGCGCTGAGAGAGTTGAAATGTCGACATGTATACAGCACTGAGCAACAATGTGGAGAAACAAGTGCCACCAGGCATCAAAATAAACCAGTGACAGTGTCTTCTTGTAGCAGCTTGCACCAATCAAAATGCCAGTTTGTGATGATGCAAATAAGTGTTTTGTGCAAACTGTAAAACACTGCATTCCTTTTTTTTTGGCAATATTGACTCTGCTTTTTAGTCACCCTCCCCTGCTATGTTAAACTTAATATGCAGGGCACGTTGCTTGCTCAGCGTGGATTACGCTACAAACAAGTACAGAACGCTGGTCAACGTTCCATAAGGGTGTAACTGAATTCGTGCCTTGAGTTAAGCCTTCCAAAAGCTCTCAAAGATACAATTTACTTTGGCGTAAGACTATATTTTGACCTACATGAGAGATTTAACTGATGTGTGGAATTTGGTAATGCAATAAAGAAGAGATAGGCTACTCACTGAACCAGAAAGCCACATAGAAAGAAGGAATGTTGGAAGACAAAACTTAACTTGTAATCGTGTTATCCAGTAAATCTAGGCATCTCCTATAGTCGGTTATGTAAGGCGGCATGAAGATTTAAAGACATTGTTACATATTTTGTGTATTTGTTACATATTTTATATATCTGTAGACTGCCAGACAAAATTTGGCTCCACCCTCTGCTGCCTATACAGCATGCTGATAAAGGAATCACGAAATCTGATTCCCATCTAGATTGAGTATTATCAATTAAAAATATCAGTTGGAGTCAGCAACGGCTACGAAACATTTTGATGAAACAGGTGTAAAACACTTTTCCTATGATTAAGTGTTTTAGCAACGAAGTTGTGGGACTCAGATTTCACTCTCGGAGGTCTCACATTAAAAACAGCAAGTCTTAGGATTTGAAGTGTTTAATGGAAAGGTTTGTAATTCAACAAAATCCACGATTAGAGCTTACCAGGGTTTGTCCATGGACACAGGGATTCATGGACCCTTGCCAAACCTTTTCGGTGGGTCTCGTTTGGCGATCTAAAGAATGAGTTTAATCCTGTTGTACTCGAGTCTTCCATTATGGTCAAAGTCATGCAAAAAGTATCGCCCAAATTAATAATTTTATCCCGCTAAGAAGCCATCAAATTTGTTAACCACTTACTCTATTTGTGATATTTCAGTCAAAATATAAAATCGAGTAATTAGACACAGAGGAAGTACACCTCCATGTAACTCAAATGGTACAGATAAGCATCAAAGTCTCTCTTCTAGCATCTTTTAAGGTTAACTGCCTCTCTATTGTCATCAGCAATAAGCACATATTTGACATTCAATTACTTCTGGCAAATGATGTGTCCTAAACATGAAAATGTATACTAGAACAAAGTACAAATTAATGCGCGGAGTTGTAAGTTATCCGGTTTCTATACAATTAAAACATTCTGTTGGAAGAAAAGTCCAACCAAAACATCATAAATTTAACATTATTCACAGGGTCGAACACGGTTAATCCAGGATAACCCTTTGCGCACACCATTCATCAGAAATTCCTTACATGTTTTCCATGTGCTTGAAACATTTACTCTAAATTTCTACTTCATTTTAGTGAATTTATTTATATGTGTTTTGAGAAAAACTGGAAGACACGAGTATACAGCAGTGTTACGTTTATTCGCCATTGAATATATAGAAATTGACTTTGCTACCAATATGGCGATAAAAGTGACCGTTTTGGCCCCAACGTGCCTTATTACTACACTGCGCAATGATGAAGTGCGGCAACCACCCGAGCTGCCATAGCACTTCAATTTTTAAAACATCGAATTTTAACTATTAGTGTGCCCAAGCAAGGGGTGATTATGAATTAAAATAATTAATTTAATTTGGATTTCGGAAATGAGAATTTAGCAGTCTGCGGTTGGCAAGTATTTTGGCAACAAAGCACGCCTTCGTGGACTTAATCCGGATGAACTTCACCTCCACATTGAGCTGCACGGCCACGGGTGGACGTATTTAACTCTTAGCACCAAGTTTCGACTGGGTCAACAACTTTTTAGGTGCGCTTTGGAAAGTTGTTTTCTTGCAGAATTCTTGTGGTCTCTGCTCTGAGCAGTTTACAAAGAGCACGGGTCCAGTATCGTTATACATATCGAGACAAAACACATCGAGTTTTGCGGAAATTCCCAAATGAAAAAAAATGAGCAAAATTTCTTGACCCGGTCTCATTCCAGCCATCGAGTGTTAATGCTAAGGAATGCACTCCATTGTGCATGTATAAGCAATGAGTACAGAAATAGATCATTTTCACTTTGTCTCGTTTTGTGGATATACGCAAGTAGGTCACTGTGTCCATATGTTACCCGTATTATATCTATTATTCGCCTCTCACGCTATTATATGTTACGGGCTAAGCTTGTGGTCAGGCAGTCAAACAAAACTTACATGTATATATATATATATATATATATATATTGTTCTTTGACCAGAATAGTTTCATTCCATCTGGCAGTAATTACTTCAAGCTGCATATATGGTCCCTCTACAATGAGAAAACATTTCATTTAAATGAAGGGGCGGGCATAACAATCATATCAAATTCTTAACCCCAATTCAACATCGCAGGAAATGAAATTTTGTTCAATCACAGATCACATGACATTGAAAACATCAGAGGATATATATATATGTATATATACATATATATGTATATATATACATGCATATATATATATATATGTATATATATATATATATATATATATATATATATATATATATATATATATATATATATATATATATATTACACATGCTGATTACATGTCATAGGGAATACCTGCCTCGTCACGTGAGAGGTATTGGCAGCTTTACGCACGCAGGTGGTCTTTGATGTAACAATGCTGCATTCGCACAGGAATTTTCGTACAAGAATGTACATAGTAGATATTACTATATACTGGTAGTTTAAATCTCTACCATGAGAAGATATTACTATATACTGACTGTTTAAACCTCTATCATTATATCATGCAAAAATATTATGATACATCAGGTCACTATCAATACGCCGTTCCATACATTTAGGCTCCCCTGCGCGTACATCAAAAAGTCACATGGGACATAACCTCCGAATATCAATCAACCAAAACAATGCCTTGTAAAACTTTAGTTCCATTTTTATCAGCCAGACGGCAGCAAAATCAGAGGTAGGTACTGATATGCAAGATGCATATGGTAAAGTGGGTTATCATGCAGATAGAAAAACACGAACTGATACGAGAAAGAGAATATTCAGAAAATATCTTTAAAACGGCGCTTATCTAAAGTAATGCAAATAATTAACCTAATGTATACATATTTCATTTGTGGAAATGGTTATGATTGTTATTTCTGCAAAATTAAAGGTTTGTAGACATGTAAGATGCCATGATGACACTTTATATCTGCAAGTACGTGTTCCAATAATACCAATCCGAGGCTCCAGCGCCATGATGCATTTGTGCTATATTGATAATTATATCAACAGAATAACGCGCGACTGATGTAACTAATGGAAAACACTTATCATGTCATATTGGTCTTTATTTCAAGAGGATAAATGCTAATGTGACTACCAGCATTTATGGGAATCAGGCACTTGGGAATCATGTACGTAGGCGTCAGGCATGTCTGATGATGCAATATTACTGATATTATCGCCATGCCATATTGTGCCTGTTCAGTTGACTCTCGGCCCATCTTTTGTATCCCAGTCCAACGGTCCAGGGCTCTGGGTCTGCTACTTGGGTAATGGCATATAGTGTCCAGGCATTCTTTTCCAACGTTGCCCACAGATGGGGGTGGGCGCGGCTAGATATCTCTTTCTCTCTATGGGTGGGACAGTGATCAGCCAGGGCTTGAAAACTTGGCTGGAACACCAAAATATATTCTAATTAAGATTGATGTTTCGCTGAATATTTTCATGCCCATAGCCAAAATCAGCAATTATTAACCCTTTGTATCGAAACACGTTGCCCCCAAAGCAGATCAAACTCAGTATTATTTCAAGCGCATTGACGAATATACGGAAATTAGCTTGTTTAGCAGGCAAGGAAGCACCATATTCGATTTGCAAGGTGAGAAATTCGAGCACCTATGTTGCCATGCGTCACTTTGAGTAAGCCAATTGTAACAAACAGGTACAGAAACTGTTGCTGCCCAACATCTGTTGTTTTTTAAAAATTGTTTGTCCTGTCTGGCGCCACTGGTACGTGCCAAAGGTCAGTAAGTTAATGTGTTGTCCCCTACCACAGATTGAGATGCCATCTGGTGGCCGGCTGTGCAGTACATCCTCGTGCAACATTGTGCGTTTAAAAAAATTCAAACAGGTTCAAAAATTGAATGAGCACTTGAACATAAAATAGCACGCAAGGAAACTGTTTTTTGAGGTGGAGTTAAGCACAGATGACTCAAACCGTAGGTTCATCACACTCATGTTTCTAAAATCACGAATCTGTGCGAAAGTGTCGGAAATAGTCGCATAATGATCGATACGCCGCGGTTCACCAGACTACTCAGCTCGACGATTCAGTTTTATAGTTGCTGGGGAAAACAATGTACATGAATTTAAGCTGCTGCTGATGATGATGATAAGCATGAGAAGAGCAAGTAGAAATTTAAAAAAATATATAACAAATTTGTCCGTGTATATGAAAACTTTGCACATTTTGATTGTAACAATGGATATGCCCATGAACATGGTACTAACATATAAATTTATTTGAAATGAAAACTCATTCTAAAATAACTATCTAGATACTCTACACTAAAACCTTGTATAGTCAACATTGACAAAGGCATGCATATTAATTTCCCGCCACAACTGCATCCTTGGTTGTCTTGGTAACCATATTATCGCCTGGCGAGATACGGGTCACTGCCTGTGCCGGGAAGCAGGATATTTATAATATTTTGAGACTAAACATTATTTAATATAAGCAGACGGAAATTAATTTTTATAATCAAATTAGGAAGCACTAAATTAATATGACTTTGGTGTTTCTAAAGTTAAATTTCTCTAAGAGACATTAATTTTGCGAGAAAAGGCTGTCTAGCCTTGTCTGTGACAGCAATATGCCCGTGTGTCCTCCGTGATTGACTGGCATGAGCCCCGTGCTTTGGCGCGGGGAAGTAATATACATGTCTCGTACGAAATCGAAAAAAAAATTACAGATGATCGGACTCTCATTAAGTTGTGGATTACATGTACTACGCTTCGCCTTATCCTCGAATATGGGTGTGTCCTGTTTGACAATTACACCAAAAACCTGTCACAATCTACACTCTTGAAGAGCTTGGGTGGTAAACTTTATCAAACCTGAGGAAATACTTTGCATTTGTTTTTATTTTTTTTCTTCAAAGTGTATAGTAAGCTGACTCCATTATATCGACAAGATCTTCCTCCCGATGTTGCATTCACAACTGGGTGCCTCACGAGACATTAGGTTTACCACCGAATGCCTTGGCGGATCATTTCTCCCTGATACTATTTATTTATGGAACAATTTCCCGATAGACGTTTGTGACACCGGTTCGCAGTTTAATCTAACCAAAACTTACTACTCTTATATGTTGACAAAAAGCCTTCATATTTCATACATGAAAGTTGCCTGCTAAACATGCCACACGCAGCCAATCTTGATTTCTTCGTTTATGCCCATTTGTATCGTGTCAATATCATTCCAGCCTGAACGTACTCATGCTCTCCTCTTTCTGAAAATACGAAACGTTATCCTTTATTATGTCTGAAGTTTAATTCGCAAAGAGCCCGTCTATTGAAGTGTGCACTGTATGTCACTTACACCCCCCCCCCTCCCCGCGTGTAAATCCTACTATAATAATTCAGTGTTATAGAGATGTCTTGTTCAATATTTCCAATAAAAAGTTTGTGATGATATGTTAGATATCAAAATTGAATTCACCTTAGAGACTGTTCAGGCAATCAGAGCAGAATCTAGACACTTTATTTTCTAATTTTATAAACGGTTTACTTAAAAAGTCCCTCATAATTCGGGATCAGTTTCATTGCTCCGTTTAACTCATTGAATTTTTTATTGAATTTTTATTAATAGCAATAATACAAATTCAATAACAAATTCAGTCTCTAATTATTCGGCCTCAGTTTCATTGCTCCGTATAAATCAAGTTTGTACAAGCTGTGTAATTGGTCTTCTGTTTAAGTTCAGTGTGTATTGTATATAGTACCGTGTGTATTTGCATGTACTGGAGAGCGTCCAGATTAGTTCGTGTAACTATTAGGTAATCCAGTTGAAATAAATGGTTGTAATAATATGATGATAAAACACGTACGTTACATTGTTACATTCAACATAGATACATAGATTGGTTAAGGCTTGGCATTACAGCAGACAGTCACTTAATGACCTCTCCGAATGACAGATTGTCGGATCGTTCTACATGTACCTCTTGTAAATAGACCTCCTCCAATGTATATATACCTGATTTTTTTCTGAATAATGACGCTGGAAGTTATATGTTCTGCATTGTATATGAAACGTGTATAATGTACATGTCCTTACGCTTTCTAGAGTTTTGTCCCAATGAGTGGTTTATCTCTATTTTTGGTGCGGATGACATAAGTTATTACTTATAGTTACTATACTTATTTTAACATACGACGATTGTTTGATTGATAATGAGGATGCCTGATTATTTGTATATATTTTGGACGCATCATGGAATATTCCCCGTTTCGTTGGTGCCCCCGCTGTAAAGGGGAAGTTTTCCTGATAAATTATTATTATTATTATTATTATTATTATTATTATTATTATTATTATTATTATTATTATTATTATTATCATTATCATTATTATTATTATTATTATTATTATTATTATTATTATTATTATTATTATTATTATTATTATTATTATTATTATTATTATTATTATTATTATTATTATTATTATTGGAGATTGCTGCCGTAACGTGTACGATGGCATGTAATAGTACAAAAAACATGACCCATATTCATATATTCCAAACCCAACAATGACAGCAAAGAGATCCCAGAGTTACCAAAGCATCAACATTCATCTTCCAATACCAATGTGATGAAACAAGTTTAACCCCTGACTTGAGACAGGCAGTCACCCATAAAAGGCAACTGGTGGTTTAAACCGGTCCTCTCAACCTTTGAAATATTATTCAATACCTACAGATTATAATGTTTCCAAAATGTATAGGCCTAACCACTCAAAACCCAAATTTTATTACTTCTGGCAAAAATAAAAAGAGACCTGAAATCTTGTCATGTTTTGTGTTGCTTTAAAATTGTTGACACATGCACGTCCTTTCATTTTCATTAAATGAACGCTGACACACAAGCAATAAATCTACCCACTTACTGCGTGTTAATTAAATTAGTTGTCACGCAAATAGCCCCTGTACACACACACACACACACACACACACACACACACACATATATATATATATACACATGTGTATATATATATATGTATATATATATACATATGTGTGTGTGTGTGTGTGTGTGTGTGTGTGTGTGTGTGTGTGTGTGTGTGTGTGTGTGTGTGTGTGTGTGTGTGTGTGATTGTATAGTACTTTTAATTGATGTACAGTATATCCTGGAAACACTGTGAAAGAATTCTTTAGCTCGGTTCAGAGGAGATCACGCGTTACTGACCTTCACCTTATTATCAAGGTCACTAAATCCATGTGTGTGCAAAGTTGAGGTGTCCAATCTGGTAATGAGGACTGTTTTTGTTTGTTTGTGCTCGTATCATTATTGTGTATCTTTTTACATGCAAGTTATTTGTCGTCTATGTACTTGGACTTTCATGTATTTCATTTTCCGCGTCCTTGACCTTGGGAACTTACTGCCAATGTTATTGTTACCATGTCTGTGTGACAATGCCGAAATATTCTTTTCCCAATATCCATTCCCCTTTCTTTCTTGCCTGTCTGTCAACTTTATACTTGTGTCGGCTTAACCTAAGACTCCTAGTGAGTCACAAACTTCAAATTAAGCAAAGGTATTGTACGCATGCTTCAGTTTTGCAAACAGTTTCAAACAGTCAATAGTTTGAAAATTATGCAAAGTAGGGTAATTCAAAAAAATCAATTGCTTCCGGCTTCAAGATATTTTACACAGATTCACAAATGTTGCTCTACTAATATGCTTGTTTGGGGCTGCGCATCTATTGGACACTTTGCTAGCGTTGCAAAATTTAAATTTTTGCTTTTTATGGACACTTCAGAATTTAAAGTTGAATATCTTAAAACATATTATAGAAAGGGGTGTCTTTCCAACTTCAACTCATACATTCGTGCCGTAGGCGCATCCAAAGAACCAGACATAGAAGTTTCAAATTTTAAGTTTTTTCTATTAGGAGCACATAAAAATCTTAAAGTTGAATAGCTTCAAAAATATTTTGATAGAAGTGCCAGTCACACTTCAAACCATATGTTTGTGCTATAGGCACATCTCATAAACGACAAACAACTATTGTAAAATTTAAATTTATGCTAATTATGGACAGGTGAAAACTTTAAATTTAAATGTCTTCAAAACTAATAGAGGTGCTATGTGTCTTCAATGTATATGTTTGTGCTGGGGACGCATCAAGTGAACAGTGACTTAAAACTAATTCTAAAATGCGAATGTAGAACAATACGCAAAACTGAAGTGTTGAATAATGTCAATGATGAATATATTCCAAATTATTTTATTACAGGTGCCACTCCAACTTGAATTTAAGTGTGCTGAAGGCAAATCCAATGTATAGACAAGAGATGCTGTAAAATTTTAATCTATACTCAATAAGGCCAATACGCAGAATTGAAGTGTTGAATAATGATCAATACCTTTAAAAATGTCAAAGAAAGAGATGCTATTCCAGCAGTAATTTATATCTTTGAGCCATGCATGCACTCAGTTGAAAGTGGTATGCTGAATACTATGAGCATGCAATTTTGAATGAGACAGGGCTGTCCCAGCAACTCACTCCACCCTCCACCCCCACTGCCACCCTCACCCCACCACCGCTGACAGTACCGTGACAGACGGACATTTGCGCTTCACTCCATGCTCTGCAGGACGCACAGTTTTTCTGCATAGAAACGTTAAACTATAAAAACTATAAACTGGTTGTCCGGATTTAGACATTTGCAGACCGAAGCATGGAAACTGGATTTTTTCAACCAATTCGACGAATTTCCCACTCTTGATTTGTACAAAACGTTCAAAACTGACATATCATTGGAAAATTATATGTTAAACATAAGAGATTTTAATGGCGTCAGAAATAAATTTAGGGCACGTACTGCTACACTAGGTCTCTATAACGACCAAGAGAGGTGGGGTGTCCGTGATAGTTCATGTGATTTATGTGGTTCACACAGGGAAGACATTTTCCATGTATTTTTCTCATGTTCTACTTATGCAGATATTCGGTTTGATTTATTTTATAAAATTGAAGCGCGGTTATTGGCGAATGGTCTTAGTTTCTTATGGGAAGAGTTTATGGCCTCTTCATTAATTAACAAAAGGAAATTTTTAATTGGTGATGTTGCGAAGTCACACAGCAAATGTGCATTTCACATATTTGACGACTGTAGCAGACAATTTCTCAATTAGGCCTCAGTCGCCGTAGATCAACCTTACAAGTGGAAGGCCAAGTGGGACCCACATCGTAGAAGCTCCATTTTTCTATTTCATATGCCTGGTGGTTCTTTAGTATGTTCATAAGTCTGTACACTTTTTTAGATTGTATGGCTGCACAGATGTAATGGATGCGCCACTGTTGACACCCCGACAGTGGCGCCCCCGATGTAAATGGGGTATATCTCGCACGAATAAATAATAATAATAATAATAATAATAATAATAATAATAATAATAATAATAATAATAATAATAATAATAATAATAATAATAATAATAATATGTAGCTCTATTTTATTTTATGTGCTGCAAGTATGTGTGGCCTTCAATGTTCATTAATGTCACTACATGTTCCTCCGTGGTCCGCACCTTTCATCTGAAACTTAATATCTTAACCTTAATCTCGTTTATGCTGACACATTTCTCTGTCCAAGCGAATCTCGCCTTGTATTTACGCAGTCCGGTATATCATGTCTGTGTGCCAACATAGACATTCTGTTTTTCCTAGAGTTCTTTCTTTCTTCTTTACAACAAAAGTTTGTTAGCCAGTTTACTCTAACACTATTTCAAACTAGGCATGATTATACATGAATTTGTGTCTTTTAATAAAGAGTACAAAATATGTTGAAGATTATGCAAATAAGGCGGCTTCTGAAATTTCAAATCTTAAATATCTTCAAAACTATTATAGGTACAGGAAACCAATCCAACTTCGATTTATAAGTTCGCAACACTACACATTTTGTAATTTACATTTGACCTCTACAGATCAAAGGTAATTTTGACCTTTGAAATTTCCATCTAGCCATTTTGTAGGTATTGTAACATTCCATTTTTTTGAAATTAACATGTGACCTCTAAAAGTCAAAGGTCAAGGTCACTTGGACCTTTAAAAGTTTCATTTAGCCATTACTTGGTCAATTTTCATCCGAATTGGTTCATCCATGTTAGGCCTCAATTGTCGATTTAGTAAGACTACATTTTTCTAATTTACATGTGACCTCTAAATGTCAAAGGTCATGGTTATTTGGACCCTCCACCCTTCCATCTAGCCATAACACGGCCAATTTTAATCTAATTTCAGTCATGTCGGTCTCAAATTGTAGTATGTACATTTTTGTAAGTTACATACAACCTCAAAAAGATCAAAGGTCAAAGCCATTTCGACCTTTGGAAGTTTCATCTAGCAATAACTTGGTTAATTTTCATCCAATTTAAATCATGTAGGACTCAACTTGTTGGTATTGCAACACTGCATACATTTTTGTAACTTAAATGTGACCCCTAAAGGTCAAAAAATGGTCATTTGGACCTTTGAAATTTTCATCTAGCCATATTTTCAACTTTTGAAAGCATACAGACAGATTTGCTTTGTAGCAAATCTTCTTTTCTAGCTCAATGTCTATTTTCATCTCTGGTTTTTGGATTACCTAATGGGTGTTGTATCGTATTCTGATACAGTACAGTCAGGAATTCATACAAACGTCTGTAAATTTTTCTAGCTTTTCATGTGCAAAAGTGCGGAAATAATGTTAAAGATAACAGATCCAATACAGATGGCTTACTTTCTTTTCAAGAGGTGAAGTCATTTCAATGTTACACACACAACGGAGTCATGATCCTGACAACCAATAAAGCAGTTGACTTGGTAACTGGCACAACAATTGTCCCCTTAATTGAGAAAATAAGCAGGAGTCAGTTACCGTCACATTAATCGTCACTCGTAAATCATGGTGGGTGGAAACAACCGGGGTAAAACAGTTTTTCATCCAGCGGTTCTCAATCTGAAGGACTCGTATTTTCAGACAACAGTTTTATCCCCTTCGCATTAGTTTGGGACAATGCGCCTACCAGTTACTGTGTTTAATTCCACTTTGCGCTTTTATCTGCTGTAACAATCATTGATTTGTCAGGAACAGGAATGTGTTATACCTAGAAGTTTTCAATAACAGAAAAGACACCATTGAATCCAGGTTATTCGATGACCTAATCAAACTGCCGACGTAAAATTTGATAACGGAAAATAAATAAAATATATACAGATAATATATAGAATCGCAAGCAACAACTACTATGACCAGTTTTTTTTTTTTTTTTTTTTTTTTTTAATGTTTGAATAAAAAAAAAGAAAGAAAACTCCAAATACAAAAACCACGTTTCAAAGGGAATTCCAAGATATTGTCGGCACGAAGCACAAAAACTTTGCATTTCTGTTTAACAGACAAAATATAATCGCAGTCGGAGCTCTGTCCATCACAAAGGCCAGTCATTTTTCCTCACTTGGACAGTTCCTGAGTAATGTTCATGTGGTCAAAACTGCAACTCCAACTGAAATATTTTTTCCTTTTTTTTCTCGAAATAGATGGCCTGATCATAAGCGCACTGGTCATCGTAATTTTAGACATGAGATGGCGGGCATAAGTCGTCATTTGACAGATTCTACGCTGAAGGCCTTGCTGAGCGCCTTGAATTATCCAGTATTTATAGCTGTAGCAGCCAGAAAAGCTACAAAACACAGAGTGGACATAACCCTGTCCATATCATCACAGTGCAAACGTCATCACGAAGCAGTCCCTTGTTCGCGGGGATCAAACTCAAAGTAGCTTGTTCGCTGGAGCCAGTTTCTTTGATCCTGTAAACATATATGTATCGAACTCGAAATTTCTGGTGTACCATGTCCCCGGATAAATTGTAACTTGCTCGGGCATCGGTTTTCTGCTGATAAATCTTTCTTGTCGCGCACGTCAAGCACGTCCAATATGTTTTCAAATAACCCAATAACTGGGTCCTGCATCACATATATTCACACGCCAAGCCATACATAGACATTGTTTGTTGAAATTAACTTTGAAGCTGTTTTTAATTGTTTTCTTTGTATTATATGGAAAAAAATAAAATCACTGCTATAATAACTGGATAAAAGTACAACCAGTCACGCGGAGGAGACTCGTCAGCAGACTGGCCTCGTTCCGGCAGCGGATCACTACGAGTGCTTGCACGACTCGTCTCTTCCATCATGATTTTACTAAGTCAAAGACGCACCTACCCTGGCCACAATATCAACTCGACTTACCAGGGGGTGTAAAAAATGTGCATATACATATTCTCTGAATGTTTGAAAGGTTTTTGCAAAAATGACATCGAATCAAACACTGTAAGCCCAACTAATGGTCTAATAATATTTATAAATCAAATTGCGAAATGCCGTAATCCAATAACTCACTGGTGAAGAACCGGGAAATAAATTTATATTCTTACATTAAGAATTTGAAGTGAGTAACAGTGATTTTTGCAAGAGATTTTGTTCTCAAAATACAGCTCTAAAGTGGCAAATATTGGATAGTACCAAAAACCTCCTGTTAACACATACTTCATAGCACTAAACAATACAAACAGAAGAAGGGTCTTAACCAGATTAACTGATATTCAGTGGACACAATGTAGGCATAAATTTGTTGAGGAGAGAGCAACAAACGCCCAGTAAAAGTTCCACAAAGGACACAATTTGTGACGTAGTGTTGTGAGGAAGGAAAAAAGTTCATTACGTTTTCAAATTGTCAAAACCTCTCCAAGGCCAGCAAATTATTATTTATACTCCGTCTCACTTTATTCTTGGTTTTGACAGTTGAGATTGAAAGATATATCTACAAAGTTACAAGAATTATAGTGAGATGATTGCCTTCAAGTCCCTGTGGGGGCTTCCTCAAATAATAACGGAGGCGGTGAAAACAAGAGGTACATTGGGTTGAACGAATTTTTGAAACATGCATTTTCTCAACTATGAATTTTTTCCCGAACACTGATTTATAACTTTCAGCTTTTGCTGGTGTATCCTCAGGACTGATCCTGTGGAATGTGATGTATTTTTAATGAATCATACAGTGCCAGATCAACAAAAGACCACGTGTGTGTGTTTCAAATTGGTCCTATTCTCTAAAGTAATTCATACATACAACATGTCATTAAGTTGAATATATGCAACGTTCTGTTGAGCCCACGCAAATATACAGGAATGTAGGACCTGCATGGAATTAGTTACACAATTTATCGCAGTAACAAGTCAACTTATCCTTAAATGCTTCGGTCATTAGGTCTTTTGAATAGTGGTACTAAAGCTGAGAATAAAGGAACTACTCACAAATATCTCAGTCAGAGGGAACATAGAAGAAAAACTAGAAAATTTGATTTGCTTGTGAGCAAATCAGTCTGTGTGCCTAGAAAGCTTTTAAAGATTGTCTATTCAGTAACTAACTCCTGCAACAATAATTTTTTCATGCTGTTATGTCAAAAAGCCATACATTGAAGGTGGAAACGCATCATTATCTTTAACAGTTTTGAAGCTATTTAAGATTCAGATTTTGTGTATTTGCCCAATTTGCATAAATCAAACTGCCACAACCTTGATTCATGGTTCATCGGATGCAGCTATCCGACAAATCCAGCAATTAAAGTTTAAATCACACCTCAGTCTGTAATGGTTTTAAAGTTATTAAGATTTCAATTTTGTATATTCACCTAATTTGCAAAAATCAAAATGCTACAACTATAGTTTATGGTTTATTGCGTGCGGTCATGTCACAAAGTTAATTGAAGTGGGAATGGCACCTCTGTCTGTGATTGTTTTGAAGTTATACCAGATTTAAATTTTGTGTATTCGCCTCATTTGCATTAATTAGAATGCTACAACTTTTCTTCGTTTTTCATTGGATTAGGCTATGTCACAATCCTACAAATTAAAGCTGGAATGAAACCTCTCTCTGTAAGAGTTTAGAAGTTATTCAAGAATTCAAATTTATGTATTCACCAAATTTGCATAAATCAAAATTCTGCTAATTAGCACAATTTCAAATGCTACAGTTTTTGTTCACTGTCTATTAGATTAACAGGTGTCACAAACCAATATATACTACTGTACATTTTGTGTCTATCTGTAATAGATTGAAATATACGAAGCTTTTAAAAGTTAATTGCCCCTAATTTGCATAATTTTCTACATGAGATTTAAATGATGCTGAACACATTTATTAAATATGATGCTAAACACATTTATTCCATGAAATAAAAATAACGACATCAACACCAGATTCCCATGCTTTGTAATCCGTTGCCTAAAATGACTGCATCAAGTGAAACATATATACATTGATATACATATATTTATAACCACATGTACATGCATCTGAGTTTTACTATTTACAGCAACACAATAACATCAACGTGACAATGTCTACAAATCAACTATTCGGCTCACCTAATCCACTAGCATTTATAACATTCAACTTCACATAGCTAGCTCTTACAGGAATCTATGTGTTTAACTGTTGAGTGTCACCCACCTGAATGTGTCAGCAAACTTAAATTGTAAGTTTGCACACGCATCATACATCATACAATTTCACATAGCTCTTAACAAAAATCTATACCATGCTACATTTACATGTTTGACCATTGAGGTTCAACAACCTACAAAAGGTGTGGACAAACTTAAGTTGCAAGTTTGCATAGGCTGAACATGGATCAAATAATGGAAGTGGGGAGTCTTTACAAAGGTTATGAAACAATGTTATTGATATTTAACTGAAGAGCAAATGTCACTGCTGGGTCCAGGAATACAACAGTCATGAGAGCTCTGCCTACCCCGATGTGCACATTGCCCCTTACCAAAACCCTTCCATATTATAGTTGGTCATTACAGGGAGTTTGGATCTGCGTTTGAGTGAGTTCTGGTAGTTGATCTGAAACTCCCTTTACAAAGACATGGTAAACTTTGGTTCATATTTCATGGATGCTGCTATGGCACTGACTTATCAATTGTAGTTGAAACGGCACCTTTCAGTCAGTACTAGCTTATTGTGATGGGTAGTCAAACCACAGGCAGTCTCCCTAGGCATTGAAGGGTAAGCTAACAGCACTGTGCACTGAGCACCACTGCCTCTGTACAGATAGTTATGGAGGCCCGGCTGTCACAGTTCAGTTATCTCTGATGCATAACAGCCTGGCTGTGGAAACAGTCACCAGCTTGTGGGTGGGTGGGTGGGTAGGCTCCTTGGTTATGCAATGCAGACTTACTCTACCAACACAGCCAGTCTCCCTAGTGATTGCAGGGTGAGGCCACAACACTGTGCACTGAGCACCACTGCCTCGGTACTGATAGTTACAGAGGCCCGGCTCTCACAGTTCAATTGTTTCTGATTGCATAACAGCCTGGCTGTTGAAACAGTCACCAGCTCGTAGGTAAGGGGAGAAGGAACATGTCAGATGCACGAGTTTTTTGAGAAAATCCAGTGAACCTAACATACATTTAACTTGTCAACTTTGTTTGCATGCTATAGGATTTTGCTTTAGCAATAGACCCACATGTTAAGCTTTGAATGCCAATTCTATCAGAAAAATTTTGAAGATTGTAAGATTAAAATTTTCCACAAATATGTCTCTTTGCATAATTTTTAACATCATAACTGTTCCAAACAATATGCACAACTTTACTGCTAGGCCTATCACCATGCCAAGTTTGATACTTTTCGGAACACTCAGAAAAACTGACAACAAAACTGACAACAAAACTGACACACAGAGTTAAACAGACAGATAGATAGATAGATAGATAGATAGATAGATAGATAGATAGATAGATAGATAGATAGATAGATAGATAGATAGATAGATAGATAGATAGACAGATAGATAGATCGATAGATAGATAGATAGAGATAGATAGACAGTCAGACAGAGAGCTAGATAGATAGATTAAATAAATAAATAAATGAATAAATAAATAAATAAATAAATAAATAAATAAATAAATAAACAGAGGAAAAACAAGAAGTCTTTGACTCACACAGCGACTTAAAAAAGTATTTGACAAAAAACGAGAAAAATGAAGCGCGTTACCCAAACGACGACCCCCCCCCCCCCCCCAACGCTTTTAGTTGATCACCAAGAAAATAAGAAAATATTGAAAACTTCAACTAAATGGTTATGGTTCAAACAGAAGACGAAGTCAGCAAAGTAGGTGAACTTTGGGAAGATCGAAGGTTCATCCACTACCTTTGACCTTGAACGCCAAAATATTCATTTACCTTTGACATTTCAATGTTGCACTTGCAGGTTGCCGCAATACCATTTGTTGCCTGTCTTTTATGTCCCTTTCCTCGACAAGCCTCAATGATCATGCGCAGTCCGGATGCTGATTCGGCATTTTAGAAATACAAACGTGTCAGTGGTGCGTCAAAATGTTGGGTCACGGGGGAGAAATGAAGCGCAGCAGACAAGAAGAAAGGGACGCAGTTTCCCACTATTAAAGATCAAGTGGTAACTCCAGGTAATAGCAACTTTCTTTTGCAACAGCCGCGTCCATGACACCAAAATAGGTTAACTTTTGATCAAGGCTACCTCAAGGTCAAACACATGTAACGCATGAAAAGTGATTTCTTTCAACATTTGTTTTTGAATATACAGTGCATGTCCATTGTGACATCTATCCCGGTTAAATGGGACTTCTCCATGGTCTTGTGTCAAAAGAATCTTGATGAATGGGGAGGGGGGGGGGATAAAGGGGTTTTCAGTGTTGGCGTACTGGTTTTTATTTGCCTTTCTCGCCTACTGGAGGCCCATTTATTTTCCGAATTTCATGTCAACAAGTATTCCTTTTTTTCTACTTTTTTTAATATTGCCCATACATTGCACAGGAACAAAATAATTATCTGTGCCAGCGTCCTGGGATCCTCTACCCTCCCCCCTCGTGAAATACAGTGCGACTGGCAATAACAAAGGAATGATGGAGAGCTAGAGTGAATTGTGCTGACGGTTAACCTTCATTTGACTTTCTCTGGTCTTATCTCTCTATCTCATAGCACACATTTCTGACTAGCAATAAAAAGTTAAGCAACCAGTGATGAAATTTGTCATCTCCGATGTCAGAAAAGTCACTGTAGCTTTAATGCATGGTCCCGAAGAATTGTAGATAACCTAATAGCCACGGAGGCTTAGCTTGAGGAAAGTTTTATGGATCATCAGTCGGCACCAAACAGGACAGCAGCCCTGACTTGCGGCAGCTGATGGTACACCACGGTACAGCGTGGCATGTGGATTATTAACATTTAAAAAACAAACTATCAATAAAGTTTGCCAGACTGGATAGGAGCACCTTGAGAGGCTTGATCGCTACATTGTTAATACACATTTATTGATAAATTAGCATAACGTACTCCTTTGACACAACCAGCGATCTGTCATGTTATACCAGCGCCGCCTTCTGTGGGCATTCAAAACTGCACGCAGGTAAACTGCATAATTCTATTGTCCTGACATAGTATATCTATTCCTAAGGTATGGTAATTAAACAGAATAAATTCAAGGATGAACCTTCGAACAAATTTTATTCATCTGTATCTCACGGTTGAAGCTTATTTCCGATAGCGTAGAGAAACACCCTTCTTTATATGGACCATTCGCCTTTATGTCAATTGTTTCCATCTGACTTTTATTGACGATCTAGGTTTGACATCATGGGCAATTTTAATGACGCCAGAACCTTGGTGAAAGCAGTCATGAAAACAGTCATGACAAGATGTAAAGTTCTTAAACGCCAAATTAATTAATTAATTAATTTAGTTATTTATTTATTTATTTTGCTAGAAGTGAAGGACTTTGCGTGTTGCAGCATTTTTGTAAAAAAATGCCATATTCTCACAGGAAAAAGACTGTGTTTGCTTATTTATTTATTTATTTATTTATTTATTTATTTATTTATTTATTTATTTATTTATTTATTTTTTTATTTATTTATTTATTTATTTATTTATTTATTTTGCTACAAGTGACGGACTTGGCGTGTTGCAGCATTTTTGTGAAAAAAATGCCATATTCTCACAGGAAAAAGACTGTATTTGCCAAAGAATTTTGTTGCCCATAACGGGCCCGAAGTTGACAAGTTCGCGCCTTTTCAGCCATCAAGCGAATGCTGGGTCGTGACTGCACGGAAGGGAGTCGATGTGATACAATGGTGGATCGCAAAGGGGAAAGCATGAGCGGTAGGAACGCTGAGAATCTCTGTTTTAGAGGTTCCTTTTCTAAATGAGGACATTACTGAGGACGAGGGGGAGATGTAGAATTAGGGAGGGAGAAGGAAAGTGAACTTCACCTTTACTGGAAGGAACCACGGACGGGCTACGACTTTGCTGGTGCAACTGGGACTTAGTCTGTGCCAAGCACTCTGACTGGTCATGCCGCAGCTGCCACGGAAGATGACCAAAGCTGGCGCTTGGGAAGTTTAGACTCGTGAGGGATGCTTTTCAAATGTCATTGTGCGAAATTTCCTATATAAGTGACTGGTTGAAGCTAGTTTACGGCAGGCCATCTTGCGCGGGTGGCGATAGGCAATACCGGCAGTGTACGCTACACACTAAGACAGTGTAACTGTCTCACAGCTCAAAACCATTTGAATTTGAAATTATAGACATAGGTACGTGCAATATGCTTCTGGTTTTCTTCTATTTAGTGATTTATAACGAGGCTTGGGATACGTGAAGGTTAGGAGTCGCATTGAAAAGCATCTATAAGTGCGGCACATGCCTAAACGGATTAATAATGGCTACTGTACTATCCCACAAACTTCAAAAAGGGAATACAACAGTACTTGACCACAGCTTGAATACACATAACCACACAGCATACACACACCTGGAGAGGAATTCATATAGGGCCAAGCTCTCTTTTCCAATTACCATAAACCAATTTTTATGCGAGGATTTGCATTCAGTGGTTTTTTAATAAAATGTGTTTAAACCAAATACATACACCTTCATGCAGAGCCATATTGATGGAACAGCACCATCACTTCATGCTATGCATTTATACTTAGATGGTAACATAAAATATATCCTGTCATTTTTCCCCTTTTTTTCAACTCTATTCTCTCTTTTTAAAGCAACCGCTTGCTATAATGGTAACAAAAATTATAGCGGTTATAATTTTTTCCTCTCTCTTCTCTGTTCTCTTTTTGTATCAAACTCTCGCTTTACATGGATTTCAATAAATTAATTTAAAAAATGAGGACACACTGCTCTGTTTTCCTTTTTGGCCAAAAACCAAAAATCAAAGTTTTCCAGCATCAGCTATTCTTTCATTTTTAAATATGTGAAAAACACCATGTAACCTTCACCACCGGGATAAAATCTAGTCTAGAAAGGCACTGGAAGCAGCAAAGTATACAGAAAACAAAAGAAGGAAAATGTCTATTTTTGGTGCACAAGGCATACAAATTGAAAATGCACATATAGACGTTTGGGTACGTGGTATTTTCATTAGCGACAAACTTATCACTGTCACAAGCTCAAAGCCAGCACTGAGCGTGATAAATCAACATGCGAGTCAGTATTATGGAGACGGGTTTGGGGCAAGTATCCCTGTTTTGTAACACATTGGTTGTAAATATTGGCTATAAGGAAACTGAATTCCTTATGGGTAGCCTCGCGTCAATCACCAGAGTCCAATGCATGCCATTTTTTCTGCAGAGGATGAAGTAGTTCTGAGCATAAAGAATCCAACCTATGGATTGAATGTTCTTGTATAATTTTGCTATCTCAGCGAAAAATAATGTCTATCAAGTCTCAAACTCTACCCCCCCCCCCAACAACAAACAAAACAAAACACAAAAAACAAAAACCAAAACCAAAACAAAACAAACAAAAAACAAAACAAAAAACAAAACAAAACAAAAAAACCAAACAAACAAAAAAAAAACAAACAAACAAACAAACAAACAAAAACAAAACGACAGGTAAAAAGGCGGGAATAACGGAAGAACTGTGACAGTCCTGTCGTCTGACCATGCACAAACTGAAGTGGCTATGTGACCTTCCAAAAGACATTAAGGTCAAACTTGTTCAAGACCATCATCACTGAATGCAACATCATTCTTCACTCAATCAGTAGAGGAGTCATCAGTTTTAAATGGAAAGTGCCAGAATCCTTTTTTACCTAGATATAAGCCAAGATGTCGGTTTAATCTGTCAAAGTCACTGAAGGTCAAAATTTCCAACACCAAAATATACCCCGTTGGTACTTAACTATTAGAGTTTAATAGTGACCGTGGGTCTAGGATCCACCATTAATGAAATATCAGGCAAAATGTCAGTTTGACCTTTCACGGTCACTCGACGTCAAAGTTAACATCAAAAGAAAGCCCATAGGTACTTTTTTTAATTATTGTTTAACATAACCATCAGCCTAGAACCCACTATTATCGAGATATGAGCCAATATGTCAGTGCTCCTGTCCCTATTGCAACATTGCTAACATGCACATATACCTTTACCGATTTTTTTTCCTAATTTCGATAATTCTTAAAAACTTCGAAAATGACAGAAATATTGGTAGTGAACAAATTTGGTGCAGAGTGAGTAAAGGTACGTTTGTCGAAAAATCAAGTCCAGAAGTCACCAGAAGTTTCCCTATGTTATTTCGAAGCAATTGACCAATCGGTTTCAGAACAGATGTTTTTCAAAAATTTAACCAAAAAAATCTAAAAAAAAATCTAAAAAAAAAAAAACGAAAAAGAAAAAAAAACCCGAAGTGCAACCATTTGGATAAATAAATAAATAAATAAATAAATAAATAAATAAATAAATAAATAAATAAATAAATAAATAAATAAATAAATAAATAAATAAATAAATAAATAAATAAATAAATAAATAAATAAATAAATAAATAAATAAATAAATAAATAAATAAATAAATAAATAAATAAATAAATAAATAAATAAATAAATAAATAAATAAATAAATAAATAAATAAATAAATAAATAAATAAATAAATAAATAAATAAATAAATAAATAAATAAATAAATAAATAAATAAATAAATAAATAAATAAATAAATAAATAAATAAATAAATAAATAAATAAATAAATAAATAAATAAATAAATAAATAAATAAATAAATAAATAAATAAATAAATAAATAAATAAATAAATAAATAAATAAATAAATAAATAAATAAATAAATAAATAAATAAATAAATAAATAAATAAATAAATAATGCAGCGCCACATGTTCAACTAATTAAGGTCTACAGGTCCCCGGAAGTGTCAGTACGCAATTTCAACGCAATCGGCCGTGTGGTTTCGAAAATATTTATAAATCACAAAATATCAAAAATCACTGCAGCGTGATTATACGAATAAACTTGGTAGAGACTAACCAAAGGAAAATCCCCACCAAATTTGAAGAGAATGTGGACAATGGTTTTGGCAACGAAATCGAAAATGTCAGTTGTGGAAGACGGAAAGACGCTGAACAAAGACCAACCACACAACTTCAGCTGACTGCCAAGTTTGCTAAGCTTAAACCAAAAGTCAAATTAAAGATGATGATGACGATGACGATAGCGGTGGTGGTAAAATGCCATTTTTTTCTGTGATTTTGACGCTTATAGCTCAAGGCACTCCTAAGCAAAGCTAAAGAATGGAACGAGGTTTATGACTGGTTGTCCAAATCAGATAAATATAGACATTTTCATTGTACGTAGACTAAATTGCAAATAAGTATCGTAAAAACAACCAGAAAATTCCACAGGAGAAAAGTAAGAATGTGAAATAAAATGTCCAAGGCTTAGAACGACCTCTGTGAGTGACGAGAAAAACCATTATTGTCACAATGACGAGCGTACACAGAACTTTATACTTTCTTTCCATAGTGTGTGTGTGTGTGTGTGTGAGAGAGAGAGAGAGAGAGAGAGAGAGAGAGAGAGAGAGAGAGAGAGTGCAGGAGTGATGTACATGGAAGTATACACTATATATGAGGGAGGGGCAGATTATGACGAGAATTGTAAGTTCTTTTTTTTTCCAAACATCGCACATTCCCGGTATGCTTGTTCAAAAATTCCCGCAGGCCCAAATAACATCTGCGGGGTCATGAACGATGCTCTACACTAAGTCGTCTGGATTTAGGAATGACTCGCGTCAGTGCTTGCAACTGGTGTCACCATAAAAAAGCGCGGCCTGATGTTAAACGGCCCACTGTTTGTGGAACATGACAAATTACCCACTTCACACAATTTTCTTTCATGGACTTTTCCGTTGTCCTAGCATGCGGTGTATCTGATTCAGTATGGAGGGGAAACTCAAGCTCGAAATTCCATTACACAACTCACTGAAATGACAGTAGGAAATCACCAAAATACCTCATTTTAATATTGACGGTTACATTATCTGGACTGAGTCTATAAAGGCAATGATAGGTTATGGAGCCACTTGTAATAGCTAATTGTTAGGTCCGGAGGCGGACAAAAAAACTTAAAAACCAAAACAAAACAAAAAAAAAACCGTGGAGGTGCAATACATTTACGGATCTGAAAGTGTGGTTTGAACTAAAATATTTCCAACTTCCATGTCTTTCAGACACAGGATGCCGGACAACTGATAACTGTCAAGGAAGGGGTGGGCGGTGCCGCAAATGGCATACAAACAAATGTAAAACAATCTTATTTAACCTGGTTGTGCTCAAAACATATATCTGGATTGGGCATAGAATTTATTTAATCCACAAATTGTCTGCAAAACGTCAACCCTTCTGTTTTGCTTCTTTTAAGGCTTGTTCCTCCTGTGGTCAGTAGGTGGCACTAATCCAGTCGTGACATAGCCACACTTGTAGATCTGAAAGGGGGCCATCAACTTGGGGGACAGCTCAACTGGACAGTAATCAGACTGTACGAAGCTGTTCTGATAGAATAAAATGAGACCCTCAACGAAATAAAAACATTTTGTTCAAATGACTACAAATTAAAAAACTGAATGAAAAAAATTAATATAAAGAATTAATGAAATGTGGAATTAAAGCCCCGGCGTGTAGCAAGCCCCATTCAAAGATGTCTGCCACGAACAGTCGTGCGTTAAACCATGCTCTTTGTAGATAACGTGCTCTATAATGAGTAAAACGCACAATATGATGTATACTAGTAATAGTCATTAACATCGTGAGGAACACAAAAAATCTAGTTTCTTTCCTACTTTTCTATAATAATTTAACCCCCCCCCCCTTAGAGTTAAACTGCAAAAAATCAGAACCACAGTGACCCGGACTCTCATATCTTAAGAATATGTGAGTTTAGGCATGGAAATATTCTATAGTCAACTCCCATTTATTTCACCTGCTTTTGTTGTTGCTTTTTTATTTTTAATTTTTTTATTTCCGAAGCAAAACGTCACTTACAAAAAGAATACACTGAGAAACCGGAGTCTGCACAAGCATATTCCTCGAATCCCTATTTAAAGAAGTATGAGATTATCTTTTTCTCGGTTGTGTTATAAGACTGTGTAAACTGCTTTAGGGGCCCACTCCGCGCTACAGGACCAAGTTGTCTGATAGCTACCATGCTCCATTTCAACTTTATACGTTTTTATTGGCCCGGAATTTATAGTGACACCACTGCGTCAAATCATGAACAGAAGAAAAAATAAAAATAAAACAGACATTTGAAATTTCCGATCGTTATCGCCTGGTTTACACGATAGATGTTAACCATATTTTGACAGCTATATGTCTGAATGCATCACAGTGGACTAAAACACAAAACTTTAAACGTGAAAGACAAAGATGAAATACCCGCAAGGAGTAAGCAAAGTAAGGTACAGTGTACATACCATGACTGGTGGTCAGCACTGGATGTCAAAGATGTGAAGTGTCGTACAGAACAGAATGCCACACGCAGTCAAACTTTGACCTGAAAGTCAAGCAAAGAGGCAAAATGGTCAACCAAGGAAGAAAGCTCAGAAGCTGTCTGAACTTCTCGATACCAGAGGTACAGTCTCAGGGAGAGATGTGTAAAAAAAGTATAATACATTTTACCGCGATATTCCGGTACCGCATTCTTTCAGATTGACATCCCAAAAGTGTCTCAAATTTTGAAGAATTCCATACCCACGCCATTTCCACTGCCCCGTCATCCGTCACATTGAAAATCCAAAGTGTTGTGATTTTTTTCCCGAAATTTTTGGTGGCCATTCAATCTCCATTAACCTCCTGATAAACCAGCATGTATTGTAAGGCCCGCTTACTGCTGGTAGACCATGCGAGTCCACAGGTGGCAACTGTGGCCAATGGCAATGTTGGGCATCCATCAGAGAACGATCCATGTTGAAACGGACCACGCTTTAATACTTCGATAGCGTGGGTCTGGGTTTATGGAACGGTATTACTTACCTAAACACTTTCAGTCCGATTAGCCGGCATACATGAACATATGATATGTATACCACACGGTTTTGTCAGGCAGAAGAGCCGCTCAATATTCATGCGAGAGTCCAAGAGAACCGCCCAAGGACATGCGCAGTCAGGCCCGTGTACTGTTCAGTTCCAGCACGGTCCGGTTGACCTGGGACATACACTGGACAGCACCGCTCGGGACATACGTAACAAATATATGAAGTGATTGATTCTAAACTTAGCATACAAGCTTAACAAATTATTCAGCTTGACTTCTGAACACTTGCAAGACCTATTGTGCCACCCATTGAATTTGCTAGGGCCGATTCGTCCCAAGCCAATTTTGTGCTTTTTCCTAGGAGAAAGCTGTCCGTGTCATCTCGCACGCGATATTGCGAAGATTTAAATTTCGACAAAACGTAAAAACTTTAAGATACAGTCAATATTTATGTTCCAGAGTACCGTTCTTCTTACACTTCCGCTTGTGTATAATTTAGATATGGTCTCTAGGCCTGCATGTTTCGCACAAGGTTGTTGTCATGTAAAGATACCTTACTTTCTATTATGTGTTCTGTAGACACATTCACTGATATATGTGGGAACGAAAGCAAAGTGGGCCGCTCCTCAGCCCAAAGTGTCAGAAAAAATCATTAAATTTGCTTATCATATTTCTGTATGTTATATGTGTACACAATCATACGTACAACCTTGTAGTTATGTTTGCTCAATGTCATCTTACATTCAGCTGCTGTGGACATTTTGGCGCGGTCTTGCCAACTATAATTCTCGGTAAATATTAAAGAAATAGAGACAACGAATAGCAAAGGTCAATATTTGGACCATTACACTCTTTATTGTGTGGAGGCGCGGATCTGAACATCTACATGCGAAGGGCCAACTTTGGGAATTAGCAAATACGACATGCCTGCTGTTTCTCAGAGTGAGTACATAAGGCGGCTCCGTCATCCGGGGGAAAAAACCATAACTGGAGACGGGGGACCCACCAGTGACGAGTGAAAATTTGTACTGAGCTATACGACCTGTAAACTGATTTATCAATTATATGTGTAATTCTTCAAACTGTCTGAACGCACTGATAGAAAATTATGGTGTATCATTGCATAATTTTGAATTTATAGATTGGTCAACAATTGTTTACGTTGACGGATCGTTTTTACAACAGTGCATCTTTGTTGTTTTGAACCTTTGCACGACGTAGCGTCAGCTAATGACGAAAAGTTATATGCCAGATTTTTTTCGTACAAGTATTGATGTTTGCGTGATGAAGACAACGGCGACAAAGAGTGTAATAAATGTTCAGTTTGATGTACGTAATTACTATGAAAAAAATCTCTGAAATCTTTGTTGCGGAATAGCAAACTTGACTGACAAATTTTGGAGGATGAGGACATTAATTTACCAATAACATATTCCTGAAGCTACTTTGTTCTGCCCGTGGTGCTCCGAAGTTATTCCACTCATTACAGGACCACAGAAATCACTACTTTTCTAAAGCTCTCTTCTACATGAATAGATAGTGTCAACATTTTAATATGGAAACAGGAAGGAGGGAAATGATTTGATAGATGGTAATATGAAATGTATATTTTTTATCCGTCTCTGAAATTACAGTTACCGTGTTTCTTTTTTAATAGTGCCTCCGGTTATGTCCTAGAATGATCAAAGGGTTTTTTCTAACAACGCATACACGATACTTTGTTTAGCAATTGTTCTTGCAATCATGTTGTTTATATTTTTGTAGGTATGAAACGTCGAGAATGAACTATTTGTATGGAGGCCAACTACTCTATCAGTCTCGTCTTTCAGAGGTCGAAAGTTTGTATTTAGAGATGCGATTGATAAAACAGGGGAAATAATGGAAAACAGCAGTCTTGAAACACACTTCTTTTTCATATGAGGCGAGTGTTTACATGAAACAAGGCAATCTCAATGGCCCTCCTTACTCACTTTTGACAGTGCAGAATGGTGTTGAAAAGTTAATAACGCTTCAGTTGCGAACAGCAGCACAAGTTGTTGCAATCCTATTTTTTCATGATTTAACATTCAACTTTCTGATTTAAAAAAATCCCCCTACTGCTAAAAAATTTAAATACCAGCATTCCTGTGGTGTCAGAACCAGCCTCACCCCAAACCTCTCAATGGTCTCAATCAAAAGATTTCCCAGCACGCTTCGGTAACAAAGCGAGCCGAGGTTCCCTCGGTCTACCATGGAGGAATAAACTAGTTTATTCCTCCACGGGTCTACCAATGAATAATAAAAGTCATTTCTATGATCACAATCTCTTTGAATGAGAACTGAGCATAACTATGGAAACAAGATAAACTTGTTTTCAAGATAGCCCTTTCTGTTGACCGTTATTTATGAATGAAACACTGTATATATATATATATATATATATATATATATATAGATATATAGATATCCACAATCTTGTCCGAGGCTGGATTAGATAATGTAAATTGCAGAGATACTGGTGACTGGATCTATCCTTTTTGTAAGTTGTCCACGCAAAACTACGTATATGACTTTTGTAAAGATATCGATGAAATGTCCTCCTTGTCATATTACAAATTGATTAAGTATTCCACGATTGGGGAGAGATACATGTTCCAGGTAAATGACTTCAAGGCCACTAGACTAAAATTTATGGCTAGAACCGGATGTCTAGGATTGGAAGAAACATTACAGAGATGGAATTTGTCCAACGGAATTTGTAAACTATGTAATCAAGGTATAGAAGATTTATTTCATTTCACTTTCACATGTGAAAACTCCAAGGAATTAAGAATTAAGATTTGGCGAAATTTGGAAAAATGCCTGTTGGAACATGGTTATACCCATGTATGGGAACATTTTACTCGCTCTTCCTTAACTACGAAATTTACGCTACTGTTTGGAATATCATTCAATTATGACCATGCTGTTAATGATATATTTGACAGTGCTTGTAAAACTTTCCTAAAAGAAGCATGGCGTTGCCGTATGGTAGCTCTTGAAGGTGCTGGCTGTGACATTTCTGTGTAGATTCTTAAAAAATTAACTGTGATATATAAGCTAATGTGTATGTGTGTGTATGTATATATACACACATGTATGTGTATGTATATGTATATATATATATATATATATATATATATATATATATATATATATATATATATATATATGTGTGTGTATATATATGTATATATATCTTCAACTGTGCCTGTTCACAGTAAAGAAATAGAGTTGTACAGTTCCCTGTAAGGTGCAGATTCCATAGATTTTAAATGGAGCTCCTATATTGTATATAAGTTTTATCTATTTTGAAGTGTACTTTAATTTTATACACTGTAATTATGACGATGATAAACATTTATTTTCTACATTGTAAACCAAAAGTGCACGATGTACTTGTCCTTACGCTTTCTAGAGTTTTCTCCCAATGAGTGGTTTATCTCTAGTTTTAGTGCGGGGGACAAAACTATGATATTGATGATTGGTTACACCGGTTGAAAGCAAACTTTAAATGGGTAAGATACTTGGACGCATCATGGAATACACCCTGTTCCATCGATGCCCCCGGTGTAAAGGGGTAGTTTTCCTGATAAAATTATTTATTTTTTTATTATTTACAAACCTTTGGCATTGGGTGCGGAATTCGCGATTTGGTATTTTGAAGAGGTTGCATCCAAAATGTATGTGTGATTAGTGTTAAGGGAAGGTTAATTTGTCAAAAGAATGTAATGCACAATATATATGTATATACACATGGAGCTATGAGAAGCCTATTGATGGTTGCATGCGCATGTAAAAAGTAAATTCCAAAATGGTAAATGGATGCTGTTCCACGTACGGCTCAATGCTGAACGTAGATACAGCCCTACCACACACAAATCCTTACTTTGTAATAAAGACGGCTTCTTGTAGTATACTTGGACGCATCATGGAATAAACCCCGTTCCATTGATGCCCCCGCCGTAAAGGGGTAGTTTTCCGAATAAATTATTATTATTATATATATATATACTGTTAGACTTAACTAAGGGAAACTGGCGAGTAATGGATTTTACACATTAAATTGGCAAATTAATGTTGGGTCAGTTTATCATGATTTAAAGTATTCTCTACCAATTAAACAATGTCACACTTCAGTGACTATGGAGGGTTGTGAACACGGAGCCAATCAATAAGACATCAAGTTCCTGGAAGGCATTAATCTGACGGAGA
This sequence comes from Hermodice carunculata, assembly GCA_964020975.1. NCBI lineage: Eukaryota > Metazoa > Annelida > Polychaeta > Eunicida > Amphinomidae > Hermodice > Hermodice carunculata. The sequence goes on along the minus strand of OZ026621.1, from coordinate 664,735 downwards.
CAAGTGCCAAATTGTTAGCTTATGCAATGAAGGTGGACAGATATAAGAAGGCATATCTTCGGCCTTTGGTAATTTACAAGTATGTTGTCAGTCGGTTACTACAAAAGGAAACAAAAAGACGCAGCAGTGTGGGTCAGAGAAAAGCACTCGGTATCCTAGGAAAACTACCCAAAAATGGTGACTTTTGTGTTTCATTCATAATGACACCTTCTCATCAGGAACTTTTGGGATCCGTCACCTTTTGGACACAAGTGGTCACTACGTGTTAGACTAAGCTGTTCAAAGAAGACGCATTGACACTGGTTGAAAATTCCGTAGACCCACTCCACTTCAGTGGCCATAATCAAGAAGCGTGGCGCACAGACCATGAAGTTCAAACCAATTAAGTTCCAACCGTGGTGTTCCAACTGATGGCGTGATATGGTCCTTAGTGACGAATCTCGCTTTTGTGTTAAGTTTAGCCACGAAAGAGTGACCGTTCAGCGGAAAAATATACTTAATATGATATAAGACATGTTTGCAGTGTTTTCCGGTCAGGAATAGGAGGAGATTTTGTGAGGGTAAGGATGTGTGTGTGTGGGGGGGGGGGGGGGGGGGGAGAGTGGATATCGTGGAATCGGGAGACATTCTTGCACATTCTGCATACTATTGATCCAAACATGGCCTGAGAGGTTTAACGAGATTTCCTGATGGCCCCCTCAGGTATCTCGTACGGCTTTTAGTCCATAAAAGCAAGCTTCTTTTTCCAGGATGATAACGCAAAACCACATACAGGTCGGATTATAAACGACTTCCATGAAGAGCACCAAGAATACACACATATGGAGTGGCCAGCGTCCAGTCAAGACCTCAACATTATTGAGCATTTTGGGACATGCTGGAGAGAAAGGCGCACAGTGGTCCCTGTTTGGGAGACCAACCCAAGGGCGGGCCAAAAGAGGCCTGTCAAGACAGATGGGCTCTCATCAGAGGTACAATAACATGGAAAAGATAGCAGTAGGGACCTGCCAAAAAAGGTCTTTCAAGTCAGGTGGTCCCTCACTGGAGTGGTCTCTCAGGACAGGTACCACTGTACAGACAGGCAAACCCACCGAGAACCACAACAGAACTACGAGTGGGACTGCACTTTCGATGGACATAAATTCCTTGAAAAGACATTAAGAAGCTTCACCGCTCGATGCTCTCCCGCGTTCGTGACACGATTGCGTCTAGAGGCCATGCAACTCACTACAAAAATGGCTGAACTCTGTGAAACTGTGACACATAGGTCTACCTTCATGGCTTGCGGTCTTGACAAGTTTTTATACATATTCGGCCTTATTTCTGGCCTTGTCATTTGCAAGCGTTCATAGTTTCTCCAATGCGATATGCCTTATTTTCACAAGTGACGTAAATCTTCTTCAATTATTCTTTATGTTTTGAGGTACACTTGCCTGTCACATTCCCTAAATTATGTCCAACAGTATATTTGTACGATATATGCATTTCAGCACCCCAAGTGAAAGTGAGCAACTTTCGTGCCGGACCAGAACCAGTTACCAATGGTCAGAGTACAGTTTTCTGCCCTGCTCTTTTATGTTCTAGGTCACGCACCCTTGAAAAATATTATTGACTAAGACACAAGCGAAGTTTGTCAACTAAAGCTAATGAATAAATGCATGAATGTAAAATCAAACTTTTGACTCTAAGTGAAATCATCCTACCGCTTAGTGGCGAACTGCGCCAGCATACTAATGATTGGAGTGGAACATTCTTGACTATTATTTCGTAGCTACAGAGATATGAGTGCAAGTAAATTAGCGTACGTGTAGCTCATTTAATGGTCCATTTAAATTTGTAATGATGTACTGTATGCACATATTTCCGTATTTAAATACTGCTCAGAGGAAAATACACGCGATAGCAGTATGTATAATGATTACGTATCATAACAATTATCATTGCACATATCTGTCATGTTTATTCAACGGAGCTGTATTTAAATTCACATAATAAAACAAATGTAGTCTGGTAATCTTCAAGAGTGTCCCATGCAAAGTATGTGCCGCCTTGGTAAGTGTGTCGTCACTTGCATGTTAACAAAAAAAAATGTTACTCATCAAATTCGCTTGTGTCTCATCCACAGGCTGTAAAATAGAATAAATCCTAAAGTTACCCAAAGCGTTAATCTAACAAATCAAATACTCACTAGTGCCCGATGGTTTATGTGCAAGTACTTGCCAAGTGGGAGACAGGAACAAAGAAGTCAGGGTGACATGTAAGTAGACATGTACACGTAACTACACAGCAGCAAGCTCCACACCCTGTGGCGTAAAGTAATTCACTTTTAAAGGTGACACCAAGTTCACCATCGGTTAATTATTCTGTAGCCAAAAAGCTACTGTTTTATGTAAACAAGGACAATAACCACACACAAAAGAATGGCAGATAACTAATGTTAACGGGTTCGTTTTGACAATGTATACCAAATATAAATATATGGACTCTTCCAGCACTGGATTTTTGATTGAGGGGGCATCTTTCCTCGAGGCATGCCGATGAAATGTATTGACCATTGGGGGTGGGGTGGGGAGTGACTATGGCACTACGGCCATGCTGGTGTTTTAAATATGTTTTTGTGAGGAATTTTGAAGGTGGAATCACGGATATTTTGGATGAGCATCTTTATGGTAATAAACAGGTAAAGGTTTCACATGTATTTATTTGTGTTTTTTACTGTTTGTGATTTCCATCTGCATGTATATGATGATAAGAGGCCATTAGATCTACACTGCAGACACGTGCCAGGGTGTTCAGTGCTGAGTCACGTCTAACCTGGGCGACATTGTATACAAAACACATATTGCCCCAAAGCCATTTTGTTTACATCGAGTTTGAAAAGGTAACGGTCGAGATGCTATTTAGGAAAAATGAAGAACATCAATGAACCATTATTTAATGCACTTACTGTAAAGGTTTGGTTGAAGAAGCTCTCAACCATGTATGCATATTTATGAAATCATCTATATTTAAAGGCAACGAAACAAATTATCTGTATTAAAAGAATGTTTTGGGTCTTTTTCTCTTAAAAACAGTTTCCTGAAAACATCAGCGAACTTTTACCAAGGGTGATCCAGTGTGGACCCTCCTTGGCTTTATATACGATCCTACTCAACCGATGGACAGCCTTTCTATTTAACGAGGGGTGTTTCGGAAGTCTTGGCAATAGGGGAGATCTGGGTTAGTTGTAAATTCGCCGAAAGGTGGTGCTGCCCATCCTGTTCATGGTTGACAGCCCACATTCTGTGGTAACTTTCCATAACCCTCACTTTTTCTCCATAGATTAACCTGAGGAATTCTCGGATCCGCCAACGCGTCATAAGCTGCTTATCAGCTGACTGATGTTGTTATGCAAATGAGCGGGCCCTGTGAAAACACGTTCCACATTGCATACAGTCCCATGTAAAATTAGACATTTTTATCCAAAATTATATCCATGTTGTCGACCGCAAATCAACAAAATAACTCTGAAGGCTGCATCATTTTGCGAATTTTGCTACTGAATAAAGAATTGGAGAGATTTTGACGATCATAAGCAGGGGTTTTAGCGCTGGTTTTCGGGTAACGCTTAGCATACATTGAATGGGTATCCATAGACGCTTTCAGGGAGATTCACCGTGTATCGCGGGCGTGTAAACTAAGATTCCCGGATGTGCGGATCCGAGAATTAGCACATATGAATTTAACTTCTGTATATGTTGTCAAATAAGCATTAAACTTTCATTTTATCACACCTGGGTGTATTTGAAAGATAGCAATATGTACTCCAGGTAGATTAGAAGATGGTAAGTCCAAAAATCATTCTTATATGCAGGGTGAAACTTTCAGCTTCAGTGTAATATAATGGGCTTTGCTGACCCACCCTACCTCTAATGGCATGGGTTGCTAGGTGTCACAAACAGCCATCATACAGGAACAAAAGGCTATGTGTCAAGAAATTAAACCTACCGAGATCACCCCAATACCTCGTCATTTAAACAATTTTATATATACATTGTCTCAATCAGTGTAAGGAAATTAATTACACAGGCCTGTCTCACGTTTGTGGCTGATCTGCAATGAAGGGTTGAAGTTGAAGTTGGAGTTTATTTTCAAGTGTACAACTCAATTGTTACAGAAAATGAACCTGAGAGTTGAAACGCAAATGGGCCATTTTAATCTCAAGAATGAAAAAATGCATTGTATGATAGATACTTGATTCATTATGGTACACATGGTAGCTCAGGACACTTGTAAATTGTACGTATCAATAAGAGTAACAATACATTTCTTTCAAACTCCTTGTGAATAAAATATGCTTATAATTATTTTTTTAAAGAAAGCAAAATTGAGTCATAGTTCGCAAGAAAAGTAAATAAAGTTGATCTGGCATTGTACGCGGATAGATACTCTAAACACAATATTTATATTATATGTACGCAAAACAAGCTTTTTTAAGCATGGGAATAAGTAACATGGAAATATCATTAGAAACTCTGATTTTTTTTATATAAAATTCGACAAACAGACTATTATTGGGTAAATAGAATACTGTCATTCTGTTATTTCATTATTTTCAAAAGCTATTGTATGGCCACAGAAAAGAAGGTAGACATTTATTTGTTGTTTAAAAAAGATATTAACTATAGAGCCCAAATAATGGAATCATTGGACAAAGAATTTCATTTGAAAATAATAAAATTTGTTGATCATTTGTAAGTATTATGTTGCACTGTCGACAACATGATACAAATGGAAGACAGAAATGGAAAATAAAATTTTGTTGAGAAAAAAAATTATATTATATGTAATTCACATGCAAGTGATTGAACACCGTTGAAGTTTGCGTTTGAAAAGATGAATGCTTGGCAGTTGCTTTTATAGCTAGAGAAATTCCATGCCCTACAATGTATTCATTTAGCCTTAATGAAAGCAAATACACATTACAGCGGAAATTACATGTAAATCGTGCTTCTGGTTCGATTACTAGTCACTGTGCCTGACATTCTTAAAAGACAGGCACACGTCTTGCTCCCAATGAAAATTTGGTACAATATTTAAAGACCACGCTCTTTTTGATATTTTAAAGATATACTTAGGGCCTGGTGTGCATGGAATGAAAAGCAACCGCATTGAAGGGAACTGTTGTCCTGCACATCGCCTCCAGGGCTGAAATCCACTTTCCAAGCCTCCCGCGGGTTGGCATGACGATCGCGTGCATGACCGATCACACAGTTACACCACAGCACATGTCGTTTGGCATGGTCAACCTCTCTTCCTTGGAGAACTTTGAAAAGTAAACCCTTGCACACGCGGATCTCTCGTTCGGATCCGATTTGCTGGTATCTGCATGGCAGCTGGGAATCTTGCAGTTGTGCACAGGCATTTTGAACGCAATGAACTACCTAAAACTAATAGAAATCTAATCCCCAGTGCTTTTCCACTTGTGCTTTTGCGTTCACTTCCCAGGCGATAAACGTGTTCTGTCCACAATATTTGTCGGGAAGTAATTCGAAATCGCGCTGAGTGACCCTGTTGCAAAAACCAGGTTTACAATGAACATTTGGCAATTGAGGCATTCCCTGGAAATTTCAAAGCCAGAAAAAGCATGTTTTTCCTAAAGGCTTCATCGAATTGACCCGACGAAGCTCTGAATCTTGCATACCAAGTGATGTGATTTGAAAACACATCAAGAAAATATGTTTTGTGTCCTATCTTACGACGAAGTAAAAACGACTGAAGATTAACATAAAAATAAGCACGTAACCATGTGCGCCACGACTCCCCAGTTCGACCGATTAAAAAATAGTAATAAATAACACAATAAAGAACAAATGCAGCTCATAAGCTTTTATATTATCCTCCAAAACATGTCCGTAAACTTGAGCCAGCTAGAAGAACCAGGGCTGCAAAGAGAAATAACATCAGCACAGGGAATACCTGTCATGATGATAAACTTTATTTTTAGTAAGGATTTAAAAATAGCCGATTGGCTATCATTAATTCTTTGCCTTGTATGAATACAAAACAGACTACTATTTTCAATAATACTCATGTGATTACATCGTGAAAAAAAAATATAAAAGACAAGTACCAATCGAATAAGCAGAAAAAAAACTAAGGCCTGTAGTACAAATCAATCATTGATTGCACTATCAGTTTCAAAAAGCTCGGAAAATCTTTCCGATTGTTCCAAGAAAACCAAGGTTGCATCCGAAATACAACGATAACAATAACGTTTTAAATACGTTTTCTTTTACCAAATTGACAGAGGGTGTCCTTGGCGTTTAAGGAAATAGTGTCCATATATAGGCCCTATGACAACTTGAAAAGAGTCCAGTACTTCATTAACCCTTACCAGAAAGTTTGTCTTTGTTCGATGTATAAAGTACACCGCAATAAATAGTGAGTGGTTGTTTCAGAAAGAAATCCGCAAAAACAAGATGGAGTGTCTGTCCATTGTGACAGAAAAGATGAGCGTTCAACACGCAAAGTCCACTCTCAATTTATTTAGCAAAATATTAAGATGTACAGGACGTAGGAAAAGCTAACTTAGGAAGGAAACGTATTGTTTTAGTGAACAGTTTAAAATTATTATAAGGGAAGATTTTGCGATGATTAATAGACAGGGTGTTCCACATCTTATTAGTTGTGGACGGCTTAACGGTTTTGGAAAAAGCACGATTTCCAAACGATGAAACGAGTAGATGTATTACGTAAGACATTCATGTCGCTCAGCGTTTTGAACAGGAATCAGATCGACTGTGTGTTGAGGAAGCATGCTTTGCACAAATTTGAAATACGTTGCAACTTGTAAGCTTCACATACATGTACGATCACCTAGTCTGTAAGGTGGGTCAGCCAAGACGCTAGTAAACCTTTTCCCTCCAGCCAGCCTGCATTGCCCCTGACACGTATAAGGCAGCCCAGTGCTGAACAACTCCTAATGACTGACTGTATTTGTAGGAACATTTACCAATAATTGCGGCAGCATATTTCAAAATGGGTTAAGATATGACAGAAAAATACTCCCAAATGCAGACTACGGCAGAATATTAATGCATTTTCTGATACAGGCGAGTTAAGCAAATGCTTTGTGGCAGGTAGATTTAATGACTGTCTCTTCACATATTACTTGAGAAAAATACACAAAGGTGTTTATGTTCTGTTACTCGTTTCATAGTTTCATTCATAAAATTAAGCACTGCGTGTTGAGCCTTTTTAGTGGTTTTAGAAAAAAATCTCTTCTGTTTCAGTTGTATTCAAATCAACTTTCCATTTTTTGTCCCACTGTTCAATCAATGATAAATTTCTATTTAGAATATATAATAGAAGTATATTCAGGTGTCTCGACGATTTCAAAAGAGCATGTACTTTCTGCAAAAATAGGTATTCGCATGTTATATGGACCACTAAATGATTAACGTAAATCATAAACAACAGATGGCCAAGTACGCTACCTTGAGGTACACCTAAATGAATATCTTCCCAGGATGAGTTCATACATTCAATAATAACTTTTATTCTGCCTAGAAGATAGGTATGGCCCGATCCATGGTAACAGTGGACTGTTAATTCCATATTGTTTAAGCTCTGCTTTTAATCCTCGGTGCCGAGCACGACAAAATGCTTTCGAAGTGTCTAAAAATACCAGGCATACTTCCTTACCTTCATCTAATGCTGCATTGATCACATGAACAGTATTTATTACTGAATGAGTGTGCCATTAGGTTTTTAATCCCCGAATTACGATTGGTCAGGAGATCGTTTTCAGCTAGAAATGCGTATCCTTTTTCAAAATTAAAGTTTGAGATACTTTTGAACATGAACACAGAAGGGAAACCAGTCTGCACGTAAAAATGATTTATTTGTCAGCAAATCAGTCTATGTGTCTATAAAACTTTTAAAGATTGCCTGTTCAGTATTTGCTTAAATCCTGCAACATTTTTTTTCATGCGGCTACGTAAAAAGCCTAAAAATTTGTGTATTTGCCTAAATTGCATAAATGGAACTGCTACAACTTTGATTCATGGTTCACAAAATGCCGCTATCCTACAAATGTATCAATCTAATTTTGAATGGCACCTCAGTCTATACTAGTATTGGAGTTACTCAAGCTTTAGATTTTGTGTATTCACCTAATTTGCATAAATCAAAATGCTATATATTTGGTTCGTGTTTCATTGGATGAGGCTATGTCACAAATGTATCAATTGCACTTAGAATGGCACCTCTATCTGTAAAAGTTTTCAAGTTGTTCCAGATTTAAATTGTGCGCATTTGCCTAATCTGCATAAATTAAAGTGCTGCAGCTTTGGTTTAGTTTCATTTGATGCGACTATGTTACAAGCCTACCAATTGAAGTGGTAATGGCACCTCAATCGGTAATAGTGTTGAAGTTATTCAAGAATTCAGTTTTGTGTATTCACCTAATTTGCACAAATTAAAGTACTACAACTTTGGTTCATGACTCATTGCATGCGGACTATGTCACAAACATACCAATCAAAGTTGGAATGGCACCTTTATCTGTATTAGTTTTGAATTTATCCCAGATATATAAATTTTGGGTATCTCCCCGATTTACATTAATTAGAATCCCACAATTTTGGTGCATGTGTCACTGGATGCGGCTATGTCACAAACCTGCCAATTGAAGTGGGAATGATGCCTGTGTCTATAATAGTTTGGGAGTCATTCATGAATTCAATTTTGTGTCTACACCTAATTTGCATAAATCGAAATGCTATAACTTGCTTCATGATTCTTTGGATATGGCTATGTCATAAACCCATAGATTAAAGTTGGATTGACAGCTATGTTAAAAATAGTTTGGGAGATATTCAAGTTTTAAATGTTTCAAATGCTGCTAATTAGCATAGTTTCAAATGCTACAGTTTTTGTTCACTGTCCATTAGATTGGCAGGTGTCACAAACCTGTATGTACTACTTAAATTTGTGTCTATCTGTTAAAAGTTGGAAGTTATGGATTTTGTCAAACTTTAATTGCCCCTAATTTGCATAATTTGTAACATCATGACTGTTCCAAACAATATGCAAAACTTTGCTACTAGCTCTCACCGAATTTTGTGTATTTACCTAATTGGCATAAATCAAACTGCTTCAACTTTGACTCATGGTTCATTGGATGAAACTATCCTACAAGTCTGTCAACCGTAGTTTGAATGAGACCTCAGTCTATAATAGTTTTGAAGTTTTTTATGATTAAATTTTTGTGTATTCACCTAATTTGCATAAATTAAAATGCTACAACTTTGGTTCATGCTTCATAGGATGTGGATCTGTCTTCACACACAGTCCTAATTACTTACCAAATATGGTTCATCCTTCTTGTAAAGGGGATACACATCATACGTGACAGTGTGTATTCATTAGAAGTGAACAAACAATGAGTTTAAAATAATAATACTTCACGACTCGGGCCCCATGGTGGCTTCGTCGTGGTACATATTGAGAGTTCTCCATTCTTTTAAAATTTATTTATTATTTTTTTTAGTAGGTCGACGTGTAAAACACACTGAGACACCAGGCTGGGCCCCTGTAGGTGACATCACATCGTTGAATAGTATACAATATCAATGTGGCAAAAAAGGTCTTCATATTCAAAATAATTTTGGAGCTTATGTCATTCAATATTATTTGTCTGTAAGGTACCGTCCTGTGTTTTCGTGCCTTTCTGCGAGAGGAATTCAGATAGGGCCTTTCCTTTTTTCAATTGCAAACTTAATTATACTGGATGGCACTTATTTGTGTTACGGAGAAATATAATATGTTTAAACCAAAGCAAGGCATGGAAGGTCCATCGGCATGGATAAGGTTAAACTTCACAAGTGACGTAATCACGGTCATGTTTCATGGTATACCTGCCAGTCATTACAAACGCGCCGGCCTTTGCATGGGTGATTGATAGATATAGGTTGATGATCACGATTTCCTTGGGCTAGCCAGAAGGTACCGCTGGCTGACACATGAGTCCTGGCAAACTATATGCCAGTAATTGGAAAGGTGTGCAGACAATTTTCACGACGACAAAGAACAACACCCTGTGTTGTTACTGTTCTGGCTGGAGGGTATTTAACAAGATGCAGCAGTTATAATATTCGCCCCTTGCCAATAGAGACAACCACGTCAAAATGTCACGAGGCAGTCCACTGGGGAGAGGAGTTGTGACGTCCCAGCTTTCCCATAGTTAAACTGTCAGTGTTTATTTCTGGAGTAGGGCTCTTCACTTTCCATTTTCCACTTAGTAAAATGCTTCTGTCATTATTCACACAGAGTTGTGTACAATCACGCAGTTCCCATTAATCCTTTCCCGCTCAAATCGCCAAAAAAAAGCGCCCGTCTGTAAATTGTCGTCTGCCCCCACACTTTTTACTTAAACTTCATACTAGAAACCGCTTATGCTGAAAACTGAAGATAAGCCCCATCGTGGCGGCATGCCCCCAGATCAATAGCTTTTCTTGGCGCCGGTTGGGCATATGGTGCTCCGCCCGCGCAGAGGAAAGCAATTGACACAGTCTAACTAGGAACTTAAGGGTTTTTAATAGTTCTGTCAACACAAACAGCGATGTGTTTATAATTTCCCAAATCCAGTCTCTTTCTTTTAGTTTTACCGTGCCAACATGCCAGTGATATTTTTTGAGAAGGTATTGTCACCGTACTTATCATGCATATTCAAATCTGGCGCATCTGATCTCAAATTTTTGCCTTCACGAATCATGTTTGTTCTCGGTGCACTAATTACAGTTCAATACTTCATGTTGATGGACTTTTTTTTCGCAAAAGCAAGGCCTGAACAGTAAAGATAAAGTGGTCAAACGTCATAAGCATTCCTACGGCTTTCTGGGAAAATGCTCCTTTTACCAGCATGGATCGCAAACAAAAGATTTTTATTCTTGGGTCTGCTAACTCAAGCTACGTTGAACAATGTACACGCTCAATTAAAATTTGTACAATGTGTAAGGAAAAAAATGAGAGGAACGAAAATATATTACTCATTTCCATTGCCATTCATGTAGGAATATCCCTCTTTCACTCGCTGTATGGAATTTCTGTGGTGTACATGTGTGCAACAGCTGAGTTGTGACACGTGCGAACAGTCAGACATCACTAGTTATCATAACAACAAGCAATCTGCGTACTTGATCCGCGTCTCATTTAATACGAGGGGGCAGAAATGTGTCCATTCGCTGTAGTATGTTTGACAAGGTTTTCTGACCTGTCGGTCTATGTTAGCTGCAGAGTTTTTGTCATAGTTGGTACAGCCAGCATAGCAATGAAACCATAAAGCGTTCAAAAATCGATAAATTCCGACAGAGTTGTGCTTTTCACACAATCTACATTTGTGGCTCGACTTCCACATGAGTTACTAAATTACCGGGGGAGACTTTGTAGGCACGACGGTGTCCATAATCGCCATCTTTTTCTAAAGAACGAAACATTCGCAATTTTTTTATCCCCTGCCCACCCACTCTACCAAATTATGACTAAAATCACCACTTTACAAATGCCAAACATTATGGCAAGTGTTTTGACTTTTAGTCCTATTTAGTGATATAACTACATAATTTAGCGATACCGTTAAATCATTTGGCAATAACGCCAAATCATTTACCGAAAGCGTTGTTTAATTTAGTGAATTTTCCAAATATTTAGCAAAATCTCCAAAAATTTAGCGATATCGCTATAAATTGAGGGATATCGCTTCATAATAGCGGCATCTCTACATCATATAGCGATATATAACGAGATATCCCAACATCAAGTATGTTGTCTCGAAGAAATATCTCGATTTTCTTAGCACTGCATGAGTTTATTTCAGAAACTGGTCGTTTCCAACCAAAAGACATTGGTTAATCAAAAGGGAAGCAAACTTTATTTTGGTTCTATTGTGACTCGTCAATGAGCCATACTGCAACATTAAACCTCGCATGACTTTTCATCTGTCTGTTACTGTGGTTGCCATCTAGCTGGGTGTTCTTTCTTGTATCATGTATGTTGTCTTTTCTTGCGAGAGGGATTTGACTAAGGCTTTGCCTTTGTTTGCAGTGTCTTATATGTATGAGATATGTGCTGCATATGATGTACTTGATCAATGAAATATCTTTAAACCGTATAGTGACAGCGCCAAATAGGACTACCGTGAAACGAATTGCCATAATTCACATAAATGGAAGCCTGGATTAAAACTGATTCGTAATTTATAACCTTAGGAGGCCTGGAGATTGTTAGCAGGCGACATCTGCTAAAATGACACTGACCACGAAGTATTCAACCCTTTATGCAACACCAACAAAGCCAGGAAATGCTATTTGACCTGCATGTATGTTGACTTTAGTAATGGGGTCAGTAACCCGGGCCGAAAATCCAGGTCAAAAATAAAAGAAAAAAAAATTCTCATCACCCAACGATTTAAAAATGTGGAAATTATGGTACACATTTTTGTAAACTTCCCTTTATAATTTTCCCGCTAAAACTAATTTTTAAAAAGCAAAAATATGCCCATTTTCCAATTCCACTTAAAATCTCTTTCGGGGCTTGTTTTCTGGGTGATGTGGTTGTTGTGCGCACTTTTCCTGACATACGCCTCTTCACCAAAATTGTGTTTTGAGCAAAATAAAAATAAATAACATTTTAAACATTTTTTGATGCCCTTTTTTAGGTCAGATTCCAACTTTTACATGCACATTTGCTCACTTGCTTGCTCAAAGGAGGAAAAAATGAGACCGCTGAGTCTCACATTTTAATTTTAAACAAATTAAAATATACCCCACCCCTTTTATACGGATTAATATGTTCAGGTCGCGATGAGGATGTAGGGCCACTATATGTAGGTATGAAATGATGAAAAATAGGTCACGTCAAAGCAATGTTGTATTTCATGAAAAATGTTTTACATGCTTTTGAAAGGGAATTTTGAAATGAAGTATCCAGCTGATTTTTCAAATATCTTTAATAGGTAATCATGCGCGCACAAAAATGTGCACACTCAGGAGTGTTCTGTTTCTTTTGTTTCTTGTACTTTTTCATGGAATTTGCTATCGTATCTTAGACAAACAACTCCAAAATCTTTGTTCCGGTCTGTTTGGTATAACAGAAGCTGGGAGACATATGGTCATTTATTGATTGAGCTTATCTTGATAATACATTTTGACTGTTTTGCCAGACGGATTGGCTGTCACATCTCACTCTCACTGAACCCCATCATGATGTTCCTATTACAATATTCAAACCAGTATATGACAAGGTGAAGACGGTAGTGTATATCACCTTTTACATTGAGCATAGCAGTGCTGTCAATGCCTGTTTGTATGGTGACTATTTGCCGAGGAGCCTGGGTCACGTGGTTACAGATGCAAGGGCATTTTTCACACATACTGATTTGTTTTGTTTGCCCTTCGACCCTCCCTGTGTCAATACACTGTTCTCCCACAGGTGCCTGAAAATGGTATGGCTATGGGGTGCCTGCTTGTTGTGGTCACTGACCTTTCCTAATGTAGGCTGAAAATTTTTACCATTTTTCATTAATTACAACATTATTTATCATTAAAACATCATTACTAAATCCTGACCTCCCTGCCCCAATACGAATGTTTTGACATTGTTTGCAAGTGAAGATAATGACAATTATGGGCGACCCATTAACTTCTAAAATACAACTGGAGGGTGTGCAGCCGCAACCATGTAACTGCTGAAATACAACGGAACAGTGTGCCGGCTCCATGATGCAAGCTGCTGAAATACCACAGCAGAGAGTACAGGCACGCAAGGGTGTAGACTGTTGAAATACAGTGGGAGAGCTGCTGGCACGAGGTTTAAGCTGTTGAAATACAGTGGGAGAGAGTACAGGCACGAGGTTTAAGCTGTTGAAATACAGTGGGAGAGAGTACAGGCACGAGGTTTAAGCTGTTGAGATACAGTGGGAGAGAGTACAGGCACAAGGTTTAAGCTGTTGAAATACAGTGGGAGAGAGTACAGGCACGCGGTTTAAGCTGTTGAACTACAGTGCGAGAGAGTGCAGGCACGAGGTTTAAGCTGTTGAAATACAGTGGGAGACAGTACAGGCACGAGGTTTAAGCTGTTGAACTACAGTGGGAGAGAGTACAGGCACGAGGTTTAGGCTGTTGAAATACAGTGGGAGAGAGTACAGGCACGAGGTTTAGGCTGTTGAAATATATTGGGAGAGAGTGCAGGCACGAAGTTTAAGCTGTTGAAATACAGTGGGAGAGAGTGCAGGCACGAGGTTTAAGCTGTTATAATACAGTGGGAAAGAGTGCAGGCGGAGGGTGTAAGCTGTTGAAATCCATACTTGACATCAGATCGAGTTGTTTTCTATTGACCCAAGAAACCAACACATTTTAGACATTGATGACTCTGCTGATTTGTCTGATCTATGTCACTCTTATGTGAACGATGGTACGAACATTGTAAATGACACTGAAACTCATGCAGTGCCGCCTGACTCTCATAATGCACATTGTGAGACAAAACCAAAAAAAACTTTAGATTCAAGAATGGAAATGGTCTCAAGACGGGCACTTAAATGTTCGCATCATTCTTCCCAAAATCGAATAGCTACGAATAACGATACAACGATCTGGTGTAGGCATACTTGCTGTTTTGCAAACTGGTTAGACTCAAATGTTCTTGATTTCGAAATTCCCATACCAAGCGCTGTAGGTAAGTGTGGGGTTTATTACACTTAGTTGATTTTATGATTTAATTATGGAAAGCCCAATCATGAATGTTAGATGTAGACTTAAGTAGTTTCATTATATTTATGTAATATATGCAACATTTATTAGTAGGCCTTTTAACAAAGGAGCATCATATTCGCTTTATTTCGTAACGCATCAGCTCGGGATGTTTGTATTGGAAATGCGAACATGGTGCCGCCATTTAGCAGAATGACTTGTCCGGGGATTAATGGCACCGAAACAAGTCTTGTGCTGTTCCCTGCTGATGACTCGACTTTATAAAGGCTAATAAAGCCTAAAACTTTCTTCAAAATTTCAAATTTTATGAATGTAATTTGTTCCTTTCAAAAATTAATTTACTATAATGATTTAGAACTATGCAGTTTTTCAGTGAATGGTACGGAATAGGACTTTGCTCTTAGAAGATCGGGCTTGATAGTGCTCAAACAGTACACGGGCTTACAGAATTAGGTTTGTTAAGTTTCTCTTTATATTAAATACCAAATTATGAATTATTGCGTCACGATAGGAATCGTTACGGAAGTGGTGCTGCTCTGTATATTCGCAATGACTTAGAATTTAAGCCACGCTTTGATATTAATGAAGGTTTCAATGTTGAATGCGTATGGGCTGAAGTCAAATCAAAACATACTTCCCTTATTTGAGTGTGTTCACTTTACAGACCACCCTCTGCCCATGCAGCTAGCATAGCCGATATTCTCGAAAACGTTGTAGACGACAATCATGTTGTCATACTTGGATATTTCAATACCAATTATAAATTACTAGATTCAAATGATAAACATCCAATAAGGCTCATCGAATCTTACTTCCAACTGACCCAGCTTATCTTACAGCCGACTCGAATAACTACAACTGCAGCCACTACCATTGATCTCATATTAACAAATTCACCCGAGAAGCATATGCAATCAGGTGTCTATGCATGCGGGCTAAGTGATCATTTTATCACCTAAAGGATTATTACAGCTTAGAGTGCAAGGTCCATCGTGAAAACGATCCAAATTCGTTCTTACAGTGGATTCTCGCTGGAGTCTTTTCTCAGTGACATAGCCACCAGCCAAATTCTGTGTCATGGAGGCATACATACAGCTTGTCCTAACGTTGCTTGGAAACTATGGCGCGATGAATTTGGTGGAATATGTAAGAAACATGCACCCCTTCGGACTATAAGGATACGTGATCGTAGAAATCCCTCGTTCACTTCAGATATGCTGAAAAATGTACGAGAGGGATCATATTCAAAAGAAAACTATCGACCTTGATTGCCAGCAACTTTGGGACATTTACCGTAACCTTCGTAATGAAGTCACGGATATGATAAATAACGCCAAAAATATTAAGATGATAGTATTACAAAGGCTAAAAATCAACGACAAATGTGGGTTTCTTTGAAACATCTCTTGCCTTCCGGCAAAAATAATCACTATTTTCCTCACAATCTCTCGATATGTTCAATGTATATTTTGTGAAAGATGGTCAATCTCTCGCTGAAAAAAATTTGAGGACCACTTAGCCCAAGAGTGGAAAGGTCCCCATCATGAGTGTCAATTTCACTGCGACAGTCACCGAAAACTTTACATACTATAAATTAAAAGAACTATCAGAGAGAAGTTCACTTGATATCCTAGATATGGACAGCAAACTTCTATTTCATGCTGCCCACTTTATTGCTCCGTCGCTAACCTTTCTTTTTAACTTATCCTTTGACACGGGCATTGTTCCATCTGACAGGAAACTGGCCCTCGTCTCACCGATCTTTAAGGACAAAGGCTCCAAACACGAAATTTCGAACTATAGGCCAATATCTGTGTTATGTCACAAAAACCGCATTTTTGATAAACATATCCAACTGCAATTGCTTAATTACTTAAACCAGTATAATCTCATAACCGATCAACAGTCAGCATTCATAGAATTTCATTCCACTCAAACTGCACCACATTGTATAGTGGATGATTGGTTAGAAAACATTGATGCCGGCTCTCCGACTGTTGCAATCTTTCTTGATTTGCAAAAATGTTTTGACGCCATTGATTTTTCCATCTTGCTGTATAAACTGGGTAAATATGGTATAAATTGGAATGAACTGAGTTGGTTTAAATCCTACCTGTCCGACCGCACACAAGTTGTAAACTGCAATGGGCACAAATTTACTAAGCTCAACGTAAATATTTGTGTCCTTCAAGGATCCTCGCTTGGACCTTTTCTTTTCCTACTGTACATAAACGACTTTCCCCAATGTTTATCATCAACTGTGTGTCACTTATTTGCAGATGGTACAACAGTGTATGCTAAATGCAAAACAGTTATAAATGCAGAATCAAACCTGCAGTCTGAATTATATAATATATCTGACTGGTTTACTCGAAACAAACTTTCTCTCAATGTCTCAAAATCATGTGCCATGGCTTTTGATCAGTCTCGAGGCGAGAGTGCCAGAAATGTATTTGTCAATAATCATGTTCTTACACAAGAAACTTCCACAAAATTACTGGGCGTGGTAATTGACGACAAATTAAACTGGTCACAACATATAACTTACTTGGTCTCTAAAATAACTCCCAAAGTATCCTTCCTATCTCGCCTAAAGCACACACTGTCACCCGCATTATTGAATACCGTCTACAAGAATGTAACACAACCTCTGTTTGATTAACGTGACACAGTCTGGGGAGACTGTTCCAAGTCTCAACAAATAATTCAGAATCTACAGTGTCTCCAAAATAGTGCGGCTAGGATTAATTATCGCTGGTGATTTCGATTCTACCCACAGTGCAACTTTACTTATTCAAAACTAAAGCTCGACCAAATCAGCTGAACGCCGCCAATTTCATATTTCAACATTAATGTACAAATCCCTAAACGAAATGGGTTATAATTACCTTCAAACCAAATTTATTAAGAGAAATACAGTTCACTCCCTCGATAACAGAAATATCCTGAATGGCGATCTCCATAACCCGCGACCACGCACTGAAAAATTCCAGCAATCCTTTCGTTACAAAGACCGCTTATTTGGAATAGCCTCCCAAGATCCACTAGAGAAGCAGATGTCTTTTCAGACTTTGAAACGAAATACCTTCCCCAGGCATAAGAACCAGAGTCATACATGTTCATGTTCTAAGCCGTGTGTCTTGGTATCCGTATTAAAACATGTAATTTTATATCTGTTCTGTTTATTTCTTTTATTGTATATATATTGTATTATCTTATGTTGTATTGTATTGTGCTATACTGTGTTTGTTAATATTGTTTATTGTAACCTGGGCCCGATGGAAGAAGGGTTTTTAACTGAATCGGCCACCCCGTATAAATAGATAGATAGATAGATAGATAGATAAATAAATAAAGAATGAATGAATGAATGAATGAATTAATGAATGAATAAATAAAAATAAATAAATAAATAAATAAATAAACATATAAATAAATTAAATAAATAAATAAATATAGTGGGAGAGAGTGCAGGCACGAGGGTGTAAGATGTTGAAATACAATGGGAGAAAATAGAGGTACGAAGATAACCATGGTTTCGTGTAACAGGCCCTCAATGTATTTCAACATATTTTTGATTCTCCTCAAGTAATGGAAATATTGCTTTGCATTTCATGATTAAGGTTTAATTCCATTCATATGTTTATGTTTTTAAATTATTAATACTTAAATTTGCTCAGGTCGATTGGTACCAATAGAAGCTTCTGAAAATTAGATTTAAGTACAGCTGCACTTTACAGAGGAACTTCGGGTCGTAATTGTAGACAAACTATAAAAAGACCTACTGCGTATATGCAACAAGAAAAATAAAGAGAAGAAACAATTAAGGCACCCAATCTCGGCCCCTTCGACTCCCACCACCACCCGATAATGAAAAATAATGACAAGAACAAAAGATGTTCAGTAAATACCCCAACGCAGAGCCCGGTAAAAAGCATTCTTCCAGTTTCTTTTTTAGCCATCTCTCCTAAAAATAGTGATTCTATGTGACATTTTCTTCTATGTAAAGGAAATTGGTTTCTTTAAAATTTTCCTGATAAAGAGCTTGTTGTTGTGGCTCTGTTTTGTTTTGTTTTGTGTTGTTTTTATATTGTGACCTCTTTATGATGAGCATCACTCAGTTTTCAATAATGAAACTGGAGAATAAAGATTAGAAGAATGAGAGAAGCCCAGAAGACTTGAGCCATTTGAGGGTAATATTGGTTTGGATAATCACGTGATATTTCTCGCTGTATTTCATTGCCTTTGATGTGTCACGCGATCCTCTTGACTAGTCACCCCCGCTCGTAGTTCCGGTGTTATAAATCTATCCCATAGAGATGTAACCTTCCATTATTGATGAAACGTGAAGAAATTCTTAACTCTCTTTCAGCTTGAACTGTCCATATCTACGTTATATAATGTTACCTTAATAATGCAAAAGAACCAAATGTTGTTTTCGTGTTCAGTACAATTCATGCTCTCGGGAAAAAAGCTGCTGAATTTCAGTTCACAACTTCCCAGAATCGGGCATCAATAGAAAAATACTAGCATTTCATCAAACCCTATAATTAAAATGTTGGACTAACTATGCGTATTTTTTAAAGCATAAGCTCCGACGAATAGTGTCCAATTATTGGAATACAAAAAAGAAAGGGGGGGGAGAAAAACTTAATGAATCGGATTCCTTCATATCCTGACAATGAGTCATGATTTGAACATTAAAAATAATTATGTGCATCTTCATTGTGTTCATAAGGTATGTTGTAAAATTAAGTCCCAAGATGCCTTATTACACATACATTATATGTATGCATATATATGTGTATATATATATACATATATATATATATATATATATATATATATATATATATATATATATATATATATATATATATATATATATATATATATATACCCATACGCTGTGCTGGCATCATCTGTATTACATTTTGCTCATGCAGTAGCATTTGAGCTGATCAGGGGACGACTTAGATTTGCATGCCTATGCGCCTTGCTCACATCCTGTAAAGATGTGGTTGGTATATCAAGTATTACGCTATTGTTTGTACAAGTCTTTGCCAGCTGACTGACATGGGCTAATGATACAGTTAGGCATGCCTGACCCCCGTAATATTAATTATGTGATGAACCAGCTTGCAAATTATACCTTTGTGGTGGGGTATTTTAATGTGCTAATGACTACATGGTGCATATATGTATGTATGTATGTATGTATGTATGTATGTATGTATGTATATATATGTATGTGTGTGTGTGTGTGTGTGTGTGTGTATATATACTTTGTAAATATATTACGAAATACTATAATTGTCTTCCGATAGCGCTTGCACCTGCGTATGGTGTATATGGAACATTGTATCATCCTGACTACTTCATGCTGCAAAAGTCCGGCATCTAACATTCCAATGATCCTTTCTCTATCAAACTGGGAAGTCTTATTCCAGTGATCCGCACGTAGAGGCATATTGACTTCATAGTGCACCGACGTGCTTCCAGTGAGCTCATTTCAAAGCCTGTGTGAACCTCAATGCCAGAAAAAATGATGACCAAATTCTTTGTGCTGCACTAGATGAAGCATGAGTTAATGTTCCTTGATCATATTGCATGAAATTATAGTGATGCATCCAATTCCATATGAAACATCGTATTTATCTTACTCTGCGTTAACCCAACGGAAGCTTTCTTCTTTCAAGCAGTGGTATGTAAAAGGTGAAAGTAACTGTTACTCACAACGAACAGTGTTACTGAGCAAAGACGTGCTTCGTGAGTCCATAACATCAAGCGCTACGAGGAATGTCGTCTGCCATTCAACCTTTTGGCCTTTCCAGGTTGGCGCCAACGGTTCCCTATTTCATTGTAGTATCATTTTCCGTTATTGCATGTTAATATGTGAACTATATTTTCCAGGTCAAAATTTTTGAGCACATATAGTTTTGATGCATGGTTACTTAGATCTTTAGAGGATGGCAACAGTATATTATCAGGACCTTTTTTCTGGCATAATGCGTTCTTATATAATGCTAATAGTGAAAATTAAATGCGTCATGTTTTAACCTACCAGAAAGACTCAAGAGTGGCAAGCGAATGTAAAAAGTAAAGGTGTCCCGGGGCAGATATGCTATGTGGTTGCACATTTCCGAACAGCAGATGACACACTTCAAAGAGAAAAGAGATCTGCTGCGCCATCTGGCGGCAAGGAATGGTATACCGTATCTTTCGTGACCAGATTTTAGTTTATTATGACATTTCAAGTACCAAGTCTATGCACCCACAAAGTACTCCACATTGGCAATAAATAAGGAAAGAATCAACAGCAACAAAAAAGTTTGAACATAAGTACACAGCCCTCCAAGTTACAAAGCAAACCCAACAGTACAAAGTTCAAGTTTTCCACCATCTTTCTTTTATTCTAAGGAAAATAGATTTGAAATAATTGGTGAGAGTGGGATAATTAGCACTGTGTAACTAGCGTATATTTGCATGGCGTATGAATGAAAAACTATGTATCTCTCCTCTGATCACAGCTTCTAAGGATGCCAACTGATAAGATTCCCGCATTTCTCAGGCGGAGACCGATTCAAAGAGTGTGACAGGTCAGAAGTTTCCAATGACCACCGGAGACAACGAATACAATATTACCACTGGCAGTCGTCAATATTAATTGTGTACTGTCTTGGCAATACCGCAATCAAATAGTAATTTACAACTTACCTTTGGCAGCAATGGGGCAACGCTAGCATCAAATTATCACGGTTAAAGACCTTTGAGTCACAACTTTATATTCCAAAGTTTGAAATGGTAAGCTTTTTTATGCATCTTTATCTGTGACATAAGCCAAAAATGTCAAGTGTTACATGTTTATCAGTGCAGCTAAAAGTGCTGGCGAAAAAAAAAACCGAGAGAATGTGTCCCATATAACAGACCTGACAGCATGCCGCCTATATTGATGGGTTAGCTTTACCTTTCATTGATCCAACCAGGTTTATGCATCTGACATGGAATATGTTGCCCATAACCTGTCTCAAGTATTGTATTTTTGCTTTTTATGCCATATATTTGTCATAAAATAGGCACCTCGCAGTGATGGCCATTTGTATGTCAACATTTTTTCCGCCAGAGGTCGCAAGCTACTGTTATAGACACATTAAAAAAAATCAAAGATTGTGGTTCATATCATGTCTATGAGAACGTGCAATATTAAACTGTGTACCTTTTCATCCCTGATATCTTCATACTCACTCACAATAATTGGCCCTTAAATGTACCAAAGCAGGCGATAAAAAGAAAGAAGTATGAAGACCAGCAAACTGCATGTAAGAGTAAGGTTTAATGATGATGATGATAAATGTATGGCGATTTGCATTCGTTGCTTAGACACTTAGACGTACTTTGAGGCATACAGTGTAAGGTGATTAAATTACGAATAATATAAAGACATGAAGGCCAAAATAATTCGATTGATGATGATGTCCAACTGCGATGATGATGATGATGATGATGATGATGATGATGATGATGATGATGATGATGATGATGATGATGATGGTAGATATTTTCAATCAGACAGGTGATAAATAAAGGCATTGTGAATAAGATAAATGGAAAATTCTCTAAGCCTCTTGATACAATGATGGTTTGTGACATTGCTGAGACCTCAATATATAGTACGTGGAAACAGAATAAGGTTAAATTAATACACTCTGAATACGATTGAATGACAAAATCATTTTCAGGACATTGGAATACGATGGTGATGATTGTAATGATTTTCATTATTTTCAAACCCTTTCCACATTAACATTTCGACAACTAGAGGAAAATCATCGGCTTTTAACAGTTCTCAGTGTGTGGGGTGGCCACAAAAAGGCAAACTATAATTTAGATTCTCCTTGACTGTTACGACAGTGCGCAAACATGACAAGGAATTCAACCTGAGATATAACCCTTCAAAACAAGGATATCTTATGTTCAAAACGAGAGATGCAAGATCATTTACTCGGATAGTAAGCCATTTTTTAACCCTTTTCTTTATCCTGTGTGTCTTATTGGAGCAGCTGCGTTTTACAAATGTCCAGAAAGGTGCGGAATAAATTCTGGTCTGAAATAAACTTACGGTGACTCAGTTTGGAAAATCTTTCATACCCCATATCGTATTTTTCAATTTTAGTTGTATGTCTATAGTTATGGGTTCCAGCTCTGGAATTTCTGTGACGAAGAAATCAAGGAATAGGTCATTTGTTGGCTGATGTACAGCTGTAAGAGTCCACAGAAACTTCCAAGAAAAATGCACGATGAATTCTATCACATAGTCGTATTTGCATAGATGGACAGAATGAAATGTGTGCACTCCTAGAGCTCTAGATATAGATATACATTGACTTTCAGGAACACATGGCGAGGCCATACAATGCACAATGTTGCTGTGTGGGATCTGGCGATTCACCACAACTACTATCTTTGATCAAAATCAGGCACATTACTTCATTGAATTGTGTTCATATTATTAACATGTCTTTAAATTGCTTGACTGCTAACAGCACGAAGTGTTTGAATGACTTAGGGAAAATATGAATATGCAAATTTTAAATGTGGTTTTTTTTTGTAAACGTGGCAACACCAGTAAAATCTCAAGAAGTTTATATGTGAACATTTGGAAACAGCTAGAGAGCGAAACACAACAATAGTTTTTTATGCATGCTTTGAGTGAAGGCTCTGTAATTATGAGAGCTCAGCCCGACATGCTATGGAAATAAGTACTTGAGAGCACTAACTGGTACACTATTCAGAGATTCTTCCAGAAATAAAACGTGAACTTAAGATTAATAAAACCTGTTGGTTGTGCCGCAATCTGAAACAATTCTATATTCTCCTGTTGTAATTTCCAGTGATAGGTAATGGGTATGATCGTCTTTAACTCTTTCAATGCCAACTGAGACCAAAGGTAAACTACTTGAGATGAACTGCTATCAAATATACTAAGGATGCTAAATTCATGTTCCTTGTGAAAAGCCAGCATGCCTATAATTCCAGAGAATATATGGTCAGGGTCTACATATTCCTTGGCGCGCTTTGGACGCAGCGCGCTCTGGACGCAGGGCGCTTTGGACGCAGCGCGCCGAGGAAGCCGTTGACTCACTTAAAACTTGGCACTGAAAGAGTTAAGGTCAACTACACAATAAGCCATTACATCAAAAAATCTACAACTATTGGTTGGTTATAAATTAATATAGAATGTTTTCCTGTCGTTTTTTTTTCAAGAAATAAAATCAATTTAAAGCAACATTTTGCTGTCAGTTCCCTGCAGTGTATTGAATCAGAAAAAATGATTGAACGTAGTGATATTGCAACAATGTACACACATAACGACTCACTGAAGTGATAATAGAGGTGTGCCGTTCAAAAATTTCATTCCATGACAAAAATACTGCTTATAATCTGGAGACAGGATAATACGTAAATGTTGACTCTAAAGACAAACTTGCACATTGAAATTTGGCCCGGACTTTTTTCCTGACTTTAACAAATTTCACCCAAGTTGTCTCAGGTTTTTTAAACGTGAAAGGCAATGAGTTAAAATAGTTATTTACTGATTGCACGTTGATTCAATTTCTGTATGAAATATATTCCCGAAAAGCATAAATCACACTATTAACGACTCACAAACCAGTCAGTGTGTCAATACATGTCAACATTATGGATTGACTATCAACTAGCAAGCCAGGCATATATATGAATCTTTATTTCCTTTAATGCCCTACTGGGCTCATGGTACAATATAATACAATAATAAAAGCTCTATAAGAGTTATTGGTGATCAGGTCATACAAATGCCATATTTATATACAAGTGTCTCGTCTGTAGACAACTATATACAAACTTAGTTACGAGGTGAGAGACACTCCTCTCCGGATTCATAACACGTGTGAGTGTCTCTGTTTCTGACAGATTTGTAAAATTAGAATAAACACTTTTCATTTCCTTGAAGAATGGTTTCCGGATATCTTGATACAATGAACAATACAGTAATATATGACACACATTTTCGATACTATCGTGATTACAGAATATGCAGTTTCTTATTTTAATGGCTCATTGGTATAACGACCTGTTTCGATCCTAAAAACTTGTCGCTGTTTAAAATTTTTAACCTCTGACAGATATGTTTCTCATTCATATGTTTCCTTAAACTTACGGTCAAATCGTAATTTACTCCCCGTACCATTCTTATTTTCGTCATTCCACATCTGGTCATGAACGATTTGATGGTGTTGATCTTTCAACCTTGTTTTTAAAGTCTTAAGTACATCTGCGATAATATTTTCTGGAGTCGTTTGCTTTAACCAAATGTTATACATTCCGTTGTTTGCTAAAATCAATCTAACGGATGTTGCCCAGGAACCACACCACCAGCGTCTAATTCAGCTGAATTAAGATACGACATTTTCAAAATATCGTCGTCGGGTAAAGATATAATTCTTAACAACTATTTAACTATTTTAATTTTCATGTCAACATCTAAAGGATATCATCCAAGTTCTGCTAACGTGGCTAAGTTTGAAGCATTTCTGCCAAGACCTAGAATAAATGTACAGTAACCGGTCTGTACCCTATTTGCACAAGCATTGTTGACAATGTTCTGTGTGTGCGGGTTTTTTAAGGTTCTTGCTCGATAGCGGTCATTAGCTGTTGACCGAACCTCGCTACCATACAGCAAGATCGACTTAACGTAAACATCGAACAAGTACAGTTGTGTTGCAAGCGATAAGTTAACATCTCCATCGCCTCTAACTTTGCTATTAAGCATTTGGGTTACTTTATTTCCTTTTGCTGATAGATTATTGGACGCCAGTGAGAAAGATCAACAAGAAAAAAACAAAATGCCCAGATACGTAAATGAGTCAACTATCTTGATAGGTTTTCCACCATAAGCAAGAGTAGATCATGGCGACTTTTTGCCTGGCACCCTGTGCTATGCACCGGTTCTGCTAAAGATCATTATTACCGTTTTTTCCAGTAGACTTCTAGACCCCAACATTTAAGAAAGCCTGCCAAGCTATCGAGACGTGTTTGTAGCTGTTCTGGCGAATTAGCAAGAATAGCTACATCATCAGCAAACATCAGAGGTGATAATGATTTTGTACCGATCTGGATCTCGGGGTCACTGCCATATAAGTCAAGGTAATGATCTAAATCATTTATAAAAACGTTAAAGAGCAAAGGGCTGAGAGGACACCCTTGTCTTAAGCCAATATTACTATTAAAAAAGGGGGTACATCCCTCCTTGACTTTTACAGAAACAGACGTTTTTTGATACATGTCACTTATAAGCTGTAAAAGTGGAAGAATTACACCAGCTTCGTGTAGCTTGTATGATATATAACTTCTATCGACAGTATCGAAAGCACGTCGGTGATCAACGAATGCAGTGTACAGCTTTTGCTTTTCATACAATCGATAATCTATTAAGTTTTTAAGAACAAATATTTTATCCGAGGTTTGTCTACCTTTAATAAAACCGCTTTGCCCATCATGGAAAAAATTGTTGTCTGTAAGAAACGTGTATAACCTTTTATGTAGTAATTTAGCAAATACCTTACTTTTAGCATTTTGCAACAATATACCCCTGTAATTTTTTGGCTTTTGCCGCTCGCCTTTTTTGAAAATTGGCGCAACATAACTAACTTTCCACGCTTTAGGGTATGTACGACTTTCTAGTATCTTGTTGAATAGTTTCACCAGAACCTTTTTTCGGGTATGGCTTTGCAGTGAGGAGCATCTCATTCGTAATTCCAACTGGGCCTGGTTGTTTGCGTGTCATTAATTGTCCAAATACAATATCCAGGCTTTCTGGAGTGAAGTTCACATTAAGTGGGTGCTCTCCATGTGGTGATACTTCCAATAATGTTCTAAGAAACTTGTCAATATTAAGACGAGGGTGTAAAGGCTGAAAACATCCATGCTCTTGCTTCTCATTCAATGATTTGAAATGTTCATACTACACCTGTGAATCTATACAATCTGTATGATCAGTTTTACTGTCCATGAATTGTTTCACCCTTTTCCGAAATTCATTTTGGTTCCCACCTGTATTTTTTATATTTTCTATATCACGTATTACACCTTGTTTATAGCGTCTTCGCTTCACCCGTATATGCTTCTTAAAAGACTTAGTCTTTGAGCAATTTTTGCCTCTTATATATGGATCATTCAGGTATCTGTTTAATAAAGACCGCAAGTGCATCACTTCCTTTTTCAAGGCGTGGCAGGTAACGTTAACACCGACAGCACCTTCTTTACGCTTTTTCTTTCTGCGTGCTGAAGTGTTACCTTTAAGCTGCTTTTGGTCGCTTTTTCAGGATTTCGTCTAGTTTGTCTGCCACTTCATCGGTAGATATACAATCTATGTACGTTCAAAGTATTGTATGCCCTTCTGTATTAAACTGGAACATAGGGCCTTTCTAAAAGGTTCGGGGGACTCATCTTTACAAATTATGATAGGGGACACTAATTTTGTCAAGGATGCACTTTGTGTCTTTACTCGAGTTTCACAATGAAGCGTAATTTCTAGAGGGCAGTGGTCAATCTTTAAATGGTCATAGTCAGCGATTTTCAGTTAGTTTACGAAGTTGGATGTCATTTCATGGCAAATTACGTAATCCACAACACTTGACCCATTCGGCCTATGACAAGTAAATTTACCGAATTCATCACCAGGAGTTCGGCCATTTAAGACCCTTAGCCTTGACGACTTACATATATTTAACAGAACATTTCCATATGTATTTACAACTTTGTCCGCGGAGTTTCTGTTTTTAATACCGTGGTCACTTACATATGCATTTGGCAAGGGCAGGTATTTTATCAAATCGTCTGTCACATAATCTGGTTCAGAAGCTGTCCTTGCGTTAAAATTGCCTACCACTAGTACTTTGCTTTTGTTACCATATTTTAAAATTTGGCTTTGTAAAATCGAACAGTGATCTGTATTTGAAATTGTTGAGCTACACGATGACTCGGGGGTGGGGGATATATACTATTTCTATGTAAATATTCGGATCGGATCCAATGTTGGAACCTTTAGCAGTTAGCCAAACGATACCGTCTGTATCACAATCTACGATTTCGATTGCTTCCTTTTAATGCTTTTGGAATAATACAAGAATCCCCCAGAACCTCGTCTTGCATTTTTATGTTGATATTTACGGTTAAAGGTAATGTTTACATACTCGTTCAAAAATGGCACAATTTTGTCATCGATAGCGTCACTGTCAGTTAACCAAATTTCCTGTATCATTACAATGTCGAATTCTTTCAACCATGCTAAATAAGGTTCATTTGGTTGACCATCGTCTTTCAGGTTTGAGCTTATACCATTAAAGTTCCAGCTTAGCACTCTACGCTCTTTGGGTGATGCTTACAATCAGCGCGTGTATGGTGGTCAACTGTCCCGTTATGTGGTCTCATTTCTGTAGTTGAACCCAGTGAGGGCCCTTTAAGTCACTAGGTGTAGCACATCAATGGGAGTTAAAGGAGCTTTTTTGACTGCTTTTACCAGGTTAGCTGCTATGCTTTTTTGCCTTTTGCCTTAAAGTTCAGTCCGTCTGAACCTAACATGTCTGTACTTATGTTAGAATTATCGATGTAAGTCCATCCTTGCTGTTCACACATGATTTCGAGGGCGGTGTTAATTAGTCTTGTTTTTTCGGCATATCTCGCATCACTTCTTGCAACAAGACCAGACAGAGCGATGTTGTTGACTTGCAGGCATCCTTCTCTTTGGT
Organism: Hermodice carunculata; assembly: GCA_964020975.1. Taxonomy (NCBI): domain Eukaryota; kingdom Metazoa; phylum Annelida; class Polychaeta; order Eunicida; family Amphinomidae; genus Hermodice; species Hermodice carunculata. The sequence goes on along the minus strand of OZ026621.1, from coordinate 636,195 downwards.
AGCGACGAATTGTCCATTCCCCTCAACATAAAATTTGTGATGCTTTCCACAGATACATCGTAGACACAAGACGCTTCATATTTTAGCTCTGTTATGCACAAGCAGTCATGTCAATTGAGTTAGTTGCTGACTTACACAAATTTACTTCTTATGTGTCCTTTGATTTTTTTTACCGCTTGTCTGTATTATTGTGAACAGTGTATACATATATGTGTGTGTATTCTACCCGTAGTGAACTATCTTTCTTTGTTTAGCATATTGGTGACGTCTTTATTTTGATTCCTGCATGCGGGGTACAAATCTGAAACATGTGTACAGCTTCTTTGTTAATTGGGTAACTTTGTTCATATTTTGTCCTGTGTGTTTTGTAATATACTTTTTGTGTGTCCCTCCATGTTCTGAGAACCCCCCGATTAGTGACATCTCGATGTACTATAGGGCGATCCAGTTGAAATAAATATGTTTAAACTAAACCTACACTTTCCGAAAATGTTTTAAATCAAACTTTAAAAGGAAACCCGCTAGGTTCACACCCGAGCCTGTTCATTTTTCTGCCAGTTACCAACCTGAAAAGGGGCGGGAGGAGGCACCATTGTTCTAAGACCCTTTTAACAATGTTCGATGATCAGGTACAATGCGACCCAGTTGGAGCGCTTGGTTATATCATTGACAGAAAACTTTGTGAATGCAATTGGACACGATGCAATTTAGAGCCTTTGTGTTTGAATTTACGTGAAACCAGGCATATCATTATAAACGTAAACTGATCTTGCTTGCGGTACATATGAAAATGAAAATATTTCTGTGCTGGTAGCAATCAATATTTCAGTAAATTTTACGTTGAAGTGGAAAGATGGAAATCAATATTCTCATGAGGCAACATTTAATTTTGAAAACATTATTTTCTCACAAGTTGTTCACAAAAACGGCTTTCCGCAAAGTCAACCTAACTCTGCCACAGTGATTCAGAATATTCGGACAAAGAGCTTTCAGAAAAAAATGATCACATAGAGGTGGACTTTGCGGAATATACTATTAACATCGATCATTCGTACATTTGCTATACTTTCAGTGCGACTTTTCCCGACTTCCACCAGCATTGCGCTTGAGAGGTCTTTCCTTGTCAATACCATGTTTTTAAACTGAAGCTTTTCATGGAAGCGATGTTATTGTCAAGGCACGCGTGTGTTATGTCGTCAGCCAATTGAGCTGCAAAAGTTTCTTAATTGGTGTGTTTACAAATATATTACGCGAAGATAAGCTTTCCAATCGGTACAAATACAAGTGGATGCTCCTTTCCATGCAGCCTTCTTGCTCATTGTCTGGGAGCTACCAGCCAGTATTTGTAAACAGTGCGATTCAAAATGTGACTCACAGTTTGGGAATCACCAAGACATCCTTTTTCGTACGACTAACAGAGGACCTAAGATTTTCAATTTGGAAAAATAGGCCATCAGAGACTACAATAACTGTGACAATTGCAAGTGATTTTTATAGCAGTAACAATAGGCTGTATCCGCATGAAAAGCAGCAAACAGTAAATTGGACTAGCATGCATAAATTACTTGTGAATCAAAGAGGAAAATAAAACGAAGGAACACAAAACTAAAATAAACATATTTATTGTTTGGCCAAATAAACAATTGGACTGTTCAAGAGAAACATGGATTAATATGATAAAACTTATACAACTACTTCATGCGACACTGTAAATGAACAGTCACCCCCCCCCCCCCAAATAAGGGAGAAATAAATGAAAAACAACGAACAGGAGGAAAGAAATAATGGGAGGGAGGGAGGTCGTGAGGAAAACATTCTACAAAGAAGTTGACTGAACCAAGGCACAAAACCAAACAAAACGAGCCTCTCTTTTATCGTCTATTAATTACGTAATTTGAAGTATGCAAATTAAGAAAATTACCCGTGACTTACAGATGAAAACAAAACGAAGGAACACAGAAACGAAACTGAACGTATTTATTCTTGGCCAAATAAACAATTTGACTGCTCCAGAGAAACATAGAATAATATCAAAAAACTTATATAACCACTTTATGTGACGTACACTGTGTATGAACAGTCAAAATCGCCAAACCACAGCCAAACAATAAAATAAACAAAAGAAAATAACATACTTAAAACTAAACTAAAACAAACAAACTGCAAAATGAAATAAATACTCTGAAAAACAAATAATACCTTTGTTATAACATATTAAGTACCAGAGTCAAAATATATAATCACGAATGTAGAAATGTCAAATGTACTGTTAAGGCACCTATAAATAGCAAACCGTATCATCCTTTGCATCTATAAATATACAAGACGTTGAGCAAACTGATTGATGACCATAGTGTCTGAAATAATATACACCATCCGAATGTCTTTCAAATCAAATGCTATTGTGTAAGTCCAGACATTCAGTTGTAACTGTATCCGGCATATTATGTACATTCTGTAAAACTGAGAGGTACATCCACAAAGAAAACCCTTCAAATAAACATCACCTGTCAGAAATCATATAACTCATATATTAACATCAAATACCCAAATTATAAATATGACAATGCTTGCCTGAAGTTTTCTACGAGTGAAAATTCTATTTACTTAAAATATGCCCCTGAGGACCAGTCCCCTTGAGATTTCATGAGTTCACCAGGTAGGACTATATTGGTTTAAAGGCAAAAGTAGCAACAGCTCTTCGAAAACTATGTCTCGTACGGGTGTTTGCACGTAACCCGGCCTTATACAAAGTAGAACGCAGAACTTTCACAAACAAACACTCAGTTAACACTTCCTTTTAGGTGACATAGAAAAAGAAAACAAAGACAGGAAGTGCAGAATTGGCGAGAATAAATTCAACTGATCGTGAATATGCAGTAACAGGACAAGGACCAGAATTGGAAAATGTAGGTAAAGGAATAGTTACAAAATGCTTTCCCACCTGACTGGTTTTAGACTATGCAATACATATTAACGGACCATTGTCACTCAACAACATATCACCTGATTGGTTTTAAACTATGTAATATACATTAACAGACCGACCATCGTCATTCAACAACATGTCACCTGATTGGTTTAAGACTATGTAATACATATTAACAGACCATGGTCACTGAACAACATGTCACCTGATTGGTTTTAGACTATGTAATACATATTAACGGACCATTGTCACTCAACAACATATCACCTGATTGGTTTTAAACTATGTAATATACATTAACAGACCGACCATCGTCATTCAACAACTAGTCACCTGATTGGTTTAAGACTATGTAATACATATTAACAGACCATGGTCACTGAACAACATGTCACCTGATTGGTTTTAGACTATGCAATACATATTAACAGACCAGCGTCACTCAACAACATATCACCTCTGCTCAAATGTTTCTTGAATTTATAACTGCCAAGGCTCTTAGGAACCATATTAGACTTGCGAGCCATCGTAAATAATGTAAGTAGATAAGCAGGCCAACAGGCAACATGCACTGGTAACGAAAAATCAAACTGATCAAAGATCAATTGTAAAATATGAGAAGTCATAGGTGTATCCTGCTTGACATGATGCATTTTGAATTTACTTAGTCCTTTCAGTAATAATTTACACTCAATATGTTCCAAATGATTGAACTCAAAACCATGAAGTGTTTGTAACACTTTGCCACCATGTAAATAGTTGGGAACAACATTGACATTGAATGTCTTGAAAGACCTGCTGAGCAATTTAGCAAATGCGCAAATTGTGGATAATGGGCCAGGCATAACTCGAAAATTAAAAAAATAAACAAAACATAATAAATGTCTTCCTTTAAGAATATAAATTTCAATCAAAACTACCAATCACACGAGAATAACAAAAACTATTGGTCACCTATTTCCCATCAGTATGCCTCCTGTAACAAAGTAATCAAACAAAAATACCAATCACACGAGAACAACAAAAATAATTGATCACTTATTTCTCTTTGTTCCAGTCCCTACCCTGCAATAAGCAGAAATTCATTAAACATAGAAGTGTTTTTGTGACAGCGTGAGAGTAAATCACACAAACGGTGATCTGCGCCTCCATTGTGAACTGCTTGCTAGTGTACAGAGTGAATGGCAAACAAAAAGGCTCTGAGACAAGAACAGAAAAAAAAAAAAAAAAAAACAATTCCTGACCCTACGTGAACTGAGAGCATCAAGCGATGTCTGCTTATCACAAAAATCGGAACACGTTGATTTTTCTGTTAACTACTCCACAATTTGAATGCTACAACTACAGCCAATAACTCCAAACTATTGATATAAGAACTCCGATCTAAGATGAAAGTGACGAAACTGGAGTGAAAATATTCCCCACTACGCAGAGCACCACGATCTGTAAGACAGGCGTCCGTAGATATAATAGCATCAGGGGTCAACTGTTAACCTGCGGCAATAATGGGAACCACATCGTAACATGACATGAATGATTTTCACCAGTTCATCTTCCATAAATCTCTTTGGAACAGGAACATTTTTGATAAAATTTTCACTGGAACAGGAACATCTTTGATAAAATTTCTGGAACAGGAACATCTTTGATAAACTTTTTTGGAACAGGAACTCCGTAATGTTGGGAGAAAGAGTACATCCATCCCAAATGTCTGACTTATTTGGCATCAAATTGTAACTTGGCTATTAATGATTGATTTTTTTTTGGGGGGGGGGGTGCAGTTCCTTGTTGTGCCACTCTTCAAGATTAGAATGACGTTCATCGAGTGTTTCGGTGGGAACGGACAAGGTCATGCTCCCAGTGGCAATACTAACACATAAAAACGTACTAGTTCAAAGGTCTAACGACTTTTTCAATGGCTTCATTGGCTTCAATGACTCCTAACTCACTGAGTATTGATTGAAGAAAACTAAAGGCCTCACTAGCCCTGCCTGTAAAATCAACACCTCTGAAGTCATCTAGAAAACTGACTATGTTGAAAAACCGGCCTGCCTTCTTGCATAAATAGGCAATAGCAATAGAAAAACGCTTAGAAAACAAAACGGACGATCTGAGACCAAACGGTAACAGTCTGTCAATAGAAATACTATCTTGAAAAGAGCACCAAAGAAAACCTATACCCCGAGGACGTACTGAAATCTGTCCATAGGCTCTCCACAAATCTGTTTTAAAGAGTAAACAAAAACGAAACAACTGGACTACTAAATCTACCAAACTACCAATGGACAGGTAACTAACATGTGAATAAACACCCAAATACATGTGTTCACTAATCCCATCATTGACAAAGGAACTCCAAGGCCATGGCAAGTCTAGTATGACTCGTCTACTGCCTACAGAACCCTTTTGGTATGGTATTGAGTTGTGGCAATTTTAAAAAGGAAATTAGTGACTTAGAACTAAATGGACCCAAAATGCCTTTCTCCTTCAATTTTTTTTACTCATAAAAATACCCACAACCTGTAGAAACGAAAAACTAAAACTCAGATTTTTGTAATTCCTCCACCCAAGTTTCAATATCAAAAGCTGATGGAACATGCATTCTACATGGAAGAAAATTGGGAAGACTAGATTTAACTACTTCACTGTGAATATGAACGAAGTGTGGTAGAGCCACCAGTTCCCAAAAATCCATCATCTGCATTGTCTGGTAAATTCTCTAGCACAAAGGCTGTCACTAGATTATTGTGAATTGCAAAATTGTCTGATTGTAGTTGATTTGTGTGGTCATAAATACTTTTATCGTGACTAACTGTAGTATTAACATTTAACTCAGCCTCACAGGTTAAGTGAATATCACCATGATCTGAAAGCTCAGTAACATCTTGCATATCACAAAAATCACTATCACAAATAGTATGATAATTAAGTTGATTAACAATACAATGGCCTATAGCATCATTTTCTTCAGATTCATCGTTTTCACTTTGTACAGGAAAACTCACATTAGTGTGGTCTGAGATATGCTCAATATTGAGAGATCTTTCAGAATAACCAGAACCAGCAGTAGTACTAGCACATTTGTCAACTAAGGCAATAGAATAATATGGATCAAGCATGTCATAAACTGGGTAATGTATGAATTGCTATGTAACAAATGTGGTCATAGCTTCTCCTTAAACAGGTTTTGTGCTTGTTCAAGGGTTTTGCCATGATACTTATATTAGCTATCACATTCAGGATGCGAAGTTTGCACCTTTTCAATGAGGGACATATGTGAGTCAGCGTATGTTGACGACCCAATTCCTGGGTGTGTTTTGTTTTATCGCATTTACCAGATTGGTATTGATGACAAAAGTAAAATTTAGCCATGTTTTTGTTTGAAGTCAAATCGATATCAACCTTGTCTCTAATTTTACCTGACTTGACCTGATTGGGGACGTTTTTCATTGTGTTATTGGCACCAGCAAAAAGTTTAGATTCAATTTCTAGACTAATTATTGTGTGAAGATCTAGAATTGTTTTCCACGCATGAAATGATGCAGCATACAGTGCTGCCAGATGGTCTTGCTCCAAAACTCTAGGGAGTCACCAGTGGAGTCACTTGCAGGTTCCACTTTTCAAAGTGTAATGAAAATTAAAATTCTAACACCATAACCAGCTTAGGGTCAACAGGGGTCACAGGTAGACGCAAAAAGCACACTGAGTAACTAACATCAAACTTCCTAACAGCGTTCTCTGCAGGAGTCCCTTGTACAATATGTACCCGAGGAGGACCACGCGCGGGGGTCACCAGAGGAGATGCTGCAAGACTTTCTGGCGCCACTGTATATCAAGTTCCTTGAACGATATAATTTGTTTGAGAATACTAAAATGACTGTGCTTCAAATCTGAATCCAAAATCTCGATAAACTCAGCCACAAAAAATGCATTGTGAGGTCCTAAAAACATAAACGTTTACCTGCAAATTGAGGTGAAATTTTAGACTGAGGCCATAACTCAGGTTTAATAACCACATCACCAGCTTTTGACGACCATCCAGATTTTGGTTTATATTTATCTTTCTACGTTGATTGAAGCAATGCACAAAACCAAATGAAAGAACAGCAGGAAAAACATACAAATAGCCCAACAGCGGGAAAAACGTACAAAAAAGTAAATCACGTGATCTCAAAATTCGGAAATTAATAACAACAAGCCTCTCTTTTATCGGCCAGTAATTACGTAATTTGAAGTATACAAATAAAGAAAATTACGTCACCCAACTCATTGGCAATTACCAACAATCCTGGAGTGCAATGCAATAGATAATACAGATTTATTTCGAGTGGTGTATGACAAAATGGCATAGAAAAATAAAAATTGGAGGAAAACTAAAAAAAAAATGATAGGAATTGACTCAAAAGACAACCCATTGCAAGTACTGGCTGATAAAGAAAGCTAAGGGGATCCTACAACCCTGCTTGATAAAATCAAAGCATATTTGTAGCTATAAGTGAGGAATGCCACCAATACTTGCCCAAGTTGATGCAGTTCCTCAAGACTGCTTTATAATTAGTGTGGAGGAAGCTGAAAAACAGTGAGCGTGTGCAAAGATCACCAAAGCTGCCGGTCTGGACTTGGGCCCAAATTAGATCTTCCATACCCTCGTCAGTCCAGACTTGGTCCCAAGTTGGATCCTCTGGAACCTCGCCAGTATCCTTGCACCTCCTCTTTGTGCAATCTTTAACAGCAGTATTCACAAAGGATTTACCCCCACTGCTTGGCGATCAGCTGACATCTGTGCAGTGCCTGAGGTTATACCTATGGGTAACAAAGAAAGATCTACGACCAATTTCCCTATAAATACCTATCCTTGTCAAGATAATAGATCGTTTTCCCATTGCATGGCCAGCTGAGTCATCATTCCCGCCCAGATAAGTCGCAAGTGCCAAAAGGATCTTCCACGACCCTTTGCTTCTAAAAATCATGCATCCTGTGTACAAAAACCTTCATATCCCAGTCCAATAATCACCCCTCATTATAACTGACTTTTCTACAGCTTTATAACATCACGGAAAAAGCTATAGCAATATAATATCGACTCTTTTTAAAATAGACTGGTTTCATGGTTTCCTCAGTCAAAAGTCATCAACGCCTGCGGATTGACTTTAAAACATCTAATTGGAGTGTCATAAATGATGGAGTACCCCAGGGTATAATCAGTGGTCCCGAACTGTTCAAGCCCATGGTGAGCCACATCCATACCCCTGTTATGGATTACAAATTGGTTGACGACATGCTATCTGTTGAATTGTTTCCACGTAATGAACCATTGAAGATACAAACTGTTATTAGTCAGGCCAAAGATGGACTAATGAAAATAACATTAATCAGATTTAAACAAAATGACTTTTATTCTATGCTGGCTGAGACAAAGCTACAGTAGCACCTATATCAATACATGAAATCAAAACTGAAAGAGTGTCAGAGGTCGTAATTCAAGATGATTGAAAGCGGGACCAGCATACAGAGTATATAACAGTCAAGACATACAAAAGATTGTATAATGCCAATGAACTCAATCCAGCAGGACTTCCACGAAATTAGCTTGTGCGTATCTATGTGTTACTGGTGCGAAGCGTTGTTGAATATGCATGCCACGTTTGGTTTACATGCACAACCAAAGACAAGAAACATTCACTTCAACTGATAAAGTGACATACTTTTACAATAATATCCCATACCTTTCATATGTTATAACTTAGCTGTTGCAGAACAGTTTAAAATACGCACCACAGAATCAAGACTAACTTCCTTTTGTTCAAAGTTCTTTAAAAGTAGGGCAAACAAAAATCACTGGCTGACTCATCTCCGCCTGTGAAGTAATACTTCAGCACTACCCAACATGAATCAACATACCCACTGCCCCTTTGCTGGAAAGCCCGCTACCAGAATAGTTTTATTCCCTTTAGGCTCTGTAATACCAGTGAATATTATAGACATTGAACTGTTTATAGGTTATCAATAATTGATTTATATTACCTTTAGCCATGTGAAATCACCTCTGCCAAATACACTTCAAAAATTCATCATGTGTGCTATTACATGTAAGTTATACATGCACAGGTTCTAATGATTCTGACAGATAAATATTGTTTGAATCATGCCCTGCACATTGTACTTTACTAATAAGTGGGTGCACGCCACCAGTAAGGGAAAAATGCACTCAGTTTGTTTTGAAGTGCACACTGTGAAAATATATTTGTGTGTTGGAATCACGACAGCTCCCTGGGCACGAGGCGTGACAACCAAAGAGATTTCAGCATTCAACAAAGCGTCGGCATGAATGAAGAGGCAATTGTATCAACGGAGTGTTTGCCACGGGCACAGCAATAAAAGTAGTTTTAACGCTTAATTGACAAGTACAAAGTGCATTATATTTGAATCCACATAAACTTTAATACAATGACAGAAGAAACCACAGATTTATTTTTGTAAAAAGTTCTAATATACATCTTTTTTGTCCACTACAAATCAGCGTGTGTCGGGCGCCATGGCAAAGCTTTTCATACCTTCATATGTATATAAAAGTGCCTTCAGCTTTGCCCAGGTATTACAAATAAAATTGACGTCAAAGGAGGTAATGTATAAAAGGGGAAAGAGCATCCATTTTATTATGTTTCAACAATTATCCAAGTTGCCGAAGGCCTCACAAAAATATATGGGTGGTTCTGATAACCCGACTGAACCCATTGCAAAGGCCCAAATCCCGACCCTAAACATTTATTTTTGAGACATTATATATAAAAAAAAGTTTCTAGCCGCCCCTCCCTGGTAGTAAAAATTGATAGACCCAGGCTGAAAGATATTTCCGAGAAAGTAGCCGTCGTTTTACTTTATTCTGCGCTAAAGTCAGCTCAATCACAGCATTTTATTTCAACTTGTCTAGAGTGGTGGGCAAACTTGGGCCAGGGAAAGAGCATGGCTACAGTTGTTGAGTGAAACTGCACAGCTCCAGTTGTTCGGCGATCGTTCGTAATACTTTGGCTAGGCTCTGGGTGTCCATTCCCCGAGTTACCAGAGTAAACAGTCGTTAAAGTACTTTTAAAACATGATTTACTATCTTCACTTTAATCTGCCCGCTCGGTTGTGCCAGAAGCTGTTCCAAGCCACTCTTCCCTAATAAAAATGGCTTAATCCTGCCTGAAGACATTATCGAGAAAGTAGCAATCAAGTGCCGTAAAGTCAACTCAAACACAGCATATTATTTAAACTTGTCTGGAGTGGAGGGTTAACTTGGTCCGGGGAAAGAACATAGCTGCATAGCCAGAGGTGTTGAGGAAAACAGCATAGCCCCGGTTGTTTGGTGACCATTAGTAATATTTTGCTAGGTTCTAGGTGTCCATTCTCCAAATACCCAGGGCAAACGGTGGTTAAAGTACTTTTTAAACAAGACTTACTTTCTTAACTTTAATCTGCCACTCGGTTGTGTCTGAAGCTGTTATTGTCATTTTGAACATGGTGCACATGCGGGATAGTCGCACAAATATACAGTTGATTTGCATATCAAAGTGAATTGCAGCCACAGCATATATCATTTCATTATTAATGCTCTGAAATATGTCCAAAGTATATACTTTTAGTTTCATATGTTATAACCCCCCAAGATAGTCCGAATGCTACTTTCCTCATTTAAAAAACCATTGGGTGTGGAATCCACAATTTTCAAAATGGTAGCCATTGGGGGTTAGTCATGATTCGATATTTTGAAGAAGTAGTATCCAAACTATATGTGTGATTAGTGTTAACGGAAGGTCAATTTGATGAATGTAATTAAAAATATATTGTGGGACTTTTGCAGTGCGAGCATTACCTAAAAATGTGTATACAACCGCTTGAACCTACCAGCTGTTGTTGGCGATGGGCTCCTGAATAGGGATTTTGTATCAGAGACTGAAGTCGCCCCCAGGTTATGGATTAAGTGGCAGGACCAGTATAACCTGTGAGCGCCCCTACTGAGAAAAAGATGTAGCTAAGGGGAGAATGCTGGCCCAATAGTGGATATAGCCCATGTGCTCAAGTACCAGCGGGATTCTATATAAGTGGTGAAGACAAAAGCCTCCGCATTGACACTTGCTGCAGGTGGCGGAGGAAGCGGGGAAGGGGGAGGATCTGCATTGCGCGTACTAGGCAAGGCATCTCTTTCATGCGGCTGTAGCTACATGAGCCGATGGACACGACTGCCCCAGTAAGCGCATCCCCAGCTGATCAAACCAATCAAGGATTGTGCCGTCATTGCGGATACAGCTCATTTGGTTAGTATTTTACCCATTTAGAAACATATTATGGATATCCAATTATAACTTGTATGTGATTAATAGTATGAGAAAATACCAGAATATGTTTGTGTCTGAACAGATATAGATTTAAACTCCCCATGCAAAAATATAAACAGAAGAATCAAAATTAGGTCATCTTTGATACGGTGTTATGTAATCATAATTGTAATGACAAAGTTGTCTATATGGTGCGTTATTAGTAATTTTTTTATCATAAACCAACAGCTTCTTAATCAAAATGCAGCCTTTCTAAAATTCCATGTGCGACCTCTTCTCAACATCCTAAACAATTCATCCAGAAATAAAGAGTGCACTTCTGTTGAACGCAGCTTCATGAATAGAAATTAAATACAACGATTTTATGTTCTTTTCGTTATCTTACGTTTCTGTCTATTATAAGACAGGTACTCCTGGAAATATCGATAAATAGATTTCCGTGTCAATTTTGTCACGCGTCTTTCTCCACTGATTGATCCACAATTTCAGAATGTTTTCTTTTCCAAGGTACCCCTGTGGCTCCCTATTCTTTTATTTTTGCGATGCACGCTCAATTTTAATCTCTACGCTTGGCATCGACCCTGAAAAATAAAAGATAAGGACGCTACAAGATTCTTACAGCTAACTTTACACCACTACCATAGAGGAAGATTTATGTCTTACATCAGGGTTTTAAGCATTATTCTGTTTCGGTATTTATTTGGCGACACAAATACCTTCAAGTATCATAAATTGCACCTGCGATACTAGATAGTCGTAAAAGATAGTATTACAGTAATGTATACTGCTATTAAATGAGTAAATACGACAGCAAATTGTAAAAGGAATATAACTAGAAAAGAAGATTTGCTTTACAGTAAATTTGTCTGGGTGCCTTCAAAATGAGAACAGTCTGAAATGCGGCACTTTGCCATTTCATGAAGCTGCGTTCAACAGAACTTCAAGAAAATCTAAATTTTGTATATTAGAATTATTTGTATAAATTAAAATGCTACAACTTTGGTTCTTGGCTTAGTGGATGTGACTATGTCACAAACGTATAAACTGAAGTTTGATTGACACCGCTATGTGCAGTAGTTTTGAAGCTATTCAAGATTTTAATTTTGTATATTTGCCTAATTTGCATAAATTAACAGCCTAGAACTTTGTTTCATGGTTTATTGGATGTGTTTATACCACATATCTATGGATTGAAGTCGCAATGGTACCACTATGTAAAATACTTTTGAAGTTATTCAAGATTTAGATTTTGAGTATTCGCCTTAAATAAATTGCATAAATTGAAATCATACAGCCTTGGGTTATCGTTCATTGGATGCACCTATGTCACAAACATACAGAGTTTAGCTGAAATGGGATCTTTATCTGTGATAGTTTTGAAACTATTCAATATTTTATTTTTGTGTATTTGCCTAATTTGCATGAATGAAAAGCCTAGAACTTTGGTTCATGGTTCATTGGATGTGGTTATGTTACAAACCTACAACTTCAAGTTGCAATGTTACCTCTATGTATAATAGTTTTGAAGTTATTCAAGATTTAGATTTTGTACATTTGCCTTGTTTGCATAAATTAAAATCCTACTACCTTGGGTTATATTTCATTGGATGCACGTATGCCACATACATGTAGAGTGAAGTTGAAATAGGACCTCTATCTATGATAGATTTGAAGATATTCAATATTTTAATTTTGTTTATGCACCTGATTTGCATAAATTAAAATTATACAATTTTGGTTCATGGCCCATTAGATGCAGCTTATACAAACCTCCAAATTGAAGTTGCAATGGAACTTCCATGTATAATAGTTGTGAAATTAATTAAGATTTAGACTTTATGAATTCACCTAACTTGCATAGATTAAATTTACAGTTTTGTTTCATTGGATGCGTCTATGTGACAAATCACAATTGAAGTTAGGGTGGCACCCCGATCTATCATAGTTTTGAATCTATTCAAAATGATTTAAATTTTTTGTATTCACCTTATCTGCGTAAATTGAAATTGTACTTTGGTTTATGGTTCATTGGATTGGGTTATATTACACACCTTAAATTGAAGGTAGAATGATACCTTTATCTTTAATAGATTTCAAGCTTTTCATGATTTAAATTTTGCTTAATCACCTAATTTGCATGATGGAAATCCCATAACTTTGATTTATGGTTCTTTGGATGCGGCTTTGGCACAAACCTATAATTTGAAGTTGGAATGGCATCTCTATCTATGATAGTGTTGGACATATTCAACATTTATATTTCTAAATGTCCTTAAATAGCATAACTTGAAAGTTCGACAATTTTCATTTACTGTCTATTGTGTTGGCAGGTGTCGCAAACCAAATTATTTGGCTCAAAGAAGAAGAAGAAGAAGAAGAAGAAGAAGAAGAAGAAGAAGAAGAAGAAGAAGAAGAAGAAGAAGAAGAAGAAGAAGAAGAAGAAGAAGAAGAAGAAGAAGAAGAAGAAGAAGAAGAAGAAGAAGAAGAAGGAAGAAATAGAGAATTTTGAGAAAAAAGTAGGTGTGGGTTGGCACTCAGACATAAATAGTCAAACTGGGGACACACTCATACATTAAGAAGAAGAAAGAAAGAAAAAAGGATAGAAAGAAACAAAGAAACAAAGAAAGAAAGAAAGAAAATAAGAAAGGAAGAAAGAAAGAAAGAAAGAAAGAAAGAAAGAAAGAAAGAAAGAAAGAAAGAAAGAAAGAAAGAAAGAAAGAAAGAAAGAAAGAAAGAAAGAAAGAAAGAAAGAAAGAAAGAAAGGAAGGAAGAATTTTGAGAAAACAGTATGTCTGGGTTGGCACCCAGACATTATTAGTCAAACTCGCTCGGGAATGACTAACTGACGCCCAAAGGACACACTCATACATTATAATGTATTCATTTTGTGGACCACTTAAACTCTGGCAACGGGTATGTTTATTGAGACATTGTACAACAGATTAACCAATTTAATAAGTTCAACTAGCAACTCACCTATGTTTGTTCATTCAGTCGTCCACAGATATTCCACATCGTTGCCACAGATCACTAATTTGTTGCCATACACCTCACCAGAGGAAACTCGTTTACCCCCCCCCCCCCTCCCCGGTGAGGCTATAATCTTTGCTCTGTGGACAATATCGTTTGTCTCTCACCGAAGGTTATGATATTCCAGATGCGTCTATTGTTATATGGTTCTTTGAACTCGGTCGGATTTGCCAAGCTACCAGCTTTCTTTGATTGACGCATCGATTACAAAGACAAAGTCATTTTGCCTCTCAAAGTGGGCTTGATGGTCGGTTTGCACAATACAATGTTGAAGCAGTAGAATTACTCATCTAGAAATGGTCAATAACCTGGTGCTGACATATATATATATATATATATATATATATATATATATATATATATATATATATACATATATATATATATATATATATATATATATATATATATATATATAAATATATATGTATATGTATATATATATATATAAATGCATTTATAAAAGGTTTCTTTGCGGCAATTCATTCCGCTTGACGGGTATCTGATAAAATATGACACTTTATTCTCCATTATGTAATACTGATCATCTGAAAACACACACATCGTAGGTATGACAGAGACAGTGATGTGTGACTAATTTTCATCTGAAATGTTGTCACTCTGCAACGTCGAATATAAAAATATAAATCAACGTTTATCTTCCGATTTTATGCATTAAGTGCATTGAAGTCAACAAGGGATGGATGTCGGGTTAAGGGACATTCACCCATTGTTCGGTGTTTTTAAATTAAATCACATTTCATGGACCTACATTGAGTATTTTTATTATGGTGTTGCACAATTAAAACTTGACATTATTGCCTCAGTGCTCTGAAACTAAGTGAGAAATATTGATGATTTCAAGTTGCCACAATTGCTGTTATGAAACCAGTAAATTTTATATTTATTTATTCGTTTGTTTGCTGTTAATAAACTTGACGCCATGTCGATTTTTTTGTTTAATATAATGTACACCCATTTTTCTTTTTTAGTAAAACTTGAGAAGTTTTGATTGCAAAACGGTAAATAATGTGCATATTTCTATACAAATCGACATTTTGCAAATAAATAGATACTTTTTTTGTCGGATATGATACAGCGGTTGACGTACACGTGGTCCGCAATGGATTTGACGAGGAGTTGTAAAATGATTGATACTGTGCAAATAAGACGCAGTACTTGGAAAATTATAATTCACCTACAGGTTTGTAAAAAACAAATATGAGTGGGGCTGTATTTTATCCGAACTTTATCACGAGTCAAGAGTCTATACATTAGCCTGTTCTACAAATGAACATACACTGTTTCCAAAACATATGGTAAAAACACAGACCGGGCACATTTTTGCAATATATATTTTCAATTCTGTCAGGTTGTAGAATTGAATTGCTCGATCCATATTTGACAAAAACCTTGAATAAACTCTTCAGGATAATTAGTTCTTTCTGAAAGCTCTCATAATAGAGCATCTATTACCTGAGTATCTGTGTGGTATTATTTAGCAGGCAAATGTGTATGTGGAGTCGTGGGGGTTCATCAATTTCGATTTCTAGGAGGCGCTGTCACTTCCACAGTTGTTGCTCTGTGTGCCGGGAATGACAAATTACATGACACGAGTTGCTCGTTTCTCATATAACATAAGATATGGTATTTATTGTGATATTTGTGCTTCGTGTCGGGGACGTGTTGGCTTCAGGTTGGTTGAGACAGACATTGGCCGTGAGGCACTTGCGTGCCTCACGGCCAATGTCTGTCTCATCCACACGTGCATTAAAGCTATGACGCGCATCGTACAGAACGACAGCCTCAGTATTTTTATTTATATTTAATCTTACTTTTATACACGATTAATATATAGATAACTTTATCGACATAAACCTTATTAGAGGTATACATGGTATAGTCCATTACATGGTCATACTTAAGTTCATACTCCTACATGTAGGGTGAAAGAGAAAAAAACATGAGAAAAACAAAAAGAGAGATAAATGTATGCATATGTTCATGTTAGACAGTCGGACTTGTTTTTAAATGTGCAATAAGTCCTCAATTTATGCTGACTACTTTTATCAGAACCATTTATCCATTTCTGCCATTGAATATCACACTTTTTTCATCAGCTATTTCAGTTTTCTAATTGTTGCAGTTGTATTGATATTTTAAAAAAATGTATGCCTTGGGGCCGCAGAATGCATCCATATAACCTTATGAATCTACGTGCCCTCTAAGGGGCACGACACCGGACCCAGCGTGGGCAAGGTCATGATGCAAGTACAGTAAGTGAATGTTGAATTGTGCAATCCTATTCTTAAGTTATGCTAAAATGTATTGAGTGTGGTTCTCAGCTGAGCATGCTCAGTCACAGTTTGACCCCTAATCGGGTCAGAGGTCATTAGGGATAAACTCTGATCAATTACCATAAACAATAACCGTAGCTAAACTAGAAACTGGCAACAAACATTTTTTGGGAAAGATTTTACCTCGGTAGAAGAGTCTCTTGTGTTGTTATTACTATTTTGAGAATTCTGTGGGATTATTTTCAGGAACGTCTCCACAAATTTCCCAGAAAACGGGAAGTTTGGTAGTGGGTACCTGGAAAACTTGAGTGAGTGAATAGGTAAAGATCAATACATTGGGGAATTAGCTCGTTATTGGGGCATGTTCGTGAAGATAAATTGCATGTGGCAATATATCTTGTTAAAGTAGATTACATATCTATATAATTTTACTAAGGCAAAATCTCCTGCAAACGGTGGTTTTGTTAAGTCAGCTACCCTCAATGATCATGATTGGTTTATCTTTATTATGAAAATATTGGATTCGGAATTAATTGCAATGTTTGAAATATCCATGAAGAACTACATAGAAAGACGCCAGAAACCTCTCTGGTAACATTTTCGGATCTATACTCACTGTCATAAATGGAGCGCGTAAATGCTGCTGTTTAGCTGTTTCAGGCCCCTATTATTTCGTATAAGTATTAATCTTTTTCTTAATAGCAGTGTCGCCTCGTCGCGAAGATAAATCAGCTTTGCTCCCCCCCCCCCCCACCATCCCTGGTATTTTCTTAGGAGTTCTCCTCCCTCAATGCCCATCTAGACACTTTTGTGAAACTTTTAATGTGTTGTATTGATGTGTTTTGTGTTCTCTTAAATTGTATTGGATTGTGCTTTGAGTGTTGCAGTATATCTTGTTTTGTTGTTTTGACAAACATATTACCATGCAGAATGAGTACCAAGTCATCCAAACATGTGACACCACTTTCGGTGGACAAGCAGTATCCAACTGGATGTTTTTACTCACTGAGCGGAAAAGAAGGGGAGGGAATATTTCCCGATAGGTTTTTTTACAAAGCAAAACCACACTCAGTCTTATCATTTCTCTGCTACAGTGTGATGTCAATTCGCAGACTTGTTTTGCAAAATACGTTTTGCTAAATTGACTTTTGTATCGTATATCTGCCGCAGCCACATTGGTTGGTTCTCGCGGTCTTTTGTATGACGCAACGTGTCCAACGCGGGGAGGTCACTTCTCATTATGCTGACAGCAGTTTCAATGGACAAATGTATTTGTTTCTTAGTAAGCTGTGATATATTTTATAAAAAATTTGCCACAATGGGCAAAATAAAGTTAGTCATTTTTTGCACCATACTATGATCTGTTGATAACAACACGTTCAGCTCTTTGAGCTATGGTATCACAAAAATACCAACTAATAGATTTTTTTATCTTTCCAATGCAAAAACAAGAAAATAAGAAAACGGCACAGCGAAAAAAGAAAACACGAAAATAGGAAACATGAACGCGAAAAAACCACAAAAAATGCGTCGTTTGTTGTTTTCGCAGTTGACTTTTTGGATTTTCGCCTTCGTGTTTATGCAGTTGTTTTTCGCATTTTTGCCTTCAGGTTTCCTACTTTCGTGTTCTTGTTTCTTTTCTTTTTTTTTTTTTTTTTTTTTTTTTTGTTGTTTTCGCCTTGAAGAGAGAAAGAAAATTTTAGTGTTTAGATGAAACCTTCCTGCCACCACATTGAGAAGAGAATACTTTCAGCCGCCTTTACTGAATTATCTATTGGTCTTCTGCGGGCTAAAATCATGGTGGAAGGGGGATTGTACCCATAAGGTTCCAGCTTCTCAGCCATAGTGATAACCTCTGCCTGTTCATCTCCCTTTTAACTGAATTAAATATCAATTTTATTCTCGTGCCATAGATTCTTTGCTCATTTTTTTCATGGCATCTCATTAATCGAATCAAAATCAACTCCACTCAGTACTGGCATCTTGCAACCCATTGTGCTTTATCACACAAAATTTTATGTCCATTTTAAGGTTCCCAGCCTTTCATTATTTCTTAACATAATCTCCGCAGAACTCTCCTGACCAGATTATTTCTTTGTTAATTAAGTTAAAGAACACATAATCAGCTCCTTTAAAAAATACAATAACATTATTCACCGTGGTGGACGCAATCGCAGTGGGTATGAACGGGATTTCGTGAAAGAAGTTTTCCGCATTTGATTTGTCAGATTGCAGAAAAGAGGTCTGTAACTGTCCAGTTGTGCTGTTGACAGCAGACCTCAATGATACATACACACGACCTTTGGCAAAAATGTAGGTTTTGAAAGGAGAGTCATGAGTATCCATTATGGCATCAAGTTCGTTGGGAATGCCAGACCCGAACATTGTTGATATTTGCATCGGCCAGCCTCCGGTCATGGATGGAAAACTTGGCGTTGTAAGGTTACTGTTGAATACCAGATATCTGTCGATACTGTCACCTGTAGAGTATAAGTACAACAAGGAACTTGTTCATATAACCTGACGGTTATCAGCAGTTTAGGACACAATGATATCAATCATGATTTCACATTTTGTGCCTTATTTATCACACTATGTGAAATGTCATGTAGCATCTCCATTTCATAAATATCAGAAATCATTTACCCAGCATCTTCACTCTGCTTGTGTCTCCCTGTCACTAAAAGAAACCTATAGAACTTTGGGTAAAATTAGTACAAATGCAATAAAAGAGCATTTTATATTGCGATATTTGATATCAAATTTAAACAAATATGAAATGAAAAAAAAAAAAAATTTGCCCTGAGGATGATGAAAAAATAGGTATAGTTAACACTTTCCCGCTCAAATTGCCCAAAAGCGCCCGGATGTAAATTGTCGCCTGCCTTCAAATTTTTATTTAAATATCTGGTCACTAGACAGCATTTTTGCTGAAATTTGTATGCATATACTAGGCCAATAGCGCCAATGAAAATTATTGAGTCAGTTGTATTCTGACCAAGACCAGGAACGGGTTAAAGCTCTAAAAACAATATTGCTGCGAGGGGTTCAATTTTTGTAAGCAAACATTCAATTCTTCTCGGAAAGACCCTTCTGCTTGGGGAGGTCCAAATAAAGGAGGTGGTGCCCAGGTTTTTGCGGGGTGCACGTTCCCTCCTAAATCATTCAACATAATCAGAGAAGCCAAGGCATACTTCCTTGGTTTGGGCAAAAACCTTCCACAAGTGAGCCTGTCATTTCCCACAAAGCCAGAGATTCTTTTCAAGTAAAAACTTACAAGCTGTCTTAAACTGATATATTTACTCAATCCATTAGACCTCCCAACTCAAACATCTTTTCCAGGTGAAAAGGGTTTCACAGCACACCAGGCAGGTTAGAACGTCAAACACGATGATCTTGCAACTGGTAGTAATGTGTACACAACTTTTGTCGATACGATAAACTGGATCCCGTGTTCGCAACCCGGATTCCTTACTATATTTTCAGGAAGCCAGATTCGGGTGTTGCCAATTTGCTTTTCTTATCTTTAATTGTTAAGAAAATAACTGAATTGTCTATTTTATATCTATTAATCATAGCCTTTTGACATGTTCAAAGGCAGCACTATCAAAATATGTGCTTTTTGTCCCTTACTCGTGGTTGCTAACTCTTTCAGGATCAATATCTTCACTTGCAGACTGTCAGTAACCTCGTCTAATTCCACTTTGACCGACCACTTTTAAATCGAAGTGTTCTGCGCAGTGGTGGACAGACACAAGGCAGTGAAGGAACGCCCGAACTGCTGGGTACATTCATGGCGCCAAAGCGGCAATGTGAGCATGCCTGCAAGGTGCTTTGTCTGCGTCTAGCAGGAGCTGGACAACTTTTATGTGTCGTTTTCCTGCTCAGTAGGCCATTTTTACGTGCTTAGTCTGCTTGGTGTGGCGGACGAGTTTTAGCCAGGCCAGCACTTCGTTCAGGTCGCCACCTGTAGTATGATCACTTGTGCGAATATTTCCATGTGTTTTCATATGAGATTTAAACATAATATATTTGTTCTGAATTTGAATTCAAAGTTTGATTGTCTGGTCACCTGTCAATGTGCATACTTATTTTGTATTTGTCCTGTGCGGCTTTTATATACATTGTGCGTCTCCGTGATTGGAGACCCTCTGGATCAGTCATTTATGCACTATTGGGCAATCCAGTTTGAAATAAATTTTTAATATAAATCACCTGCCAGATTTACACATTCGCCGCATGCAAAGGAGGTTTGACATTGCAAATCATGAGAAACCGTACTTTAATTGCTTCAGCATGCTAAGTAAGAACTACTGTTCTTCTTCACAGGAAATGTCAACAGGCGTATTGGGAGTGTGAATTAACATAATTACTGAACTACAGGTTTCCTATGAAGTTCGGCAAGCATATGAAATTCTGAATCCCATGCTTTACTGATCTCCGTGTCAGGGAGATCAGAAGATAGCGCCGTCCTTGCGAACTTTTGGTTGCTGCGGGGGATTCACCATCCTCAATTTTTTTATGCCTCATATTAAGTCCATGTACACAGCTAATAATATAAAAGATACGCACATTTTAAACCACATGACCAATAAACAGTTTAAATTCGACATCATGTATTTCTCAAAATGGAACAGAGTTGTATGGAGATGCAGTCAGCAGCCTTCCTTGGCGTAATAAAGTCACACCCAGAGCTATGTACATTCCACATTGATGACTTTGAAAACATTACGCCAAGGTATCTGCATGCATTCTCCTCTATTGAAAATTACCAGAAACGACCCAGTGCTGTAAGTGACGTCCCCTTCATTTTTTTTTTCAATCAAGAATGATATAGACGCATAGGCAACAGCTCTCTTTGAGAGGCCCAATGCCTCCACAGTTAAATACTTGATATAGAAAAGCCGTAAAAAATTATACACGTAAATAACAAGTACATGCACATTTACAGTACCTACGTTTTACAAGAAAAATTCCTTCCGCTTGTCCAGCATTTGGGGTTTCCCTGGTAAACGCCGCCAGGAGATGATCTTTCCAGTTGAAGAAAGCATCGCGTATGTTGATTGGTGGTCCACTGTTTATAAAGATTCCACTTGCTAATGGCTTGACTTTGTACACCTGAGTCTTGTCGAATATCAGAAATTCCAGTTTCCCTCTGTGTAATGCTGCTTGGACATCAACTGGTGCACTGCATATCTGCCCAATAAAGCAAATATTACAATTTTGACTGTGGGAACAATTTATTCATTTTGGTGTTCAAGCTCCGAGGACTAAAAAATTGTTGAACTAACAGGGAATACTTTTCGGACAAAGACAATTTGTAGCAACGGAAGTACATTTACATAAACATCCATAAAAGCTTCAGCAACAACAGAAAACTTTCAGTCTGAGGTGGAAAGCTTATATATTTTATACCGAAGAATGCAGTAAATTAAACATTATGCACTCTCTTTACATTTATTTTAGCCTGTTTGAAGCCATTTGGCGTCGGGAACACAAATTTTGTTGACAAAGGTGATAAAAAACTTCGAATCAAAATCAGATAACATCCTATTGCTGTGCGAACTTCCTTAAATATCAAGATGATTGTGTGAAATAGTATTAGATTGTCTAAAGCGACTAACAGGTGCATATATTTTTTGTATTTGTGTTCCATACGGGCACAAATGGAATTTCAAATACAACCACGAGGATTCATAGTGCAAGGTACCCAAGTTGTGCTTGATAAAGAAGAGAGCTCATTATTAAACATTGCATACGGTGCCGATTGGGGGCGTCAACAGGCTAGTACTGGCCGTGATGAGACTGGGTACTTGATCAGCAGACGGTGCTCACGGCATCCCCCAGACCGTTTCCTTCATCAAGTCATAGCTTTTTCCATCTTTTTAGCAATTGGAATATTGGATCAGTTTATCATATTAGAGCGTTCTTGGTAATGTATTCTATATTCAGACGCCCGTTTGTGGTTGATCGTTTGTTTTGTGACGGTCTTAAATCAGACTGCTCCTTGCGAACGTAGTTGCGTGGGGGCTACTGATTGACTTTGCAATTCCAGTATCTATGTTATGGATATATTTTGGGGTCTTGGGTGAGGGTGAAGTGTGTGATTTGTGCCAGTTATTTTGCCTTTTGAGAAATGCTATTGTCTTCCTGTGTAAATAGTACAACATCTGTGGAATATAATAATATATATTGAGATATCTGCCATGTAGTTTAGGCCTCAAGATATTATATGTCTCATCACCAGCTTGGCCACCATTATTCATATCATGATCCATAAGGATATGTGCCACTCACAAGCTGCTGCTCGACTAATCAGTGTGAGGTGGTGGCACTTGTTTTGTAACGTAAAAAAAACCCAGAAGAGCTCGCTTTATGTCTTTTAGAACCAAATTTAGGACTGTGTCAACAGCTTTTCGCGCATTGGGAGCAATGCACCCAATGTGCGTAGAGAAAAGCTGTTGACCTGGGGTATTTTCTCTGGAACTACAAATATTCTGGCACTTGAATGAAAGGTCTTTCGACGAGGAATACGAGTCTGAGATCCTAATGATAATTCAGACTAGTTTCAGTTTAGTAGATCGACTCAAGACGTGATTAGCACTGAAAGGGTTAAAACCTGGTAATACCCAGGTAAAATCTGTGGGTGGAGGCCACTTAAAAATGTCATTATTATTCATTCATAGGGCATTACCTGAACATTAACACCATAACAAAAGGCATAAATGGCAAGCTTTCGGGCTGCAAATGACAGGAAGCGACGACAACCATTTCGTTTTATGTGGGGCCTATATTTACATTGTTACATGTATATGCATGAAATTATAACTGGATTTGAAAATACTACAAGTAAATAATAATAGTAATAAAGTTTGTTTTTATGTCATTCGCATCAATGTGCGGCCCTTAGTATTCGATTTGCGGCTTTCAGTGGTCATTTGCACCCTCCGTAGAGAGAAAATGACCACTGTCGGGCCGCAAATCGAATACCGCGGGTTGCAAATGATTCTAATGCCGCAAAACAAACATCATTGTTATACTGAAATATTGTCTTGCATATGTACATTCGGCACAGTCATATGTGATATCTTAGAGTTTATCACAATACTACTACTACTAATAAATTATTATCATTATTATTATCATTTTTATATAATGCCATATTATTTTGTTGGCATGACCTGGGAAAAGTTCAAAAACGGTGTCAGCGTTGTATTGGGGAACACGTAGCCAAAGAAATATTGGGACCCGCACCCGAAGTGCTGATACATTATGAAATGTTTAACTATTACATTAAATAAAGCAAGGACTTTCATCACCCACACTTATAATGAAAATCATTCTTTCTGACAAGATACAATACACACTAAATACTCTCTTGGTTTCAATAATACATAAAATGTCTAACCGTCTTGCCAACATAATGGTGACTTGTCACATATAAGACGGAGGAGATGTCTTGAACGATGAATACTGTTTGGTAATATTACAATATTCCATGCATTCTTGCAATCAACAACCAGTCAACGTATTTTCATAGGTAACACAACCTAAGTTTTCGCAAAGATAGACACTTGGTTATGTGCATCTTTGTTGCAATACCCAATATATTTTTCTTCGTAAACACACACACACACACACACACACACACACACATATATATATATATATATATATATATATATATATATGTGTGTGTGTGTGTGTGTGTGTGTGTGTGTGTGTGTGTGTGTGTGTGTGTGTGTGTGTGTGTGTGTGTATAACCGAGAGGTATTTATATTTAAAGCCATTAAATCAAGACCTGCTCTGGTCCTCTTAAGTGCTAAGCAATGGAACTACGCCAAAAATACATGTTTGCATATATTTCAGCGTGTAGGCTTATCAGGAGTCGCGGGTAAATAGGTCAAAATGGTTTACCACTTAACAATTTGGATTTCCTGAATATCTGTGCAAAAAAGAGCACTGGTTCTGTGTTTTTCTCCATTACCATTATATATCAATACATTTCTCGATTATTGTATGATATGGACTCAACACAGGCATATTTATATTTTTTAAAAAAATTTCCTTAGAATTTCAAACTTATTACATCGCATTACATAATTTTACATAACGGTACTTGTCTTCAACTTATAGAAAGGAATAACAAATTCTCTGACTCATTTAGACTTTGGTTGGACATTTATGTCTCTCTGTTTCAATGCAGTGGTTCTGTGCAATGATGCGTAATTCAGTGACATTTCACGTAGTTTTGAAATTATTTACTGTTTCCAGATGACGTTCAAATGTTAGTTCTTTCTTAACTGATATGTGCGTTGACGGCAATTTTTTGATAACTTGAATGTGCCAATGTTCATGCAGTCTGAGATAATTTAAGGTATGGCACAAAGAACCAAAGAAGGCTGGTTAGTTTGCTTGGGGTAGGTAAGCATTTTATTTATATTCCTTAACTAGCAATGAATATGGATCAAAGTTAACAATTCTGAACAATGTTTACAGACAGAGGACATTACTCTGAGCGACAAGAGGCTTTTTCTAAGTTCTCCAAATACGTCAATGTTGCATGCTGCACTACGTAGCAAGGGAATGTGTTCAAGTGAAAAATACGATAAAGAATTCAAAGCGGAATTTTGCCCCCCGTGGTTAAAAGTGGCCAGAAATATTATCTTGAATCCAGATTTTAAATAAATCACAGTAAAGCCCCTCATATCTCAGATGGACGCAGAATTATAGGTGTTATATCACTTTTTTTTTTAAAAATAGAGATAGGTAGTTTCATAGTATTATCTTGAAGTTAAATACCCTCTCCAATCTTGCCAGAGCTTCACTGGAATAAAAATACTTTCATCGCACCATCAAAACCCTCGTTATAGATATTTCAATTTCTCACTGGAGATATCTCTTTACAATCTCTAAATTGACGTTGTCAAAGAACTCTTTTCTGTCATCTTGCCCTTTTCATTAAAAATCATAACCTTGGTCTTTTTTATGTTAAATTTCCAGTTTTTTTGTAATAACAACTCAACATATTCAAACAATTTTACACAACAAAGATTGCCGGTTTATGTGAAAACTTCCAATAGCATGATGCTATAAAAGAATTTTTGATGTAATATATAAAGATGTTCTGGAGGGGGTACCGGCACAGCATTAATTAATATTGAATATGAACATGAACACGTAATTTAATTTTTTTAAAAAGTATAACAATATGTTAAACAGTGGGTTATGTCGTAAAATAATTTCCCCTGTCCATCTATGTAAATTTCTTGCCCGTGATATCTCAAGAACCGAGTGGACAAAGATCACAAAACTTTTGTAGTTGATTACCCTCGTAAAAGGCTACGTCAGATCGAATGACAATGACGTTTACCCAATTTCAAGGTCACCAGGTCAATTACCCCTGACTTTCATTCGCATGATATCTCGAGAATCAGATAAGTTTGGATCATGAAACTTTTACAGTTGATTGCTCATGTTAGAATCTACGTCGAGATCTAGTTGAAATTACCTTGATCTAATTTCAAGGTCACCAGGCCAATTGTCTTTTGATTTCTTGTGCTTGATATCTCTAACCAGATAAGGTAGTATCACTTCAGTTTTACGGTTGTTACCCCCACAAAAGTCTATGTTGAGTTTAACCATGACCATGACCCAATTTGTTTAATCTATGTTTCATATACCAGGGTTAGGTGTACTAACAACCTATCCCTCACAAATCACAGTATCATACAAGGTGAAGACACAGATACAGCGTTTGCGAGATTTACCAGAGCCCATATTACTGTTTGTACAGAACATGCCGTCCTTTGGAAGAATCTTGCTCAACGCCTCCTTTTTGCAGACTCAGTGACGGGATATCACAATGGATACCAATGTCTGTTCAAAAATTTTTTTGGAATTGGGCGAAACACAATTCAGGCCCCAAATGCAGATCAGGGCGTCTGTGTACTGTCATTCAAATACCGTAGAAATGATAGTGTAACACAATATGGTAAAACATTTCATGGCGGAAGCTGTATACCATAAATTAGGTTTAGTATCGGAAACAGAAACAGAACAGAAATCACACATTGTAATGTTGAAGGAGTAAAGCTGCACCACACCATAGCGTATCGACAACCAACATCTCCTGTGAAAGACTTACTGAATGCACTTTCCATTCTTCTCGGGAAAATACATCCTCCAGTTCTTCGTCACGTACTAGCTGTGTACATAATACATTTTTCCTGTGCGCAGCCGAAAGAGTTTGCAGGCGCTAGTCGTTATGCTCCCAGCAAGGTTTGTTCACACATTCGACATATCGATCACAGATTTCCCCACTTCAAAATTTTCAAGAAGCGTATGATAGTAACTACGAGGGTTTTGGGCAATAAATAGTTTCCATTTATAAGGAAAGAACAGACATATTCTTGTTATTTTCCTTTCATTACAAACTTAATGAGATATAATGAATTTGTCAATGCAGGTTTTTATGCAGCAAGGAAAGCTACAGAACCAACATATCCACGATCGGTAATTCCAGAGGTGATTACCAAATTTATGGTCGGTCCTATTGGATACAGGATAGGACATCACGTGACTGTAAAATCGGGCTTAATGATCATCTCCTATATCAAGTTACGGGATGACGTAGCCCCTCAAGCTGTCAATTGGAGGATTTTTTAAACATTCATTTTCTTTTTAACCCATACTTTTGCATTGAATATGTAATTGATATATTTCAGCATACAAAACATGTTAAGCAAAACTGAATGAACGCTTATTAGAAGGGATTATGTAGTCTACATTGCATTATAGTCCCTGGTGTCCTTCATACGTCAACAATACTGGTACAGCGGGAAAAATGCTGACATGTATTAATGCATCAAGCCCCGGTCTAATGCAAGCACCTTTTAAATGTTTCAGGGATGGCCGAGATATGCATATGTCATTGTAATAAGGAAGATCTGGGTTAGTTCTAAGTTCGGCTAAAGGTGGTGCTGCCCATCCTGATCATGGTTGACCGCCCACATCTTGTGGTCACTTTCCATGACCCTCACTTTTTTTCATAGGTTAACATGGGGAATTAGCACATTTAAATTTAACCTCTTTATATGTTGTCAAATGAGCATTAAGCTTTCATTTTCATCACACCTGGATGTATTTGAAAGATAACAATACGTACTTGTGGTAGATTGAAAGATGATAATTAAAAAAATTGTACTCATATGCATGGTGAAACTTCTAGGTTCACTGTAATGCAATGGGCTTTACTGACCCACCTGACCTCCAATGGCATAGGTTGCTAGGTGTTACAAATGTGCATCATGGGAACAAAAGGCTGTGTGTCAAGAAATTAAACCAACCCAGATCACCCCTATTTAAAACTAGTAGTCGTATTATGTATATGGTCTGATAATGTGGTCATTGTGTTTAGGTCTTTAGCAGATAAGATTAGTTTTGTCTTTAGTGTTCATGTAGTTCAGTTGCGGAAGTCAAAAGGGCCACCAATGTAAAGTTTTGGAATCATCCTGTACATTACCATATATAAATCTATTTTATATAAACATATTTGTCACTTGGTTAAAGTTATTGTTTTTGCAAGAGACATAAAATGGTGTGGGTCGCTCGTAAATATCACCAGGGGTAACGTCTCCCCTGGTAGTAGCCTGTTGGTTGTGGCGCCACCTGTGACCTGATTCACAAAGAATCTGATCTGATTCTGACTCTGATCCTACAATTAAATTGGTGTAGTCTTGACCCTGCACTACTTGCTAGTAATCTTTGGCCTAATAATGGATTACAATTACCAGGAATAAACAATCTGTGGTCTTGGCTAAAATACTAACTATGTTTTCAACATTTCCATTTTATAAAATTAATCTTAATTTAACCCAGTGCTTTATCTTTTAGGCTGGACTAAAATCTGGATCAAACTAAGATTAAGCCATAATTCTGAAATATAAATCTTATATTTTGTATACTAGCTATAAAAGAGATTAAGGCACACCAAAGTTGTTCATGTGACTGAGGATTTAGCAATGTGGAATTAAAACAAGTTCATTTTAATTTTGATACCAAATTTCGTATCAGATTATTATTATTTTTTTGTTGTTGTAAATATGGCGACTGGAGTGTAAATAGATTCAGCTTCACTACCTAAATGTACCATGTAGCCATAGGAAGTAGGGTTCGTCTTCCCACAGCTTGGTATACCTGACCTGGGTAAATTGAATCTTTATTCCCCTCTTTCATTCGAAAGATTCGTGTTTTAATCCGGCTAGGGCAAATGGACGTCAAAGGTAAATAGCCAGAGAGAAGGTGTAACTGCGAATATAAGCATGGTTTGGATATAAGGTTTTCACCTGCAAAGTTACACAGATTAAGGATACTTCCCGTCAAGAATAGGCGATTCTTAAAAGAAACAGCTTGATTACATATTGCAACATTGGAACTCAAAAAATACCAAAGAACAACAAAATAAACTAGCAATATAGCAATTACAAGAAGTTAAAACGCTGACTTAAGGAGAAAGGGGTTGTTTGAATTGTAAAATATCTTGACTTCTTTTTATACACCCTTTGACAATATTATTGGATACCTTGCTATATGAGATTAGATGACAACCGGGCTCTGTAAAAGTACACAAGACGTACCTACCCGCTTGTATGTTAGGACAGACGCACACTTTTTTGGCTTGGTGCTGGCTTGCTGGCAGTCTATCCCGCGTGCTGTGGCGTGAGCACTGAAGAACCTGCATGACGCAGATCTTGCACAGGCGCGTGCACAACGTAAAACATCGACACTTTTGTCAAGAGATGAGAGAGAATTATCCGAAGCACACAACATATGGAATCTAACTCGGCGTACATTCTCCATATAAACCACACCAACATAAGCTACCAGAAACAAACAACGAGCAAAATCCACCAGCGTCAGCGCAGGTGGCATCGTGATGAGTAGCGCAGGCAAGGAGCGCCCAGACCAAGAGGCGGTGGAAGAGAAGAATTTAGGTGACGTTATAGTGTCTGTTTGTCTGCAGCAGCATTACCTTGGTTTGAATTCTCGTGTTCATCCGGGTTTTTTTTACAACAGGATTTTTACCAGCGACAGGTATCAACTCATTACTTTGCTTATATAATCATTAAACCATACAAGTATTGATCCAATGCGTTTTATGAAAGTTGCAATCAAATTGAAAAACGAACCATTCTTTCATAATCAATAATGAAGTTCAAGAACCGTCCAGATACCTTTAATGTACATGTCATGTTCTTTCGTGGTTGATCAATGATTTTCTGAATGCGACCTTTTGACATCAGCGTTCCGTGCACTTTCCGTTTTCTGCAGCTTGCTATTTAGATGCTACTTATCGAAAGGTGGCGGTTCTTGTGTAGCAATACATACGAGTGTAAAACATTCTGCTTGGGGAAAACAGATGATTCAATTTTCCATACCCTTATAATTACATTGTAGATGTATTTAAGGAAGGCTTGTTAGTCTTGAGTTGATTTCAGCAAGTGTAAGACGCTGTTAGTTGACCCAAATGGTATAATTCATCATTGGTTTAAAACTTGGCATGATGTATGATCATCCTGTTTATTATATACATGTACACTCAAAATACACCCTCAAGAATAGCAAATGTTAGTGACAATGAATTGATGAACAACAGTACAGCTCTAGGATTGGATTGACCATGTTGTGAGTTTCACACACACAGACACAAACACACACACAGACACACGCAAACTCACACACAGACACGCACACAGACACACACACATACACAAATAGAAGAAGTGTCAAAAGGGCATATACAAGTAAAACATTGTTCCAGTCCCATGCGGTATTGTAAATGTTGACCAATCTGCATATTATGTTTTAAAAGGTATATTTACATGTATAAGACTGAAAACAATCTAAAACAGTGTCGTTTTAAATTTATATACAAGATAATTTAAAGTAATTATCTTTTGCTCCAATGAAAGCTAGTGAAAACCCTACATTGTATATGTACTTTTGTGAACATGATGATGACGACGACGACGACGACGACGATGATGATGATGATGATGATGATGATGATGATGATGATGATGATGATGATGATGATGATGATGATGATGATTATTATTATTATTATTATTATTATTATTATTATTATTATTATTATTATTATTTCAAACACTTGTATTAGAGTTAAAACAGTGGCAGCAATGTTCAGGATATCTGTAGCTGGGGAGATATATAAAATGTAAAAATGAATTTACCAGAGGTAACGTTGCGTTACAAAGAAACTTGCAAGGAATATTCCTGCGTCAATTTGATATTGCTGACATTTGTTTTTAAAACACATAAAGGACACTTGATACAGCGTAGAACTAAAAACATTATGGTTTCCTTGAAAACAAATTCGTCTGTGTACCATGCAAATTGAAAACAAAATCTTAGCAAAATCAAAGGTTTGCCACCTGCGTCCTCATTTCGTTGGATGTCACAAGTCTATGAAATCAAGTTAAATTGACACTTCCATCAAAGAATGCGGTTGACTGATATGTGGTAGATTTTACTAAGAGAGCTACATTAAAAGAGAACGTACTTCCCCCCCCCCCCCCGTGTGTCAAAATAACTTGCTTCTGTTGACATCAGAGGCTTTTTTCTCTAAAATTTGGAACTATAAACTAATGAAAGACTCTTGCAGTTGTTGATCCACACCTTCACTGATACATTTTTCAGCGACAAAACTGCCGATACTTCAAGATCACGACATTTTATGTGGTTGTTTCTATCGACTTAATTGAGAACTATCATTAAAAATATATTCCCACTAAACCTGCATGGTTTTCAAACATATCGGTAAAAAGAGCATACTTTTTTGCGATTCATCATATCCCAAGTCGACAAAGTATACATCGATTTAAATCGCCATATGTACAAACTTACTATTTTAATATGGTTGGCATGCTCTGCAATCTTGTTAATGTCATTGTGATGACACGCTTTGTGAGAACGTGGTTACTTTGTGACGTGGGAGTCTTAATGACATCACTGCTACCATATTCACCATGAACAATGTTGATAAATTATTTTGAGCGCGTGGACATCAGCAGCCCAGCGTGGACATCAGCAGCCCAGCGAGCTGTTTGTCCTTACACAAACCCTTTTTAATCTTACACGGGCAACCCTTCTTAATCTTACACAGGCTATGCTCTATATACTGAGATTATATCCCCCCCCCCCCAAAAAAAACAAGTTCCTGCAACTCTTGCGATTTTAAGTGACTGCATTGTTATAGAGCCACTGGGATTGTCCTCGATTATTGAACACAGCATGCACAGAGTGCAAAGCAAATGCAAGGAAAGTAGAGCGAAAAGTCTCTTTGTTCTCTGAATGCAATTTCAAAGCAAAACGGCCACCGTCTTAAAATCCCTCGATAGCGCATAAAAAGAAAGAATGCATCATACATATGTGTACTTATTGTATTTGGTAGAAATGAATGATAGTGACATGTTCTTGGGACATACGTTCATCAAAGGTACTGGCACTTACCATATAATTATAGTGCAGTATATGTAGTTTGGCGAATAAAGATTAAAAGGAACAGGTCATGTGCAGTGCTTCCAGGAGAAACCGTCTCTATTGGTTTTTTTTCTAACACAGAATGTAAATGTACTATTTCAGTTGAGAAAGTACAGAATGTTTTATAATTGACCAAAGGTCCATGGCATGAGAAATGAAAAGCTTCTGTTGTAGAATTCTGCAGTTTTAAACATAGGATGCTACAACTATTGCTTTATTGGTTTATCTGGTTATCAAGGGCATTATCTTTCGAACTCGAAAGACTCTTGCAATAGTGATCATGCAAGTGTACGTTTTAGGATCCTATGTTATCGAGTTCTTGAAATATCGCATGCAAAACGTTAAGACAGAATCCTGGGTTGAAAGTGGGTCAAGGTCATTGTCTGTTGAACTTGATGTTGACTTTCAATGGAGTTATACACTTAAATTTCTCCATAATAGCTTTTCCGATTGTTGACATATTGCATACAAGATTTTTTAATGAGAATCGACCCTGCTGATTTTGGAATTTTGTCAAGATCATCGTTGTTTAAACTCAACATAAACTTTTATGAGGGTAACCAACCGTAAAAACTCACTAATATTGGCTTATCTGCTTCTCGAGATATCCCGCGGAAAAACTGTTAAAAGTTCATGACCCTAGATTATCTGGTTCTTGAGATATTGTGCGCAAGAAATTAAGAGACAATGGACCTTGAAATTGGGTAAATGTCATTGCCCTTCAAACTCGAAGTAGACTCTTACAACGGTAATGCACTGTAAAAGTTTCTCTATCCTCGCCCGCCCGTTTTTGTTTTGTTTTTTGTTTTGTTTTGTTTTGTTTTGTTTTGTTTTTTTTGTTTTGTTTTGTTTTTGTTTTTGTTTTTTTGTTTTTGTTTTTTTTACCCCCCAGGCCTTAAAAATCCGGGGAGTAAAAATCTATAATCAACTGCAACATTTACCTCAAAACATGTGTGGCACATGTCGAATCAAGTCGAATCATATGTTTCCTAATTTGTTTCATTCCGGGGGTATACTGAGCTTATCAATAGGGATTACCAGCTTGTTTGAAAAGCAATAGCCAAACGATTATATACCTGTGTCCATATTAAGAGTGTGCAAAACATATCTACCATTGGTGTTTTATAATAATAACAATCATTATATGATGTCAATATCTACTTTTGAATATGCAATTCAATTCATAATCAGTTCAGGTGTACCAATTTTCCTATATAACGCTGGCTTGGGTCAGGTGTGCTTGACGTACTTCCGACTGCAGTAAAGAACCCGTTATATCTCATATCTGATACCACAAACAATGGCGCTCTCTTACTGCAGTTGCGGGTGCACACGGATCATATTTCATCTCGACGGGTTAATAACAAGATCGCATAATGTTATTCTGATGTGAAATTATATTTGTGAGCTAAAACAGACATATTGCTTACCAATGAAGTTTGTACTTGTTTTGGCGGTGTGCCAACAGATACATGTTTCTTTCCCTGAATTCTGTTTCTTCCTTCCTTCTGTTTTTAATTTTTTTCTTTCTTTCTTGCTTACAGTCAATTTTGCCTGGATTTCTCTCGGATAATGTTCTTCCAAAAATCACCATAGTTGCCATAGTGATTAACCTGGTTGTGAAGTTGCGCACCTGGCTTGGCATGTCCTTGATATTAATAATTGTGAAATTGGGGGGCAATAAAAGTTTTTAACAAATCTCAATATCTTCAGGATTATTACAGATAGACGCAAACTTCCAAATTATGCAGATGGGTTTTGTGACATGTGTCAATCTGACGGACAGTCAACCAAAGTTGTAGAATCTTAAATCATGCTAATTAGCACATTGGCAAAATTTAAGAGTTGAACATGTATAAACTGTAATAGATAGAAGCGCATTCTAACTTTAGTTAACAGGTATGTGACATAGCTGTATCCAAGGGACAATGAACAAAATGTGTAGCATTTTATTATATGCAAATCAGGTGAATACACAAAATATAAATCTTGAGTAGGTTAAAAGCTATTACAGTGAGAGCTACCATTCTAATTTCAATTTGCTGGTTTGTGACAAAATCACACCCCGTGAATTATCAACCAAATTTCAATCAGGGGAATTCACAAAATGTATATCTTGAATATTTTGAGGTGCTGATCCAACTTCAATTTATAGGTTTTCTTACATCCAATGAACCACGAAACAAAATTTTAATTAATACTAATTAGGTGACAACATGAAATACAAATGTATTCAAAACTATCATAGATAGAGGTGCCAACTTCAATTTATAGGTTTGCGACTTTGTATTTTAATTTTGCAAATTAGGCAAACACACGAGAGTTAAATTTTGAATAGCTTCTCAACTATTATAGACAGATACTAATACACTAACATGTGTCATCTCCTGAATAGAAGCATGTTTATATCCACAGTAAAAAGCAGCATTACTCAATCCTGCTACTTAGAAATTGTTCACGTTTAAGGCCAATGTGAAAGAGTTGCAGTTTAGTATTACCAGATCAACCATAAAGAACTCATATCGATCCTTGGAGTAAATCTTTGAATATGGTAAGACATACAGTGTTTACAGGAAGACTACCCGCATCACACAGTGTTCTAAGGCATACTGATGGATTGTCTCTAGACAAGATGCATGGAAATTGTGTATCCATAAAGGATGCCCACTTGTAGTAGTAAGTGCTGTGCATTCCATATATTCACATTCCGCATTAAAATCATTGTAGCTCCTTCAGTATCAAGCACGTCTACAGTCGACCTACTAAACTCAAACTAGTCTGAAATATATAGACAATGAAACTGTTTCCTTTCTTGCAAAATGTTGCATTGATAATAAGTTGACAAAAATTGGTAGTAACTACGCTTTTATTAGAAGTTCTTCAGGTTTAATATCCGGAAATGTCAATATCAGATTGCAAAACACATTTTGGCAGAACGAAAGAAAAGTACATTTGATGAAAAGATACACATGGTAATAGAAATTTTGGATATACTTGAAGACAAAAACAGTTTAATTGGATTTGCAAGAGAGGAACTGGGTGATATCCTTACAAGTTTATTTGTAGAATAATATCGTTTATTAGTTGTTAATATTCACATGCCATCTGTAAGTACTATGTATCATCGTTGAGTTCTTTGTTTCTTTTTTCTTCTAACTTTCTTGCAAAATGGTGTACCTGTATTGTGTACGTGAAGTATAATAAATATAAATATAAATATATATCATTAGGATCTCAGATTCGCATTCCTCATAAAAAGACCTTTCATGCAAGTACCAGCATGCCTGCAGCTTCAGAAAAAATATCACAAGTCAACAGCTTTTGTCGGCGAGCACTGGGTGCATTGCGCCCAATGCAGGCCTAGAAAAGCTGTTGGCTCAGTAAAAAAAAATGGCACTTAAAGAGTAAAGAGACCACATGCTAGTCTATATTTCTAGAGAAAGTAGGATGACTCAAATGAAGTAGACAGTTTTTCAAAGCGCACAAGTTTTCCATATTTTTAGACAAAGTAGGATGTCCCAGCTGAAGGTAACAGCTTTCAGAGGGCACAAATTAAAGCTCTCGACTCACGTCCATCTAAAGGATTTATAAAAATATTGTGGTTCCAGTCTTTCATTATTACACTTTTTTCCAGGAGTTCTTTCTGTCTTCTTCCAAGTCTTGTCCGGATGGTTTCTCAGATAATGCTGTATTTTAAGAAAAATCAAATTGGGCCGGGATATAGTTTTGCTAGTGACATTGTGCGCCTTGGTATTGAAAAGTCATTTTTCCCAACAGTATGCAAATAATTAGTTGCAATTAAAGTTTAAAAAGCTCCATGTCCAACATTTTATTTATCATCATCATCATCATCATCATCATCATCATCATCATCATCATCATCATCATCATCATCATCATCATCATCACTGTCATCCATGTGATGTTTTTTTATGTCTCAAAACACCACCTGGCAAAGTGATGTTGTAATTCATCTATGTCGGCAAACACAATACCACAATAATTGCAAGACACCATATCTGGAGTTGATCGAAAGTTGTCTGTCTCTTCTTTTCTTTGTAATCCAGGGGTTCCAAATCTAGGAGTTTTGTCAGCAGTGGCTATCTCCAAGGGTAGGTGTCTCAGTATGTCGGTCACTCTACATAACTTTTGGTCCTCTCTTCAGAGTGTATTGGTGGATCATCCTAATTCAAAATCTGTTATGGTAGTAAGTCTGTTTTTATGTCTACAGGTAAGATATTTGCCTTTAATCGGTCATGTTCCAGTGTGCTGCCTTCAAATCTATCAAGAGATACCCATAAAGCCTGGCTGTTGCTCTCTTGTATTCTTCCATCATGTACTTGGGTTTATGAGGACGCATGCGCAGAATCATGGTTTTGACTGGTTGATCTGCTGGCATATTGGACAAAACCAGACAATGACAATTTCTTCTTATAGTCACTGTATTTGGCTCGTAATGTTTTTGCATCAAGATAATAACTCTCAGATTCTGTTGGTGGCTTCCTTTGGTAAATTTAATTCGTAACGTTACAGGTATAACGTTCTTAAAGCTACTGTGAACAGACTAAGTAAACATCATGTTACTCTTCTGATTCGTGACACTGCTTATAAGATAATTGACAACAATGACCTCATTTCAGTCAGTATAATTTCAGAGATGATGGAAGCCCGTGTTCAAAGAGATTTCTCAGTGCTCTCTGTAGGGAAAATTACCTGCATCATCTCTTGTCTGAGTAACAAGTGATACGTAGGCCTATATGCAATACCACGGACACGCGTAATTGATTTCTCCTGTGAAATATTGAATGGGAGTCCTTTTTTCTCTCCTTCATGTGAAAACTCGTTTGATGATATTTTTGAGCATACTATGTGATGTGCTTGTTGTACTATTTGCAAGAATAAAGATACATATATGTATATATATATATATATATATATATATATATATATATATATATATATATATTTACACACACACACACACACACACACACACACATATATATATATATATATATATATATATATATATATATATATATATATCTATATATATATATATATATATATATATATATATATATATATATATATATATATATATATATATATATATATATCTGTAAGGTAAACCCCCAGGGGCTACAGGTAGCAAGAAGTGGCTTACGACAGTTACAAGCTTGCCTAATTGTACTTGATATCTGGTTAATATTTTCATTGCATTCTCTTAACCTAAATACAAAAGACTTTCACTCTTTTCTGACTTGCCATATAATTCTGCTGTTAATGTCCAAAGATAATTAGAAAGTTTGGCCACAATAATTTACAGTTTTTAGACTTTTCTGTTTTGCTAGTTAACTTTATCTTTTGGCATCTTTCTGTTTTAATATTCACTATCAGACATTTCAGGCTTACATGTTTTCTGTTAGGTAAACTCTAGGGGCTACAGCTAGCAAGAGGCGGCCTACGACAGTTACATGTTTGCCTAATTGTACTTAAAATCCTGTTAAGAAAATTTTTATGATAGGATGTTTTTGGCATAAATGCTAATGACTTTCATTGTTTTCTGATATGCCTAAATGCACCTTTACTCAATGTTAAAAAATTACTCAAAATTGACAGTATTTTCTCAAATGTCACAAACCTGACACATTAAGTTGACACATTGACTCAGGGTTGGCAGTTAAATAGGGCTTAATCGTTTGGGGAGTAGGTGTCATCCTGGAGTTTGTTTTACATCTCTGGTGCAGGATGTACATTGTTGCAGTCCTTGTTAGGATTTTCCTTGGTTTATACAGGTGGTCTAACTGCAACTGTTTATTTTACAATCACTGGGACTCAATATAATGCCCCAGCTTGTTTCCACTTCAGTTAAACATTGGCGGATGGTTTAACTAGGATAAGCTGTCCAGCTAGAAAGGGTACATATTGGTTCAGGGTTTAGTCAAATTATTCTTACCTGAACCTCTACTATGCAAATTTGGTAATTATGGTTTGTTTGACAGGTATTCTTCTTTGATATGAAGCTCTGCATTTATAAGCAAAACCTCACGTATTTAGAGAATTCATCAATTGTCACGTTCATATTTATCCAGTATTATGTGGGTTGTCTTTGTTGAATATTTAGCTTAGACAAGGAGCCGCTACTCAGAGAGACATGTACGGGTAAAAGGCTCCGAAACATGTTGAGTAGTTACCCGCTGAAGACCCTTGTATTTATTTGGGTTAATACAGCCTATGTCAAATTTTACAGAGGAACGTGTGCAATATGGACAATGGTACTTCTGTGTATATAAGTAAGACAGGGACAGGTTAGCTTATGGAGAGTAAAGAGTTCGGACGGCTGAATAGGGTAATGAAGACTAGACAGTGGTTTTGGTCAAAAAGACACAAATACAATATATATCTATATATATATATATATACCGCCCTAGCTCCTGGCTTTTCGACTCTTGGCACCTGCTTTGGTAACGACATGATGAGCTGGTTGTGCGAACAGATTCATTTCCGCCATTTGTCCAGAATACAATATTTGATCTGCTTTGTGCACATTTTTATTCCCAGTTGCTTGTACAACCTATAAACTTGATGTTGAGTCGTGCATTGAAATTTACCATATGGACTGCTCTCTTTTCAGTAAAAGTATAAAAACGATGAGGATTGCTTTGCATGGACAATATCGCCGCGGACCGGGGAGGGGGTGTTAGTGTACGCATTACAGTTATGTCTATGCATGACCAAAGACACCTCGTTTTCTCCCAAATTTTCTTTCTTTTTCTCTCGTTTTTATTTTATTACTTTTTTCCCTACCTTTCCATTTTTTGTGACGGTTTAATCATAGACATCACACAAGCCATCAACTTCACACTTGGAATGGATAGGCACCTTTAAGTTTTGCAAATTGCTTCTAATAATCAAAAGGTTGAAAACTATGCAAATTTTGGCCCATACACACAATTGTACCGTCTAATATATGATGAACATCCTAAAACCTATTATAGATAGAGGGGCCATTGGACATCATGCTGTAAACACTTCAGCTAAAGATACCCGGCAAAAAGCCATTTCACACGGTGGTTTTCACCACCATTTCTCCTTGCAAGCCTTGGCTGCAAGGGGCAGACTTGACCTGGACTTCAAACAACACCCATTAACTCAACCTAATTGCTATTACGTAATCACTGAGATAGCACTTTAGTCAATAGATTAGGGGCTCTAATTAGCTTCATCCAGTAACTTTTCTTTTCAAATTTAAACAAAAATGTGGTAATCATGTTAATTTTCAGAAAATGCTATATTGCATGTTTGCCTAATTGTACTTAAAATCCTGTAAAGAAAAAATGTTTTGATAGCATGTTTTTGGTATAAATACTAATGACTTCCATTCTTTTCTGACATGCCTAAATGCACATTTACTCACTATTAAAAAATTACTCAAAATTGACAGTATTTTCTCAAGTGTCACAAACCTGACACATTAAGTTGACACATTGACTCAGGGTTGGCAGTTAAATAGAGCTTAATTGTTTGAGGAGTAGGTGTCATCATGGAGTTTGTTTTACATCACTGGTACAGGATGTACATTGTTGCAGTCCTTGTTAGGATTTTCCTTGGTTTGTACAGGTGGTCTAGCTGCAACTGTTTATTTTACAATCACTGGGACTGAATATAATGCCCCAGCTTGTTTCCACTTCAGTTAAACATTGGCGGATGGTTTAACTAGGAAAAGCTGTCCTGCTAGAAAGGGTACATTTTGGTTCAGGGGTAAGTCAAATTGTTCTTATCTGAACCTCTACTATGAAAATTTGGTAATTATGGTTTGTTTGACAGGTATTCTTCTTTGATATGAAGCTCTGCATTTACAAGCAAAACTTCACATATTTAGCTAATTCATCATTGCCACGTTCATATTTATTCATTATTATGTGGGTTGTCTTTGCTGAATATTTAGCTTAGACAAGGAGCCGCTACTCAGAGAGACGTGTACGGGTAAAAGGCTCCGAAACATGTCGAGTAGTTACCCGCTGAAGACCCTTTAATTTATTTGGGCTGATACAGCCTATGTCAAAATTTTACAGAGGAACGTGTGCAATATAGACAATAGTAATTCCATATATATACAGGTTAGACAGGGACAGGTTAGCTTATGGAGAGTAAAGAGTTCGAACTGCGGAATAGGATATTGACTACTAGGAAGTGGTTCTGGGCAAAAAGACACAAATACAATATTGAATTGACACATTGATCATAGAAATTGGCTGACAGAAAGTGAACTTATGCATCCATTTTTTACTATGAAGCAAAGGAAACTGGACACAGGCAGCTGCTCTGGCAATTAAGATATTAAGAGAAAGTGACAAACAAGCAGGCAGAGAGTTTGTGTGCAGTGATCAGCGTCTGGCTTCAAAGAGTTTTGGACTTGGGTAGGGAAAAGAGAAATGAGGGTAAAAACTCAATTTGTATGGTAGCTGAGGTGTACACATCATGTTTATGGAAATTTTGGCCAATACACAGAATTTCAATGATGAATATCTTCGAATATACTATAAATGGAGATACCATACCAACTTCAATGTATATATTTGTGTAATGGGTGCACCCAATCAACTGTGACTGAAAACTGTCAAATTTTAACTTACGCATAATTTGGCCAATGCAGAAAATTAAAACATTGAATAATGAGAAATGTTTTTAAAATATCATATCTCAACTTGTTATTTTAACTTCAATTTATATTTTAGTTGTTGGTGCATTCAATGAATAGTTATTGAAAATAGTCCGATTTTAATTTATGAAAATTTTCGACCAAGACACGAAATTGAAGTATTAACAATCGATGATTATCTTCAAAAAATATTATAGGTAGAGGTCCGACACTGAATTCAGTTTATATGTTTGAGCAATGCATGCATTCAATGAACAGCGTTGGGTTAAACATATTTTATTCGCAAAAACAATTGGCCAACAGGCACAATGCCTATATGGAGGCCTCTTTTACATCATTGACAATGCAACATAAAGGGATACCGCCTAGATAACAAATACAGAACGCACAGGACAAAACAAATTAGTCCATGAGCCAGACTGAAAATTGGTACCATCTGAGGGCACCAAACGAAACCTTTATACCTGCGTTGGTACACCTTAGGGTATAAAAAAAATGCATAATGGACTTTCCAGAAGTCCAGCTGGAGCCCGTTATTACAATTTTAAAATTTTATACCCATACGGCCCACAAATGCTGTATATGGTGAATCCTGTTTTGTTATAGTTGGCCACTACATTATAATTATACTTGAAATATACATATTATGTTTGTATCCAGTTAACAGCTGGTACAATGAACTTCATGCGACCTATAAATACTAAATGAATCCACATGGGCAAGAAAAAAGCCATTATTATACCCACATTGATTGGATTTTTGGGGGGGGGGGGTTGCTGCGCTCAGCTTGTAGATCAAGTATTACATTTCTGCACCACATGGTCCAAATCTCTTGAAAAATTGTGCAAACATGCCTCCGGTACATCCTTTGATCCCTGGATTTTTTTTGTCCTTGACCCTATTTTCAAGGTCACATCCTTATGAAGGATATAACCTGTAGGTACTACATTTGTGGGCCGTCTGAGTATGAAATTTTAAAATTGTTATAACGGGCTCTGCAGAGATTGTTCCTTCATTGTAAGGCACATTCATCCTCGTGAAATTTCACATTCTTTGCATGTATAACCACACTTCGCTTTATTTTACTATTTGGAGGTGATTATATACTGCACCACGATGACTAAATTTTGGTGACCTTCACATTACTCTGAAGGTCACACACTTGTGGGTAGTTACATTTAGGATTTTTGTTACAAAAAATCATGTGATAGGAGACAAAATCCGCTTTAAGCACCGTCATCCACGGCATTTATTTCTATTCTCACCAGTTCTCTATTATGTATGGTGATCTACATATAAATTATATATATATATATATATATATATATATATATATATATATATATATATATATATATATATATATATATATATGTATATATATATAAGTATGAAAGCCTTTTTTCGCGTTTCAGACGCGACTGGTTTTAGCATTTTTAATGCATTGTCAAGCTCCATAACGCATAGATATTGTATTTGTGTCTTTTTGCCCAGGACCACTTCCTAGTAGTCAATATCCTATTCCGCAGTTCGAACTGTCTAACCTGTATACATATGGAATCACTATTGTCTATATTGCACACGTTCCTCTGTAAAATTTTGACATAGGCTGTATCAGCCCAAATAAATTAAAGGGTCTTCAGCGGGTAACTACTCAACATGTTTCGGAGCCTTTTACCCGTACATGTCTCTCTGAGTAGCGGCTCCTTGTCTAAGCTATATATTCAGTAAAGACAAACCCACATAATAAAGAATACATAAGAAAGAATAAATAAGAACGTTGCAAATGATGAATTAGCTAAATACGTGAAGTTTTGCTTAAAAATGCAGAGCTTCATTATGAAAGAAGAACACCTGTCAAACAAACCATAATTACTAAATTTGTATAGTACAGGTTAGAACAATTTGACTTACCCCTGAACCAATATGTACCCTTTCTAGCTGGACAGCTTATCCTAGTTAAACCACCCGCCAGTGTATAACTGAAGTGGAAACAAGCTGGGGCATTATATTCAGTCCCAGTGATAGTAAAATAAACAGTTGCAACTACACCACCTTTACAAACCAAGGGAAATCCCAACAAGGACTGCAACAATGGACATCCTGCACCAGAAATGTAAAACAAACTCTGTGATGACACCTACCCCTCAAACAATTAAGCTCTATTTAACTGCCAACTCTGAGTCAATGTATCAACTTAATGTGTCAGGTTTGTGACATTTGAGAAAATACTGTCAATTTTGAGTAAATGTGCATTTAGGCATGTCAGAAAAGAATGAAAGTCATTAGCATTTATGTCAAAAAACATGTTATCAAAACAATTTTTCTTAACAGGAGTTTGAGTACAATTAGGCAAGCTTGTAACTGTCGTCAGTGGCTGCTTGCTACCTATAGCCCCTGGGAGTTTGACCTAACAGAAAACAAGCTAGCCTAAAATGTCTGAAAGGTGAACATTAAAACAGAATGATGCCAAAGATAAAGTTAAGTAGCAAAACAGACCAGTCTAAAAACTGCAAATTATCGTAGCCAAAGTTTCTAATAATCTTTGGATATTAACAGCTAAATTATAGGGCAATTCAGAAAAGAATAAAAGTCATTATTTGTACTTAAGTCAAGAGAATGCAATGAATATATAATATTTCTTAACCTGATATCAAGCACAATTAGGCAAGCTTCTAACTGTCGTCAGTAGCTGCTTGCTGCCTATAGCCCCTGGGGGTTTGACCTAACAGAAAACAAGCTAGCCTAAAATATATTGAAATAATTTTCAGTCAAACATAATCAGTCCAGCATAATCTTGACGCTATCTGTTGTTATAGTGAAATCTATTAGCATAGAAGCATATTATGACGTTCATTTATTACGTTACTGATTTAGGCCTATTACATGACGTCATTGCCATATCAATTAATAATAAACGTTTCATGATGAAAATAGACCTAATTTGTCCCAGATTACTATAAATAATTAGTAAATTACACTATTCAGTCTAGGCTTGTATTTATGTTGGAATATGCATTCTTTTTGCTCTCTTTCTGTGTCAGAATCATTTACATCTGATATATGGGACATACAAAGAAGTTAGGCACAAGATTAGAACAACTATCAATATGTTCACTGAGCTGGATTTGCCGTGTCTCAGGCACCCGTGTTTGCTGTCTGTGTACAGTCATGCCCCTGCGTAGTTCGTTGCCTGTAGATCCTATATATACCTCATTGCATCCTCTACAGACAATCGCATAAATCAAATGTTCATTCAAACAGTCCATTTCTGTTCTAATTTGAAAGTTTGGTAGCTTCCCTGTTGTGTCAAGCGAAATTGTGTCAGTAACTATCATGCTTATACAATTGTTACAACGAGGAAGACCTCATGTTTTGCTCCCGCCTTGACTGTCCCTTGATTCAAAGTTTGCTGTCGTAAGAATTTGTTTTAAATTACGAGGCTGTCTTTGGCTTGAAATAAAATTCAGATTTTGAAATATTTCTCCAAGTGAGGGATCCATTTCCAAGATTTTAATGGTTTCACGTATTTATGGGATTGTCACT
The DNA here is from genome assembly GCA_964020975.1 of Hermodice carunculata. NCBI lineage: Eukaryota > Metazoa > Annelida > Polychaeta > Eunicida > Amphinomidae > Hermodice > Hermodice carunculata. The sequence goes on along the minus strand of OZ026621.1, from coordinate 591,846 downwards.
GGATTGTCAGGATTGTATCTTGTGGTTATGACCAGATTTTTGTCGTCCCCCTTTATGATTCTTGTGTTACACTTAAAGCTCGCTGGATACCCACTGAAATGAGTGAATCTGGGTAGTCCCTGGCTTTTAGAAAATTTCCCAGTTCATCCAGACGCGTTGCTTTTCTATTTGTATTTTCTACAATTGTACAGATCCTTCTTGCTTCATTATATGGGATAATTGTCTTAGTGTGCCGTGGGTGACATGAATTGAATGGCACATACTGATGAGTATCTGTATTCTTGTAGTATATATTCAATGAATTATTCCAACATTTTGAAGAACTTTCAAGTCTATTAATTTTGATTCACATTGACTATATTTCATTTCATATTGAATACTCGGTTCAAGCTGATTTAAAATTTAGTGAAAATCGTGTAAATCTGACAGCGACTTTGTCTTCATGATATAACGGTCATCTAGATAACGTTTCCAGTTCCTTTTAAAAAACATGGCGAAGGATTCGGATGTATGTCCAAGTTTTTCGTATTATAAAACTTCTAGATATCCAAGACTAAGCGTTGCATAAGTTGGTGCACATTTAGTTGCCATCGCACACCCTTTTTTCCGTATGTAGTGTTCTCCATCAAATCTGAACATATTATTTTCTAATATTAGTGAAAGACCTTCCACAATAAGGTCTCTTGTGAAACGTTGATGTCAGGATATTTGTTCAGCCAGTATTCAATCGCACGCTTTCCTAACTCATGAGGTATGTTACTACATAAATTAATCACATCAAAACTGACTAAATACCGATCCTTGACTTGCTCTCTTGATATTTTATTGATGAAGTCGATATTGTCGCGCACGTAGCTGTCGACATGTAATAAGTACGCTTTTAAACTTTTGTTTATGAGTTCACTAAGCCTACTCGTATTCCATACAGGTCCTGCGGCGATTGGTCGGAATTTTAAATCTGTAGGTCAAATGATATGTACATATATACCATCTTGTTCATTTATAACTTTTTTGATAATATCAACTTTCGATAAGCCGTATAAATTACTTGTTCTTAACTGCAAACCATCCAAATATGTTTTTTATTTTGTTGCAAAGATGTTACGATATTTGTCAATAAATTTTCTTAATTTATCACTCACTTTATTTTCTCTGTCTGGTTTGCATTGCTCATAAAATTGTTCATCATTAAGTAATGATTTTATCTTTTCAGCATAATAATTGTTGTCCATAATGACAGCTGCTCCATCCTTGTCTGCTTCCTTGATTATGATAGAATTGTCAGTTTGCAATTCATTCATAGGTTGTAGCTCCTCTTTGGTTAAATTATTTTTGTTGGTGGGTGAAGGTACTTTGTGGAGAGAGTGCGCAATTTGTTTCAGTCTCTCAATACATTTTTCTAATGTCTCATTTTTGACTTTTAGGAGGGGTGAAAGAACTTTTTCCTTTGCCCAGTGATTCATCCCATTCCTTGTCTGTATTGTGGAAAAATTATTTCAGACGTAATGTACGACAAAATTTTAAAATAGCACACACTTGTTCTTCTGTCTTTTCTTGGTGTCGGAGTGAATTTCAATCCCTTTTTAAGCAACTTTACTTGTCCTTGTGTCAATTGTTTGCTTGATAAGTTTATAATTTTAACAATAGATGTATTTATAGTTAATGCCTTCTTGGCCCCTGCTGTTTGGGATATTGTTGCACTCTTTCTCTCCATCGGTTGTATCTTTGCTCTTTTTGGTAGGTGACTCTTGCTTCTGTTGATTGTCTCTGGTTTGCTTGTGGTCTTTCTCCTCTTTGATTTGTGCAGTCTTTATGCTCTTGTAGAGGGCGCCATGGTGTATTTGAGAGTGGTTTTCTTTTTTAAAAAAAGGAAACTCTTCTTCATTTTCTACATTTAGGCCTAGTTCATATCTCTGACCTCTGGTTTTGTCTGTCCAATAGGTCTGCGTCATGTCTAGGTTGATTTACTTAAAATCTTTTGTATGTCGGGAAGTCTACGTTTTTTCTGTTTTCGTTCCTAGCTACCATTGCAAAAGCTCCTTGTCTGTTGTTTCTAAAGGGTTCCATACATTGGTTAAACATTGATAAATGTTATTTGTCCTTTAATTCTGATGTCATGTCCATACAATGAACCTGCAGCTATTGTACATAATATTTTGGTTTTGTAATATTTACAATCAAGAGTAATCTACATTCATTTCAACAACCTGCATCTAATTGACTTTATATGTTCAAATTTACAATTCAATTTGGCCAAAATAAGATTTCTATTGTGATATGCTAATATGTGTTGTGTAAATTAGATATATAGTGACAGTAAAAACAATATATGTACGTCGCGGTATACATTTTTGGCATATGGGAAACCTTAGCTTGTCTATGGGTTCAAACGTCTCCAAACAAGGAGACTGTCTTATTGATTGACACTTTCCTTACCATGAATAAATATTGATTAGTATTGTTTAGCAGTGTATGAAAGTTCCTCAACGTTGATTAGCAGTTGTTTGGATGAGGCATATACTGACCTGTTCAAGTTAACTTATTCTACAATGTTTAGCACTTTCACTATTATAAATCTATATTGATTAGCAATGATAAGCAGTCTTTGCACATTTATTAAAATTGATAAGCACCTCCATTTCCTCAAGTTTCCATTTCATTTAACAAACTGTGATTCAAATCTTGCTACCTTTTGCCTTGTGACATGCATACTCATCAAACGAATCACCATGCAGAATTTTTATCATCTTTTATGCAAAATAACATACATCTATTAAATTGCGTATACTGACTAAAAGCTGTGCCGCAGAAAAGTCCATCATGCTGTTTTGAGTTCCTGAGACATACACCAATCAAAAAAGCATTGTTAAGTTTGGTGCCCTCAGATGGTACCAATTGATCAAAATTGGTCCCTCAGCTCATGGACTAAATATGATGGGAAATAGGAAGAGACTAAGGAAATGGCTGGGCGCTATTCCCATAAATTCTTGGGATACTTTTCATTTTGTATTGTTGCAAATGCTTTTATGTAATTTGATAAATATTATTTGGGTTCATAGTGATATTTACTTTATATTTTTAGGCAATTTCAAATCGATTGAAATAATATGTAGTTGCAAGAATAGTGCAATACAACCCAATATATAAGAGAACGTGGCGTCAAGGATATCATATATGAAATTAATAATTTACAAGGGGTTAAGCACAAACCAATATTGAATGACACAAAATAGAATATACCATCAGGCACAAAAGAATAAAACACCGGGCACAATAGAATATTGCATCAGGCACAACAGAATATTACACCAGGCACAATAAAATTTACCACAAGGCGCAATGGAATTTTAGCCCTAATATCGTTCCATACAGGTCTGTCTTTAAAAGCCAAAAATAATGTCAAATTTTACCTCACGCAGAACTGGTAAATATCCATTTCGCTTCCAGTCGTATAAAGTAACGTTTTTGATGATTTCGACTGGTTGACAATTGTGCGGAAACTGACCTGTAGCCGCTGGACCTCTGTTGAGGGGGTTTCCTGCACGTGCGGGGCCACGAGCTCCTGGAGTGGCCGCTCACGCCCGGCATGATTGACTGTTACCATATCGACTCGTTTTTTTAAAACTCCGTGTGTTATATGATTCACATGATGAAAAGTAACAAGACAACCCACTGTATGTTTCATATTTTATATTTTCATATCACCAACATTACATGAATTGTCGAAACAAATTGCATAATGTTTAAAAATGTCATCACCACCAGTATGAAAAAAGATGAACGTGTTGTATGTAGTACATCAGTCACCAAAGAAAACGCTCTATGTTGCATAGACAACATGCAGTTTAATTTTTTTTCCATTTCCATATCGTCTTTTATTTCCCACCTGGAACAATCTAAGTAGGAAATAAAGTTTTACGAACTGCATTCTCCGGCACAGCACGATGTACATGGCACTCGAAAAACCTGTGTAATCGCACAGTTAGGATGCCACTACATGATGCCGGCTCTTTGCATATCTGTCATATTTACTGCATTCAAGATTTGGCAGCAAGTAAAATTAAATTTTTGCCTGGTATTCGAAGGTATTCTCGGATTCACTTTACTTGAAATAATTTTTTTTTAAATTAAAAACGATGATGATTGTACATCGGGTATCCAATATGGCAAGTAGTGCCGTAGACACTGTGTCTTTTTTCGATTCTAGAATTTAGGTTATTTGTCAAGAAAATCACATAATGGGCAAAAACATATCAAATACTTTTACATCGCCAATTGTTGTTTATCCAAATAATTGCTTATTCTGAAAAAAAAATGGCTTTTGTAATACACTTTGTACAAAACACAAGAAAAATATCATTATTGGATAATGCACTTGTAACACTTGAAACTCACTGCATTCCACCAAGGACACCCAAAAATAGGTTAAATCTAGACCACGCGAGGCACCAGAGGGCACCACTTGGCTAAAGGTGTAAAAAAAATTCTTTTCCCTTTTTTCTCATCCAGATAGATTGTACTACACATTAGAAGTTTTACTCAGCCACCGCACTGTACTATGCACTTAACATCCTACAGCTAAAAGAGTGAACACGGTGGTCAAATACACACTATTTTCCACGGACGAATCTGCAGACCAAACGCAGAATATGCACCAGAAACACAATAATCCTTCGATTGACGCAATCATAGGGAACCTACGGCTTTAGATTGTGGCTTGTACACAAACACTTTAAAAAGGCAGCACCAAATGCAGATTCTTTGGTTTGCATCATGATGGTGTACAAAAAAGCCAAGGAAAATGAATGCATATTTATCGTATACAATGGACAAGAAAAAAGCACAATGTTAAATGGAATCGCTTAGTTGACTTTTTTCTATTCTACTCCGCTCCAAAGAAGTTGCGGATAAATTCCTCATAGGACATGGTGCCAGACTTGTCCTTATCCGCCAGATCCTTCATTCTTTTCATCTCTTCATCACTGAATGATTTGCCCATCTCAGCTAACACCTGTTTAAGCTCGTGCTTGTCGATCTGCCCGCTACCATCTTTGTCGGCCTTTTTGAAAACCTGCCGCATGAGTGCCTCTCTGAAAAATAAACAAACAATGAGTACAAAATAAACTAGAAAATACAGATTTGTTTCGTGTACTTTTAGCACAAGAGTAAATTTTAAAATAAAGTGGACGGAGAGGCAAGAAAGAAAGAAAGAAAGAAAGAAAGAAAGAAAGAAAGAATGAAACAAACAAACATAGCGTAATTAGAAAAACAAATACGTCTGTGTTCACTCACAAACTTGATAAACTCTGCATGCGACTTACTGGTCACACCACATACGTAACAGATTATATATATGATCGGAACCCTCAAAGTAACGTATAATCTAAATTCTCCCTTTCAATTTCTGCTCCGCTTTCTCTTGCATTCGCCTTGATTTCTAAACCAGTGCTCAATGAACAGCTTAAAACGCAATTTAGTATTGCAGTTTGTCTTGCTCTGAAGAAGTATATTGAGAATATCGCGCACAATCCATTTAGATATAACCCGCCTCACAGCTGGAAAGTTACGTGACGTTTAGCAAGGGCAACAGAACCCTAAAAGTAATTTGTACAAGTTTTGCCCTTGCTAAACGTCACGTCAATTTCCAGCTGTTCGGCGGGTTATATCTAAATGGATTGTCCGCGATATTCTCAATATAATTCATCAGCCCAAGACAAACTGCAATACCAAATTGCGATTTAAGCTGTTCTCTTGCTTATTTACATTTGTACTAAGGAAGACAGATTTGCACTTCTTAAAAACTTAGGTGCGAAGTTGTGAAAACAAACATATTCATGTCATTAGTTTATTAGTTTTATCATTCCTATAAATTCATACTGAAAATATATTATGTACCAACTTTCTAACGTGTAATAATAATAACAGTTAATCTGCTGCAAATTAAGACAAACGATTTTCGCTCAAATCAGTGGATCAAAGTCGAGATTGAACATTTAATCCCGTGGGACAGCACAAAAAGCAGTAAACCATGAGTCATTAACCAAGGAGTTAAATTCAATTGTTGGACTGTTTAAACTCTAAAATTATTGAAGAAAAAGTTCCAAAGCAAATTGAAAGTGCATCCTACCCTCCTCCTCCTGCTCCTCCTCTACTCCCCTCTTCTTCTTCTTCTTCTTCTTCTTCTTCTTCTTCTTCTTCTTCTTCTTCTTCTTCTTCTTCTTCTTCTTCTTCTTCTTCTTCTTCTTCTTCTTCTTCTTCTTCTTCTTCTTCTTCTTCTTCTTCTTCCTCCTCCTCATCCTTTTCCTCCTCCACCTCCTCTGCTGCTGGCAACGGTTTGCTGAATGCATTTTACCGTTCGCAGATAAATAACTTCAACATCATGATATTTACAGCATTGTAACGTGTTAAGCTGTCCTCAGAATCAGGTGTGCCTCGTAAACATTAGGTCACATCAAGAATTCAGATGACTACACAATGACTGTCCGAACATAAATATATATATATATATGAGAACATTGTTGCCCAGTTTCAATGATCTGTTAGAGAATGTTCTCCCTAGCATATATGGAATCTTAGTTCTGACGGTTAAATGTACTCTACCAGGATTATCCCCCACGCCTACAAGAATTCCTTAATCACGTCTCGTAGAAAGTCAATGCGTTTTACCGAGTTGCACAGCTGAAATCACAATTGACGATCAGGTATAAATAGTGACGCATCCCGCTGCAAAATTTGCTCATTTCACTCAAGTATTATAACAACAAGAGGCTTGTGTGAACAGCCTGTACTCAGTTCTCAGCTAACCTGCAAATTCTTTAAACAAGTAGCCATGTGAATTCCCGGGATTAAGATCACTCATGTGTTCTAAGGCTGGCCCTTATAGAAGACCACTATCTTGTGCAGCATATAAGTCTTGGCTCAAATAGTGTCGCCTAGTGAACAACTTTGTTCGATCCTTTCACAAGAAACATATGCAGAAAGTTTCAACTTAATGTGAGGGCAGGTTCTGGAGAAAAAGTCGAAAAAATCGAAAACACGCAAAAAACATCTATAAACATATACGAAAAATATACAGCGCCACCTGGTGAACACTAAAGATCTACAAATATCTTGGAGTGTTCCTGTGTGATATAAAAGTAATTGAGTCTGCGTTTTTTTTTCCAAGATTTGCCACAAAAGGAACAAAAAAATTCATAAAAATTGCAAAATTCATTGGAGCATAACCATTTGAACAAACTTGGTAGAGACCCACCCAAGGTACATAGCTACCGAGTTTGAAGTGAATCTGGTTGATGGTTTCGAAGAAAAGTTGAAAATGTGAATAAACATTAGGATGCCCATTGACACTCATAATAATCAATAGGAAAGGTGCAAATACCGATAAGTACCCGATTGAAAAAAAAAAATCTTTAAAAATCAAGAATCCACAGTAGTGGCATTTAGTGAACAACTTATTTTGAGCATTCCACAAGGAACATATCCACCAAGTCTCTGCTTAATCTGAGTGACGGTTCTGGAGAAGTTAAAAAATAGCGACAACACACAAAAAAAGTTTTAAAAATTAGAAAAATTGCAGCGCCACCTGGTGAACAAATTAAGAACTAGGAAGTTCCTGTGTGATATCAACGAAATTGGATGAGCGGTTTCGGGAAAAAAATTGTAAAATTTGTCAAAAAAATTTAAAAAATAAAAAATCACCAGAGCGTGGCCATTTAAACAAACTTGGTAGTGACCCATCCAAGGTGCATCCCCGCAAAGTTTGAAGTGAATGTGGGCGACGGTTTTGGAGAAGAAGTTGAAAATGTGAATTGTGGATGGATAAATGGACGACTGGCCACCCTAATGGCTTAACCTGACTGGCAAGTCAGCTGAGCTAAAAACTTCAAAATTTATAAATGAAATAAAATAACTGAGTCACTGCTACAGCTTTTGGGACGTTCCTTGTAGTTGAAGGTGACTGCACAAAGAGTGCTCGTCAAGTCATGTAAGTGTTGACAGAACATGGATGCATTATCAAGCCTCTCGTCATGCAGAGCAGGATAAATGTTACATTTAACAGATCTAAAATAACGCTACGATCCCATCATCATGTTAATGATAGGAAGTTGCATAGATTTGTGGCATCCTACCTTGGGCCGATGCCAACAGACCTTTTTCATTAACTGGGCCTTCTCACAATAAGAGGACTGTGTGAATAGCCTGTTCCCGGCACATTTGAATGCAAAGGCGAATGCGCTTTTGGAGAATTGAAAAATTACAAAAACACAGTCACAAAATGTACATATACACCCCCAGAAAATATGCTAAGTTGAAATAAATTAAAATAATCGCAGCATCACATGTTAAAAAAATTATAAAGTTCAGTTTTAGAACCATTGTTGTTTCTTGTCTATGTAAATGATATTGTGGAGATTGTAAATATGAAATTCCACTTTTTTACAGATGACACAACATTATACATTACAGTAAATGATCCTATCCAAACAGCAGAGACACTAAATCAGGACCTGTCATCATTATCACAATGGTCTGAGCAATGGCTTACAAGACCAAGTCAATGGTAGGTAGAAAATGAATATTGGAGATTATCCCACTTTGACATTAAATAATAGCCGTCTTCAAAACATTACTTTACTTAAACAATGGGGTCTCTGGTTCTCTTGAGATCACTCTTGGTCAACACACATTGATCGTACTGTCGCTAAATCTAAAACTAGAGGACTGTGACAGTTCTGAGCTCAGCTGACATGTACATAATTATACCCTTGCGATATTTCTAAGATTTGCAAGAAAAAAAATCAAGAGGCATCCAAAGATCAATGGAGCATGACTATTTCACAAATCTGGTAGAACCCACCCAAGGTACATTGCCTCCAAGTTTGAAGTCGATCTGATGACGGCTTTGGAGTAAAGGTCAAAAATGTGAATTATCATTAGAATGCCCGTTGACTTACATGTAATCAATAGGAAATGTGTATTTACCAATAAGTATCCGAATTGAAAAAAGTCGTTAAGACTCAAGAATCCACAACAATTCCACCCAGTGAACAACTTTAACCCTTCCACAAGAAACATATCCACCAAATATTAGCTTACAGTGAATGATGGTCGTCGAGAAGAAGTCCAAAAATAGCAAAAACACACACAAACACACAAAGCATAAAAATAGAATAAAATTGCAGCGCCATCTGCCGAAAAACTTCAGAAACTAGGTGTCTCTAGGAGTGTCCCTGTGTTATATCAAAGCAATCAGGTGAGCAGCTTCGGAGAAGAAGAGTTTTTAAGATTTGACACCCCCCCCCAAAAAAAAATTAAATAAAAGCCATAAAAAATCCAAATATCAATGGATTGTGTCCATTTGAACAAATCTGCTAGAGACCTACCAATGGTACATTGCCACCAAATTTGAAGGCAATCTGGATGACGGTTTCGGAGAAGTCCAAAATGTGAATTAGCATTAGAATGCCCATTGACTTTGATAGTAATCAATAGGAAAGGTGCATTTACCGATTAGTACCCGAATTGAAATAAAAATAAAAATCAGGAATCCGCAGCATTGCCACCAAGTGAACAACTTAGTTTGACCCTTCCACAAGGAACATATCCACCACGTTTCACCCCAAAAAGAACCAAAATAATCATTTAAAAAAAGATAAAAGATTATTGGAGCATGACCATTTGAACAAGCTTGGTAGAGACCCTACCAAGGTACATTGCTACTAAGCTTGAAGTTATTCTGGCTGACGGTTTTGAAGAAGTCGTTTGTTGACGACGGAGGACGACGGATGAAGAATCATACAATACCCTTAGCTGACTTGAGCTCATCTACTGACAAGTCAGCTGAGCTAAGAATGAGCTGGAATCCTTAAACTTTTATAATACAAACTAAATAGCCGATCGTTATAAACGCCTATTTTTCATTTGTACTTCCATGTTTAGAATATGCTAGTTTGGGATGGATGCACACATGGTGATAAAGACAGATTGGAATGTTCAGCCGGGTGCAGCCCGTGTGGTATCAGGTGCACTTGTACATTTAAGCCTTGAAAAAATCCCCTCTGAGATAGGTTGGGAAGCGCTTGCTGAACGTAGGAGTAACAAAAATAGTGTTTATGTTTACATTGTAAATGGATTTGCCCCTAAATAACTCTGTAATTTACTGCCTGGAAAAACCTCGATACTAACTAATCAAATACTTGCCATTGATGCAAAGAAAGGTACAATTTATAATTCATATTTTCCACTAGCTAAGCGTTAATGGAATCTATTACCAGGGTCCGTTAGAAATTTGGAATACCTGGAGAATTCAAAAGGGAATTAAAGGAGCTCAACCTAAACGTAACGGTCTTTAGTATCTGGTAAAGGGAAAAATGTTATCATTATTTCTAGAATGAGGATGGGCTGTATCCGGTTGAACGGTGACCTCGTCAAAATAGGTGCTGCTGACTCCCCATTATGTTTATGTGGTTTTAATTCACAAAGTACTTATCACTTTTTTGTGTGTCACAAATATGATCTTCTGAGAAATTACTGACAGTCAAAGGTAATAGTGTATGGGAATTTTAAGTTGAGAACGGTATTATTTGGTAGCCAATGTAAAGGAAATATAAATAAGCAAAATGAGCAGATTGTTGAGGCTGTTGAGGATTCTAACAGGTTTTAAACACGATGTCGAATTATTTTGTTACATTTATTGTACTTCAAAGATTAACTTTTAATCATTACCTCACACATAACTTCATTACCCTCTCCCCTGTTAGTCTATCCATCTGCGTACGGGTGCTTTGCAACTTCATTGTTGTTTTATGGGTACAAGAGTCCCGAATATGGGGCTGTGAGCTAAACGGCCAATTATTTTTTTATGGAACACGTTTCAACCACACAAATTAAAGATTATTAGCTCCCAGGCATGTCTTATGTGGTAGCGAAAAAACTTGACTAAGCGGCATGAAAGGTATACTTCCCTACCAGCTTGGAAGAAGAACCCCGTTTACAGCACGGGCGGTAGTTTTTACGTCGACAATGTGAAATAATTAAGTGATGGACACTGAGGGCTATGAGATAAGCTAAGATGCCTGACTATTCAGTTGAGCTAAAACAAATCGGGAATGTCAGTATCAGACAAAATAAAATCCCCTGATAGTACCGTAACTTCCTGCTCCTGCTCAAGTTCCTTCACCAACTGACGTGAGACAAGGAGCTATTATTTCATCACCAGATGGCGTCGCGTGCAAATGATCTTTCGGCGGCTCAACAGGAAACTTCCCAGATACATTCCCATGACTTTACATTTCTGTCCGTCCTTTGTTTTGCAACTTCTTACTTGGATAGGATTCATCAAGAATGTATGGTTACTGGATACTGTTTCCACTGACCACAGCCACAACCACACCCTTTAAACCACAGGAATTTGAGTGATGTCTACTTTAGTGTTTTTATGTTGATAGAAAACATTTTGTCTAGAACCTGTAGATGATTTGTTTCAGGAAAGCAGACAATTGGTCAACAGTTTTCTTTCGAGCAGTTTGACGGTCACATTTTCATTGAGAATTGCACCTGATATCTGCCAAGAGAGAAAGCCCCCCATGGAAAGGTATCATTAAAAAAAAATAAAAAATAACTAAATAATTTTTTTTAAAAAGGGGGATAACCCCGAAAATCAGGTTCAAATAAAATTAAGGACATATATAGGCCTTGGCATGTTTAACATGAAAATGTGCAAGCCATGCTGCCGGGCAATTAACGAGGACAAGTAAAGTCCTAATACTTACTTTACATACATAAGATGAATGAAGCCGTGTATCCAGAAGTTTTAAAATATCGAATTGTATGAGCGCGATAATAGTGTAAGAGAAAAGCAAATGTACTTGTACACTAAAACACATAATGGTAAAAGCCACTTTTTGTTACTTATTTTAATGTTAAAAAATCCATTCCGTGGGCGACATGAAACAAAACCATATCTTTTCGAAATACCTTTTGGCGTACAGATTTGGCACTACCATACAGGTTTAATACCTCCATGGCACTACTGAATAAAACTGGCCTTGAAAACTGATTTAAACAATGAATGGTCACTTAGGTAAAGGTAAATGAAAAGCGAGTAACCAAAAACATATGGACTCCAACCGTCCATGTGTTTCCAATATAGCGACGGGCCCTTGGCGATTGTCTGTTAAGACGAAATTCCAAGATACAAAGTCTTTGGTCCCAATGATGAAACAGTGGTCATTCAATTGCATGCTGACAGTTGCTTTATGGTAACAAGCCACTATTATAATATGTGCTTGTAACTTGTTTGACACAATGAATCAACTCCCTCTGTGTAGCGTAAGTAAATTAAAGGTGAAGTTTGAAAATCCTGCCTTGTTGGTGTTTCATCTGCTTAATACAAGTGATAAGTCTCTTCAGTTCAACATCAGACTATCTCAAAGGTAGCGTCATCAGGTCACGATTAATTTGTACTTGAACCAAAAGCTCTGACTATTGGCATTAACTTTTTTCATGGACCAAGCATCACAAGCACAACCGCCTTCCCGCAGAGACAAGTCGAGATCATAATGTATAAACCCTTTCCAAAGGAATAGACTAAACATCATCACCAGTTGATTTCCCATGTGAAAGGACACCGAAATTGTATCGATAAAATATTTGTACTAATCGTCAACAGCACTTCACTCCAGCACGACCCAGCAGAGAATGCTAACAATACGTGATAGTCGAATTCCTTTTAAAAAGTGTTTTAATTCAAGTTCCATCAGAAGTGATATTAATTGACGCGTATGAAGAATCGTTCATTGCCTAACGAGTCCTGGTGTTTCAGGCCACTCTTATGTCAATATATGCCAAAATTTGCTAGTCTGAAGGCATATATCTCCGAACCAATCACCACTGGTAAAATAGATTTGTGTATGTACCATACGCTATTCAGCCGGGCCCCAGTTTGATGGAAGCTAAGTCGAACAAAAGTACAATGTTTTAATCAAAGGGATCTTAACCCATGTAAACATATCATAAAATAAGGTTGAAAAACTACGGTCAAATGCCATTGGGCGCCATGGTTAAATTATTATGACTCTTGTCGTTGACAACTTGTCTGTTATAATAGTTAAGTCAGTCATAAGTCTGTATACACTGATAATAGGACATGGATAGGTGACAGGGGAAATAATACATTACAAAGATACACAATGTGTATATGACACCTTTTCCGGGAATCTCTCATACCTTCAAAAACGGTGGGCTAAGACTATAGTTAGGGATCAAATATTGAAAGGTGCCATCGGCCGGTTAAAGCAGAAAATTACTGACTTTTGAGAAAGTGATGGGGCAACACCCATAGCCGCTAGGAACTCCTCCAGTGAAACTCTCTTGTCCCCTGACCGGTCCGCCCCTCCGAACAGTTTCTACAAAACATTTTCCATCGTAAATTAGTCAGCAAAACTAAAATCAAACCTTGGTTTAAACATATTTGTATTTGAAAAAGACGATTGCCATTAGGAAAAAAAGGCATAGCCCCATGCAAATCCCTTTGGCACATGACAAAGTAAGAGAGAAGAAGACGATATACAACAAAAAGACGTGGATTCCCAGAGTGGATATCCCTGCCCGAAGACAGATCGGAAAAGCCACACAAGGATAATTTTTGTCAGGACAAGACATCAGTGATAGAACAAAAGAGTAAAATCAAACTTTATTCATTTACAACTTCTGGAAAAACCAGTGTAAAAGAAATGACATGTACCGTCATACGAAAGATGTATATGATACGCTGGGTGACATGTTCTATTTTCCTATTTCAACACGTCAAGTAAATACATAAATATGCATTATTATAAGTACTACACTCCTTGCTGGTTGTAGTGATATTATCGAGCATCTATTTGAACTAATGAATTCAACTTGCACATGCTAAAAATAGCACAATGACGTGGCAATAATATTTCGAATATCAAACGTTTAAGGGGTAAATACCAAGCTTATAGTTGGAGAGTACGCATGCTACCTATATGCATGCAACTTCAGAAACTGAAGTCGACAAGCTAAGTATTGCCAATATTTGCCATGCTCTTAAACTCATTGTCTATAGTCTTTTGGATACTGGAACACTGCATTCATCTGTTTAATGGATGTCCTTATTTCCCAATTTATTTTCACCGGAATGGCAGCGGTTATATCTGATGTCATGAATACAGAGTTATTCCATTGTGCTTGCTTCCTATTCTGGTGTAATACAAGGCATATCTCTTGCCCTGCATTATCGATTTAACCTTTTGTTTTAAGATGTCTTATACAAGTTAGACAAGTGATAAAGTGGTGACACACGCATTCTGGGGGGGGGGGGGAGGGGCGTCCCTTCGACTTGTTTTGTAGTAATGTACACGTACATGTACATGTAGACATCTTATGACATTTGCTGGGAAAAGTGGTAGTTTTGAGATTAAGGTGAAGTTTAAGATTAACCTGGATCAAGTACATGCAAAATAATGATGACTCCTTTTAATCATTGGTATGCATACATGCGATCGCTACTGCATTGTCGATTTAACCTTTTGTTTTAAGACGTCTTATCCAAATTAGACAGTGATATTGTGGTGACACACGCATTCTGGGGGCGTTCCTTCTACTTACTTTGTGGTAATGTACATGTACATGTAGCCATCTTATACACTGACATTTGCTAAGAAACGTGGTAGTTCTGAGATTAAGGTGAAGTTCAAGAATAATCTGGATCAAGTACATGCAAAATAGTGATGATTCATTGGTATGCATGCATGCGATCGCCACTGGGCTAATTTTTACTACAAAAATATACAAATACAAACATTCAATTTGGATCAATTTCCCAAAATCTGAACTGTTATCGTATTTACATTGAAAAAGCCCCACAGCGACAATAGACAACATTAACTCACAAAATAAGGAAAATTACAAGACCTTCGAGTATATAGTTTGTTCATTGTTCATTCATCATTATGAGTTTAGTTCACATATGTAGGTCTATTGATTGAACAGTAAAATCATATTGACGGTTTCTTCCTGTTTAAGCGAATAACTCTGCATGTGCAAATGTGGGCGACACAAGATGGGAATCACTCAATGTCCTTTGAAATTTAATCATTTCACGTCTAATTATACAGAAAGTTGTGCATCCTACCAAATACGCCCCAAGCAACCACATTTTATGTAGATTTTGCGAAGTATTCGCAGGCAAATCGTCTAAAACAGAAGCTTATAAACTTCTTGTATATATATATATATATATATATATATATATATATATATATATATATATATATATATATATATATATATATACATATATATACATACATATATATACATATATATATATATATATATATATATATATATATATATATATATATATATATATATATATATATATATATATATATAAACCATAAACTTTATGACAAAACCAAAGATCTATCTGTTGAAAATACGGTCATCGTCATGATCAGCCTTTTTGTAAGACTGACCCCACACTAACCCAACGCGCTTGGAGCACATCCCCAAATGCTGTGTTGACAAGGGATAATTATTTGAGGGGTATCTTCTGCGATGACGTCATCTGCACGTAATGTGTCTATGATGCAATACCCTGTAGACTCTACTGCTAATGTTTGCTCACACTATCACAGTCTAAAAACGAAAAAACGATGAAAAAACAGAAAATACCAAAAAGACGTAAGCAAAAAAGGAAGGAAGGAAGGAACGGAAAGGAGAGAAAGACAAAAAGAAAGAAAGAAAGAAAGAAGGAGAGAGGCAAAGTGCAAAAAGAAAGAGAGAGAAGAGGGGTGTGTGAACAGCCCATACTCAATTGATCCAGAGATTCATCACACTCGTGGTTCTGTGAACTTGGGATTGGATCAAGGTCACATATGTACTGAGTAAGTCTGACCTCCATGGAAGAACACTAACATGTCCAACATCAAGACCCATCATAAAAGATCCAATAATCACTGGAGCATGACCACTTGCACCAGATAGGCAAGACACTTATTAAAGGTACATCCCTACCAAGTTTGACACAGTTGTCCAAAATTATTTAAGTTATAACAATTAAAAGAAAATCGCATGTTACACTTTCCTATTAAATTTTCTTTTAAAAGATTTTCCAAAAAAAACAACAACAAATCATGAAAATAAAAAAAAAAATCACTGCAGCGTTACCATTTCAACAACTTGATAGAGACCCACCCAAGGTACATTGCCACGAAGTTTGAAGTTAATCTGACTGACAGTTCCTTCAGATAAGTTCAAAATGTAAATCACCATTAGAATGCTCATTGACTTACATAGTAATCAATGGAAAAGCTGCATTTACCGATAAGTATCCGAATAGAAAAAAAATCAATTAAAAATCAGAAATCCACAGCAATACCACCTAGTGAATGCGCTCACTTGATCCTTTCACAGGAAACGTATCCAGGAAGTTTTAGCTTAATTTGAGTAAACGTTCTCGAGATAAAAGTCGAAAATAGCATCACTGCTTATATGAGAAGTGATATATGCTTTGTAGTCGTTATCAGAGCCTCCAAGTCTTCCGCTTTTTCATACTTTTTTTTTTACAAAGTCACCTGCTTTGCCGCTTTTTATGAAATGTCTCCCGCTTTTTGTAAAATTAAAAAAGTAGCATTATTTCATTGGTGGATCCAAAGTTGGACTGTTTTGCCCTGTTGCTGTACAAAAAACGCCCCAAATATGTCTATGATGGTGCTAAAATGGATGGTTCTAAATGCTAGGAATGAAGGTGCAATTTTTTCCTGGGGGAGGATGCCCCTCCCCAAGCCACCTAGCTATATTTCGCGCCTTCCTCGCTCGCCCTTCCGTTTTTCAGTACCTACAGGAGGGAAATATCCCAGACTAGCTTGGAAGCTCTGGTTAGGGCCCTATAGATTAACGTGCAGGGAAATTTCAAATCTAACCTTCATGTATAAATTGGTTAATAAACTTGCTCCAGACCCATTATGTTCTATCCTTTCCACTGCTTCTTTTGTTGTAATTCACACTTACGCCACACACTAGCAATTTGATCTCCCCTCACCTCTGAGCTCTCACTGACCTTTTCGGCAAATCTTTTTCCCTCAACTATCAGATTATGGAATAAACTACTTCTCGAAATACGGAATTCAGACTCTATTCATAAGTTTAAATCAAGCATAGCCAAACCGGGAATCAGGGCCATTAAGTTTTGATGAATTGTACAACTTTGGCAATAGATCTTTAGTTATTCAGCATACAGCGCTTCCGTTTGATGCCAGCCAACTGAAGCCAAACATTTTCGAAATTGGCACAAAAATACCCCGAGATGTTCCTGCGGCTCATCTTATGAAGATTCTTGGCATTACTTCTTTCATTGCCCTCATTACAATGTTTCTAGATCAAACGTTCATACTTTTATTTCTCATTATGCTCCCTTCACTGTACAGACAGTACTATACGCATCCTCTAATTGTTCACTTACGGAAAATATTGAGATATTTTCAGCTGCACACAATTACATCTCTGTAACTGAACGTTTCAAATCAGATGTTGGTTGATCACTGATCGCCTGTACAGGTATTAATATTAATTTTTTGTCTATATGCGGTACACGCAACTTACCAAATTCAGCAACATGATTATGTAATTATATACAATTAATACCATCGTAATGGTGAACAATATACCTGCCCCCGTCTGTTTGTCGGGTTTTTTTTTTTGTGCTCTTCTCTTTAGTTTGTGCATCTAGTGCGGTCCCATGCTACTTGCTCTGCGAGAGGATTTGTATAGGGATTTGTATGGGGGTTTGTATACGGATTTGCGTAGGGATTTGCCCTCTTTCCTTATTGCATGTGATTATTGCTTTTGTATAA
Organism: Hermodice carunculata; assembly: GCA_964020975.1. Taxonomy (NCBI): domain Eukaryota; kingdom Metazoa; phylum Annelida; class Polychaeta; order Eunicida; family Amphinomidae; genus Hermodice; species Hermodice carunculata. The sequence continues at coordinate 573,964 of OZ026621.1, read as the reverse complement.
TCTTTGCAAATTTTACAAATAAAATTTACTTAAACCAACGTGCTAAATTAAGTGGTGCAAGACTAGTCATCCTCGATGACAAGGGGATCAAATTAAGGTTTCCAACCCGTAGAATCATGTCAGATGCCCATATCTGAATGCTGCTCATCTCACATCCAGACTTTATCCCTGATGAGAGGAAGGACCCAAGTATCTTTGGTGGACCTTCGTTCACAAAAGAGATTTCCTCCTTGGATTCCGTGCAATAGGGTTTCTAAGCGATTTGATTGGTCAGTGATTTTCAAATGTGAATATTCGGGTCGATGTTTGGTTGATTCAGGGTTGATCTCCAGCGTTGGCATACTTAGGAATATATAACAGAGGCACACCGAAAAAAAAATGCTGTCACCCTGTATTCAGGACGAATCCTAAAGCATCGTCAGATTCGCATCGAATTTCGGGACTAGTTTGCAACACATGGTTACATGAACTGAGGTGAACACAAAGCGTGTTTGTATGGCTCACTTGGCACCACAGAATTTTCCATTTAAAAGTGTGATATCAAAAGCGTTTTTCTCGAAAAAATCATTCAATAAAAAAAAGTACATAAAAGACAAGGCAAACATGTCGATCCAACAGGGACTTCCGTCGACAAAGTAAGATCAAGTACATATCTATATGTTCTTGGCAAGGACAGAAAACAAAGCCCACCTGATGCGATTTATTTTACTCTATAGCGGCTACCGGGAATGTGAGTCCATTATCAAATGCTCCAGAGAGCTTTTTCCTGGAAATGAATTGAGGCAATTACAATGAAGGACTAGGCAACAAGGCCTACATTTTGTGATAATTTCAACTGCAGAAACAACCATTAAAGGGACCATGAACTCCACAGCTCAGCTACGACGGTATGCCTTTTGTTTCTACCGTGAAACATTCGAAATTGTCTAAGGAGTGAGACTGCTTCACGGGGCTTCACTGAGTTTGTGGCTTCCTAGGAAAGCATTCCCCAGACTCGCTATCCATTAAGGTGTGTGTGTTAACACGCATTTCTCTGTTTTTCCGAAAATTCTTTCTTCATGTCTGGGTATTAACCCAGACATACTGTTTTTCCTTGCGTCCATGGCACCCAAAATTTGTCCCGAGTTCTTCTCCGTCACTATTACTCTCAAAACCACCAAGCTTGCCATGGTGACTAAACTACCAATGAAATTTTGCCACTTAGTGTTGAAAAGATTTCTCAGTGCTCTCTCTGGAGGAATTTAACAGCATCATCTCTTTCTGTGTAGCAAGTGATACGTATATGCAATGTCATGGACACTCGTAATTGATTTGTCTTGAGTGAAATATTGAACGGACAGTTTTTTTTTTAATCCTTAATGCGGAGACTTGTTTGCCGATATTTAATGTGTATAATATGTGATGGCTTATTGTATTATTTGCACGAATTAGCACACACATACACACACACACACACACATATATATATATATACATATATATATACACATATATATATATACATATATATATATATATATATATATATATATATATATATATATATATATATATATATATATATATATATATATATATATATATATATATATATATATATATATATAATAGAGCCCGACCAAACATGCATTTTGAAACCGAACTGGGTGCTTGGTACTCAGTACACATTGTCGATTCCAAACCGGGCACCGTTCGGGTTCGGTATATGCAATTCAAAGATGACAGGAATAAACTTAGACATCTTACAATGCTAATTTAAAGCTTAAAGGGGTTTATAGCTGTTACCTCTTTGCAGCGGGGCATTACAATTGTTGATGTAATTAAGGCGATTTATGTAACCCATGTGACGCACTTAATTGCAAAGTGGCATTTGTTGCATTGTTTAAAGTGTATACAAGTACGCAAAGTAACCTCTGTGATCTTTTTATTTAACTTCATTGCCAACCTTGATAATGATAACCGAACACGAACGTTCACTGACTATAGAAACCGAACCCGAGCCGGGCTTCAATCCTGAAACCCCGTAAGCTCGGGTTCGGTTGTTCCGGTTCGGTCAGGCTCTAATGTATATATAATAGTCATGATGATTAACATTATGGAAACGGTAGGCAATTTCAATGTTAAAAACTATATCGTCAATAACATTATAGGTAGACACGAAGTTTTTAACTTAAACATATAGGTTTGAGACAACTGGCAAATCCAGCAACATGCAAACATAAGTTGGGGAATTTTAATGTATGCTAAATTCACCAAATTTCTCCACAATCCACGCATGCAATTCTTTAACTGCTAGTTGACCTGTGCTTGACCTCCATGGTGCTGGGCAACCATTTTGCATCAATACTTGATTATCTTTAACCTGTCTCATACGTAGCCTTCTATCCATGCATACTAGCTGGTGTATAGTGTGTAAGGTTTGGGTCTTGTAGCAAATTGGGGGGGGGGGGGGGTGCCCAACAACTGTGTAATGAGGCTCTCAATAAAATACAGAGAATCTCTCTCTGTTCATGCAAGAACAGATCTTCCCCACGCTGCCATATGTACCTGGCAGGCCAGAGTTCCCACTAGTGCTGCACAGATCTGTCAGTGCACCATTACTGAGACTGGTATTCTAGCTGGTCTGTTTTTGCCTGAGTCTACGTCAGTCTGCTGAGCTTATCAGTCCTAAGGGAACCAGCCAGCCTCTAGGACTTCTAGGCAAAACAAGTCTGAGTGTACCCTTTGTTAAAAATAGACTACTTGGCCAGACCCATCAAAGTATGGTTTTCCAGTCCACAGTGACAGTTTCTCACAACTTTGTGAATTTTGAAAAACTGTGTGAATTTGTGTCATCACAGTGGACACTTCCATGTATTTGTTTTCTTGTAGCCAGTGAGATGAAGCCTGTTCTTCACAGCTAATAGTGAGACAGTATAGTTTTGTCTTGGCTCCCATTTTAAAGGCAACCAGACAGATTTGCTGTGAAGCAAATATTCCTCCTTAGATTTTTCTTTTTCCTTTTTTTTTTACCAGTGAATTTGTCTGACACTTTTATTTGACACTACTATACATACAAATTCCACACTTGGAATGCTTGTACCTCCATACAAGGAGCTGGGCCTTCTGTGCAGAGAAAGGAAGATGTTCAAGATTATGCAAAATAGGATATTTAACATTGTAAGTCTTGAATATCTTCAAAAGTATGATAGACAGAGATGTCATTCCAACCTTTACCAGGGCCATTGACCATTGTGCATCAAATGAATTTAAATCAAAAGTTGTAGCAATTTAGATTATGCTTATTAGCAGCATTTGAAATTTTGAATCTGGAATACCTTCAAAACTATTATAGAGATGTCATTTCAACTTGTACTAGGGGTTTATTGGGGAATGAGCTTGTAATGAATCTAAAACAAAAGTTACAGCAATTTAAATTATGCTAATTAGCAGCATTCGAACTTTTCAATCTTGAATATCTTTAACAGTATAACAGATAGAGATGTCATTTTAACTTCTAGTATGGTGTTGTTGACCATTGGGCACCCAATGAATTAAAAGCAAAAGTTTAGCAATTTAAATTATGCTAAGTTGCACCATTAGAAATTTTAAAAATTTTAAATCCTGATTAACTTCAAAGCACAGATAGAGATGCCATTCCAACTTCCACTCCTCTGTTATGGACTAGGTGTACATTGCCATACCAATATGCTTTGAAGACACACGCACTGATTTGCTGTGCAACAAATCATCTTCTCTAGTTTTGTATTGCTGTCTGTTGAGGGCGGCAGTTTGGACGAGATCACATCACAAACACTAGTGATCAAGGGGTTCCAATGCAAGCAACTGGTTTTGCCCCTCAAAAGCAAGAGGCCGCTTTTGTTGTTCAACAAATAATATCGGACTTGGCAAACCTTGTAACGTTGTTCACGTGTTTTGCGACACTAAATCTGCATCATACGGCGGTCAACATTGTATTGCTTACTTTAAATTTACCAAATATATCAGACATTTATGTCCATGTTTTCTTGCAAAAATGATTAGCTTCTTATAATAGGGAGCCAGCCTGCTTTAGCCGTAAAAAATAGCATGCATCATTCATAATTACATATTGTGGGGTTCCTGTATAAATCAGCTAAGTTGCATGAGGAAGTTAGTGATCACACCAGGTTTCACAGTTCATACATTTATTATACAGACCAACTGAAAACTCTGCACACAGTGTAAGCATATCCATGTGAACTGTACAAAATTTACAAGCACAGAAAAGCCGGAAAACTGGCTATTCACTTTCTCCTTTGATACTACATAGCTGCGCCCCATCTCAAATAAATTAGTGTTCTTGTCCGAGTACAGTGGGGGTTTTCATACAGTCATGGGTAGTTTTGTACCAGCCCTTTGCTTTTGCCACCTTGTTGTGGGACAGGTCGTAGTTAAGAGTTGCCACAGTAAAGGGGCAACCCTACCAGCTTAGGGCTCTTTCCTTGGCTCGCTTAGGGCTCTTTCCTTGGCGCGCTCATGGCCCAGCGCCGGGAAAAGCTGTTGACCTGAATTATTATATAATCCATGTACATGTAACCTCAGGCATATTGGTACTTTAATGAAAGGTCTTTTTACAAAGCACATGAATCTCTGACACTTATTGCAGTGAAAACCCGTAATAATGACACCATCTGCTCCCTACGAAATGTGTCCGACAACTGTATATGTCAGAGATATGAATCAAATAACAAACACAACGAACGTTTCCCCATGAAAATCTGCGTCATTATATCGAATGTGTCAGTTATTTCAGTGTCCTTATAATGAGATTTCACTCTAAAATTGAGAGCAGTTCGTTTCAAGTAGTTCGACTTCAGTCGCAGTTGGCACTACAAGATGAAGCCATGGTATATATATGGTCTACAATATAGACCCATCGCCTGATTTTGATTATTGGGTTTCTGCGTACCTAACTTTTTACCATTTCTGTGTACCGGCCTACTATTTAAATTTGATTGGCCCATGTAGCTATATGTAGGCTGCATCATACGCACATAAACATACATAAATACACTAGTCCTCTATTTTATAGAAGATGAGAAACAATTTGATTTATTGTCCATTATATAAAGGTCTTCAAGAACAACTTCAGGTGGAAGATCTGAAGCTGGTGCGCAGTAAGACTGTCAACTTTGGATCGATATTACCCAATTTTTTTTCACAAGTACATTGAACCTACATAATTTCTGGATATACATATCCATAGATTTATATCCATTTTTTGCAAGATTGGAATTTGTGCAATTTTGTAGCATTCATTCTGACTTGGAAGGATTTTCAACTTTTTTCGACAGAAGTTGCACAAAATTCTTAAAATCTTCGTATATCGTTGGGAAATGACCCTTTTTTAGTGCATTTATGGTCACATACTGTGCACAGGTATAGCGTCATTGATGTTTGAGTTATATGCTTCTTAACTGAGGAAATCCTTTTGAGTACATTTATAATTACATGCCGTTCATAGGTATGGCTTCCCATACGTTTTTTAAGACGAAACTTATGAGTATGCTAATAATCCCATTCCTTTCATAGGTATGGCTTCCCATACGATTGTTAATATGAAACTTTTGAGTATGTTTATAATAACATACCGTTACCAGATATGGCTTTACATACGATTGTTAATACTTTTGACTATGTCTATAATCACACACTGCACACTGGGGTGGCTTTTCTTCGGGCTGAGTCATTATGTGTTTCTGAACATTATACCCTTCACCATACATCTATAGTCACACCTGTACACTGATATAGGGGTTCTCCCGGGTTAGTCATTTTCGTGACATCAGTGCTCTCTCTTTCAGTACCGGGTACTACTACCACCACATACTGTATGTTGGTGTGACTTAAATCTCTCCAGTGTGAGTCACTGGATCTGCGCTTTTGATTGTTTTAAACATATTTCATTCCATGAAGGAAAGGGATTGGAAAACAAGCTAATGGCTTTAGCATGTCCCTCTCCGATACATCGAATAGTGCGACTGAGTCACGACTTTGTAAAAAAAAATACAGGTTCCACAGTGCGAATATATACAAGTTCTTTACATAAAGTACAGACTATAGAAATTATAAACATTAGTTTTCAGTTGCTTACCGTTTAGAGAAAGAACGCTGTTTCAAGGGTAATTATAAGTTATTGAAAAGAATAATCAAAATCTTTTTTAATCTAAAATGAATTAAATTTATAATGACAGTCTGTACCTTTGTATGGCTTCTCATCTGTGCGTGTTATCACATAATTCTTGAGGTCACCTTTTTTTCGCATCTATATATAACTACATGTCATAGAGTGATACGGCTTGTAGATCTAAATATTAACTGTGAACTGTTTATCAAATGCAGCATATCCAGAACTTGTCTACGTGAGTCCCACAGTTGTGATTTAAACTTGAAATGAAAGCACCGTGTGTAATACATACCTTTTCTCCCTTAACTGTTGCATTAGCATGAAACCTCCATCTCACTTTTCTTACACTCTTCACAGTTAGAACACAAAGAAATTTAACTTTTGTAACTTCTTCCTGTAAATACTGCCATTCTTGAAATTTTCGCGTGTGGTTAATTTCGCGCAAGCTTGTTTTTCCGTAAATTAGAAAATATTTGCGTATTTGAATTTCGCGAATCATGTTTTGTCTATATATAACCTGTTATTATCTTAATTAATTTTTGCGCATCTTACTTTTTGCGCATCAAGTACTGGGGTGAAAACGCGAAATTAAGTTGAGCGCGAAAATTTCTAGAACTACAGTACTTCGATTTAAGGTAGTTGTTTTGCTCACCCTCTGTTCATTTAAACATATTTTATTTCATAAAGTTTACAATGCATAGAGTTACACAGGAATAATACAACCACTATAAAAAAGGGCTGTGCCCTAACCGAGTCCCTCTTGCGAAGAAAAGACAGAAAAAGACAAAACAAAACTAAACAAAAACATGCTTGAGAATAACAGTCACAAGACATGGACAGCTAAAACGGCTAATACTCTAGTGTCTGCATCACTATACTGTCATTTACTACATTGATGATCATGTATGGATGAAATCAATACGGGTGATGTGGGTTGGTTTAATATTCTTGATACACAGCCTTTTGTTTCCATGATGTATGTTTGTAACACTTAGCAACCCATGCCATTTGAGGCCAGGTGGCTCAGCAAAGCCCATTACATTACAGTGAACCTAAAAATTTTACTCTGCATATGAAGATGATTTTTGGAATTATAATCTTCTAATCTATATAAAGTACACATTATTATCTGTCAAATACACACAGGTGCGATAAAATGAAAGTTTAATGCTAAATTGGCAAAATCTAGAGAAGTTGAATTTTTATCTTCTAATTCCCCATGTTAATCTATGGAGAAAAAGTAAGGGTAGTGGAAAATGACCCCAAGATGTGGGCGGTCAGCCATGAACAGGATGGGCAGCACCACCTTTAGGCGAATTTAGAACTAATCCAGATAAAGACTATTACTAAGCTTAAATATTATGAACCTATTTAAGCAATCCCTAATGGTTTGAAACGACCAGTAGTTAAAATGTATTCATGGATTGCTGAAAAAAATGCGTTCATTGTCGAGCATTCATAAGAACCAACCAATATTGTTTGCAGAGTGAATGGGGCGAGCGAAGTGTTAGAAGTATTTAATTTTGAACGCGGTATAGAATACAGAGGGCATGTGAAAAAATAATGCCATGTATCTTCAACAGGTGAGCCGCAGCGACACCGAGGGGTGTCTAAGACACCAATTTATCGCAACGTCATGAAAAATGCCTACCAACAACTGCGCTGTTACATGCCAATGACAACAACAGAGACAGACTTCATTTTTCATATTCATATTCATATTAACATTAATACCAGAATTAAATGTGTCATGAATATTTGTGCGTAAAAGTTTTGATAGCCACTGCGAAGGACGGTGACCTTTTGTTTATCAGTGGTAGGAGTTATGGGTCTGGCCAGCCGCTTGTTACGTACCAAAGTAGGCACTGGCATATGCCGTGCTGTACATGATGTTACCATCGACTGATGAAAACAAAATTTGTCCCTATTCTTTCAATGCCAACAAAAACTCCGAATGTAAATATTTTGATTTGAATGAGAATTCAGTTGGCTAGCAACCAGAGGCAAGCGTGTGTGCTGAACCGATGTAAATCTCTGGCCAAAGTTGTACAACTCAAGAAAGTTCATACTTCTAAGAACTGGTTGCCATAATTTTGACTTGAAGTGATTTAGACTGTCAAACATCGACAGGTAATTCGTTCCATAATCGAACTGCAGAAGGGAAAAAGATTTATCAAAAAGTTCAGTACGAGCCCTAGACTGAGGTAGATCAAAATGTTGGAGTCTAGCATACCAGGGAGTGTCCGGGACAGTAGAAAGTAGAGATCATAAATTATCCGGAGCAAGTTTGTTTACCAACTTATACATTAAAGACATTTGAAAGATCCTTTCCTTCGGTTAATGTATGACATCCAAATTCTTTGTATAATTTTGCATTACTGGTGCCTTGCATTGCCCAAGTTACAATGCCAGCAGCATTTTATTGAATACTTTCTAATTTTGCTTCGTTAACTGCAGTATATCCACTCCAAATGGGGCTGCCATATTCAACAATTGGTCTAATAAAGGATACATATATTGTTTCCAAGGTCAGCCTATCAAGGGTAAATTTTAGTCCCTTCATAATATTGATCAACTCGCTGGTTTTAGCAACAATGTCATTAACATGATCAGGCCACCTTAGATCCAAGCGCATAGTGACGCCGAGATGACTATGTTGGTTAACATTTCTAAGAACATGGTCCTGAAAGATAATTCTTAAGATGATTGTTTGAGCTAGCTTTCCGAGAGATAAGCATGGAGTCTATTTTGGGGGGCATTCAAAGTAATTAGCCAATCTTCGGACCATTGCCTGATATCATGAAAGCAGAATTGATAGATGCAGCCGCCGCTTCAGGATCATCAATTTCTAGGTACAAGCTGGTGTTATCAGCAAACATCTTAATATTTGAACTACAAGATCAACATTATCATTGATATAGATAAGAAACATGAGAGGACAAAGAACAGACCCTTGCGGTATACCTGCGCCAATTGAACCCCAAATAGAAGATTGACCTTGGATAACAGCACGTTGTTCACCTTCTGTTCTTCCTCGTTGGACTTTATTTCAGTATATCTAAACTCTGTAGAAAGCAGTCAGCGGTCTAATCACCTCTACTAGAATTGATTCGTCATGTAATTCAAAACATGTTAATAATGAACATTGGACAGATGAGCAGGAAATGACACAGGAACCATCGTCTGCGAAGAATTATCAGCGGCCCACGTTAAAGCCTGGCCCGCTACAGGAACACCCTACAAACACGAAAAATCATCCAAGTCGTCTAAAATATTATCTTGTTTTCAAAATATAGATCTTTCTATTTCATGTCTCAATAATCCAGGGATGCCAACATTCAAAGTGTCATTTCAGGGACAAGTAGTCAAGACCATTACGGTTTCAAAATAATTAACAAAGAATATAGCAGCAATTAGTATTCAATACTCTATTCGGATGAGGGACACACACCATAAATTGGTAAAATTTTCAGCTAGTTAATTTGAGGCACTGCCCCTGTTGAATGAGGGACAGTTAGCATATCTGATAATTTTCAAACCACCTTCAAATTTACCGTAGGCTTTGTTCCCGCGGATCTGGCTTCACGACAGAATGGTCTTTATTCCTATCTTTGAAATTTCATTAACTTCATCACACAAATACTACTGTAGTAATTTGTTAATACACAATACATACGTACATAGGTTACAAGACCCGACCATACACTACGAAAGTGTACATATCACACATCTAAAACACGCACTTACAAAATCATAAAAAAAAAACAAATAACCAATACTGAAAAACTTAATCTATCTATCTATCTATCTATCTATCTATCTATCTATCTATCTATCTATCTATCTATCTATCTATCTATCTATCTATCTATCTATCTATCTATCTATCTATCTATCTATCTATCTATCTATCTATCTATCTATCTATCTATCTATCTATCTATCTATCTATCTATATAGGTATGTCACATGACATTGTCACTATTGCATTTTAAATTTTAATAATAAGTTAAAGTGATCACTTTTTCCTTAGAATATTTACAAAATATGTTTCTACTATTTTATTTTTTCTGTATTATCCAAATTCATGAGAAATATAAGTTTTTCTTGATCGTCAAGTGTGATAAATCTGGGGAAAATATCGGTTCTTTCATTAATTAAAACAGTTCTTTCAGAATCATATATTTTGCAGTGTAACATTACATTTATTTCGTGTTCAACTTTATTACAAATGTCGTATCCAACTGACCGCTAAATGGCGACAGTGGTGTTGAAGCAGTTGGGGTTTAAATGTCGTCCGATTCATCTTGTCTTTGAGGTGTTGTGCTTTGATGCTTTCAGTGAACATTTAGATGGAATTTCTATCAGGATTATTAGTTAACTTGTTTCCTCGACAATCTTTCAGCATATATTACTTGCACTGCCACATTATGCGAGACTCTGGCAACACTGTTGGCTCAGTCTCGTATAACATGGCAGTGCAAGCGTTAATGGACATACGTGTCAAACTATTTCATAAAATTACATGGACGCATGATGCCTAAATCAATCATACGGTCATTCGATTTGCTTTCGATAATTTGGCATGTACGGGAGAAAGCGCTCTCTGGTAGCGGTAGCAGTAGTAGTAGTGGTGGTACTAGCAGTGGTAGTAGTAGTAGTAGTAGTAGTAGTAGTAATAGTAGTAGTAGTAGTAGTAGTAGTGGAAGTAGTAGTAGTAGTAGTAGTAGTAGTAGTAGTAGTAGTAGTAGTAGTAGTAGTAGTAGTAGTAGTAGTGGTAGTAGTAGTGGTGGTAATAGTAATTCAGAATTTAAAACTATCCCTTTACAAAGAGGGACCCGATGGAACAAGGTTAATTCCATGATGCGTCTGATATATTTGTGCATTTACATTGGCTTTACATGACATAATATTAGACAATGATAATCATCTACGCGGTTTGAACGGGAAAAAAGTTCAGCTTGAAGCCTTATGTAAGAACTCGCCCATTGGCGCTTGTTGTGGAGCAGATCGTATCCTTGTAGAGTGGCCTAACCATGCCACCATCAATGACACAATATTAGACAATGATATCATTGGTTTGAATGGGTAAAAAAGTTTAGCTTGGAGCCGCATGTAAGATTTTACCCTGCCCGTTGGGGCCTGTTATTGTGGTGCAAATCGTATCCTTCCAGAGTGTCCCAACCATGCCACCAACAATAATTAATAACTTTGGACAACAAAATCAAAATGTTCAACTTTTCGTACTAGGAGAGCGTGTTCAAAGCATTGCGTCGAATATATATATCAGTTCAAATTTTTTTTTCGGAAACAAATTTTTTTTATAGTTTTTGCTTTTCTCTTTCCGTAAAACAGCTGTGGCAGATAGGGGTAGGGGCGGTGGAGCCCCCACCCTCCTGCCCAATTCCTCAAGGAAAAATACATTAATTATATATCGTGTTTAAAATGTATATTTACTCATATTAAATTGTGTGGGGGGGAGGGTTCCTTTTACTTTCCAGTTTAAGAGAAAGTTAACCATTGGAATTCACCAAACAGTGCCATTTTCCCTTTAATTTTGTGAAAAGTTCCTATCATTGGAGCGGTGCCTCCACACTGTCCACCCATTGGGTCACAGCACGACTTCCTAATTCCGTTAAAATATCCTATAGATTCACCCCCAGAAAAAGGAGAGTGTAAGCACTCTGTCTGGCCTTAATGCAACTATATTTTGTTGTGACAATGTATGAATTTGCTTAATCTGATATACAATTATGATGGTATGATGTTGTTATTATCTTGTATGTGTAAAATACACTCGGTATATGTATATTGGGAGAGGAACATACGTGTGCCTTCGGCTTGTTACCTAATCCTTTTTCCACTTTGAGATATAATACGCTTATACCAAGACACCTTTGATGCATTTACTGTTTTTTCGTACATGTGTAAATGTCACTTACAAATCTTTCATATTATGTCTGTCACAATGAAACATGATTCATTCGAGGAAAAACTAATACAATCTTAATTTGTAGCGAAAATTGTGCATATCTGTGTTAAAGTTGTAAAACTCCTGATATGTCTGATACATCCTATGTTAAGAATTACAGTTTATCGCTTTAATTGGCGGCCGGTGAATAAATTTGTATTTTCGTTTGCTTTATGATTTTATTACGGACGTGTTCTCAATTAAAGGATTAAAGTAAAACTGATAAGTGAACGAAAATACACGTTTATTCTCTAGCGGCACATCAGAACGAAGAAATTTGAGTCCGTACGCAGGGGTCACTTCCGTTCAACGAAGAGTGGCTCATTTGGAATCGAGACGCTTTGCGAGGAATAAGTGGTCAAAGTGGGCTAAAATACGTCCGACAACTCAATTATTAGGCATGGATCAAGAGAGTGGATTGTGACAAATCTTTTGGTATATAGATTATATTAGTCCGGCAGCAGAAGGTGTTTAAAGGAGGAAACTGTACAGCTGTTTGATCTTTTATCTGGTACCATTAGGGAAGCATAGATTACACCTGAATTTATCTCAGAACATACTGATAAATCGAACAAAAATTCTTTTGTATGGATGGCATCTCAGCTGAACATCTTGTACATGGTAAAAGTGATATTTTATGTGCATATCTGGCAGCATTACTCGCATTTATGTTAACAATTAACATTGTTCCTCTTCCTTTTACTATAGGCATAATTATACCTCTTCTTAAAAAAAAAACTACTTTGAATCCACATCTGAAAATTTCGGGCCAATAAATTTTTCAACTACATTTGCTATTTACCCAGAAGACAAAGTGAGTGGTAGTCAGTTCGGATTCAGCGAAGATAGAAGTACCACTATGACGTGTAGTTTGGCTCACGACCTAGAATCTTATTATAAAAGGCAATCGTCTCCATCACATATATGTACATTAGACGCCGAAAAGTGTTTCTACAAAATTTGGCATACAGACTTGATGTTCAAACTGACAATCATCCAGCTTCAGCCTTGCTGTTTCTATATTCATGGTATGGTAATCTGAGGGATTGTGTACATTGGAATGGCACCTATTCTAATGTATTGACAGTCCGAAGGGGAAACAGGCAAGGTAGTTTTATCTCACCTTTGATCTTTAATATTTTTCTCGACGGATTACTTTGTAAAAAACACAGAACTTGGAACATGGAGTAAGAATTGGAAATTGGAAATTTAATTCTGTTGCTTATGCTGACGATTGGAATCTATTTTCCATCCTTGCATCTGGGCTTCAGCCTCCACTAAATACTTGTAATAACTATGCTGAGAAATTGGGTTTTACTTTCAGTGTTAAAAATCCAAATGTATGTCTTATGAAAAGCAGTATTTCTCACAACCCCCTACATTTAACCTTGGTCAAACTGCATTGTCAAGTGAAGACAAATTATACTTGGTATGACCCTTTCTAACGATCTCTCAGCTAAGTCTCACTTAAAAAACGTATTCTAAACTGTAGACGTTCTTTCTATACTTTATCAGAAATTTGTAAGAAACATCCAGGATGAGCATCAGAGAGTAAATCCTATCTTAGGAAAAGTGTGTGTTTGCCTACTCTGATTTACGGTCTAGATATGTTTTCTCTGTCTGAAACACAAATTTGTCAGCTTGAGTCATTAGAAGCAGGTTAACTGAAACAGTGCCTTGGACTAGGCAAAACATCTTGCCACTCAAAGTTTTTTAAGGGTTGCATATTAAGCCAATTAAGCATATACTCAAGGAAAGAACCACTTCATTTTATTCGCGTATCTTTAATATTTACAGTCCTGCTCGAGATCTGTCAACTTACTTACTTGCTTCATATTTATGTACAGGCAAATCAGTGCCAGGAACTATATTACACTAAGTGCTTTCACATGGATTGTCCCCTTTAGATATAATCTATGATTATCATAAACCTGTATACAATTTCAATGAAGATGGAGTGACGGACTCTCTTCTCTCCTTGTTGTGCCATAAATTTGTTTTGCAACACTACAGTGAGGAACACTTGCTTGTTTCCTTTACTTGCTGACAAGGTCTTTTTACTGAGTTTTCGGCGGGTACTTTTATACTACTTTGTATGTATGAATATTTCATTTGTAATTATATAGAAACTTCAGTTCTGTACTGTGCGTATTTATCATTTCGATGTACCATTTTACTTTCGTTGCTTCTCGGGGTTTTTAATAAATTATTATTATTATTATTATCAAAGACAGAACAAGACGCCGCTTTGCACAGACAAGGTGAAATGACAGCTTACCTTTATTTCCGAGTCAGTCGCCGAGTGTCCACCATTTCTAAGGGCCGTTATTAGTTCATTCACTGACAGCATTCCACTGCCGTCCTTGTCGGCTTTTTTGAAAAATTCCTCGTAGCTCGCCATTGCAAAGCAGATGGTTTTAACAGACTAAAACACGCAGTACTGAGCTGTTGCAGTCAGTCTCTCACACGCAACTGTCTCTTATAGTGACTGAGGTCGGTAGGCAAATTGGACAGGATCCGAAAACGAGGCAGACCATTGCTTCAGCCGCCTTAGCTGGAGGGGTAATTGTAAACGTCCACATCAGCATATTCTTTTGGTCGTATCAGTAATGTATAAACAGGAAGCATTAGCAATTAAATACCATACATTTATATCTATATGTTCAATGGTCCAGCAACTGTTCTTTAATGTTTTTGACGGCTTTTTGGGCTGTTGGAGGTTAGATCCTGGGTGTGTGATGCAGGGTATACACAGAACGCTTGTTTGAATCGGGGTCGCTACGACGGGGGAGCCAATTTTTTAACGATTCCGGGTTCTCTCTTCATGCTGCTTGTTCGTATGGCTGGTTCAGGGAATATGGGCCTTGTTTGGGTTTTAGGCAGTACGCAGAATATTGCCGTGTATTTTCACAGGACAAGGTGTATATGTCACTAGTCCAGGAAAGAAGGCGATATGATTCTGGCGGATAGGAAACACACATTTGGTTTCTTGGGAACCGACAATGATGCGCTATAAATTTGTGGCAAAAAGGTACACCGATATCCTTTCATTGCAACGCCATGCTTCGAGGCCAAGTAACAGGGTGATTTGTTTCGTATTATGCGTGCGGTCGGCACTCTGCTTTGCATAATTGACTATATTGGGCCACATCAAACATTGGGTCTGGTATACACGTCGCCCAGAATCCAGCATGAAAATACTTAATAATGATGATAATGATGATGATGATGATGATGATGATGATGATGATGATGATGATGATGATGATGATGATGATGATGATGATGATGATGATGATGATGATGATTAGCAGTGCCACTACTGCTATAACACTTTGGTACTTCACATTCCATTAAGCTTATGGCTGGATGAAAATTTCATAGTCCAAATGACCTTGACCTTTGACCTTTACAGGTCACATGTAAATTATAAAAATGTACTCTGTTACAATAGCAAAAATTTAAGCCCATCATGAACCAAATCAAGTGAAAATTGGCCAAATTATGGCAAGATGAAATCTTTAAAGGGCCACATGACCTTGACCTTTGCCCTTTAGAGGTTACAGGTTCTGACAAATATGTGTAATGTTGCTTTACTTACAAATTGAGTCTAACTTGATTACAATTGGATGGAAATAGGGTGAGTTATGACTAGATGCAAATTTCAAAGTTCCAAATAACATTGACCTTTGACCTTTACAAAAAACGTGCAGTGTTACAATTGCTACAATTTGAACCCAACATGATAAACATTACAGTTATGGCCAGATAAAAATTTCAAAGGTCCAAATGACCTAGACCTTTGACCTTTGTAGGTCACATGAAAATTACCAAAATGTGCAGTGTTACAATGGCTAAAATTTGAGCCCAACATGATCAAAATTGGATAAAAATTGACCAAGTTATGACTGGATGAAAATTTCAAAGGTCCAAATGACCTTGACCTTTAGAGGTCACTTGTAAGTTACAAAAATTTGCAGTGGTACAAACATATTATTGAAGTTGGATTGGGTACCTGTACCTTTTATAGTCTTGACGATATTCAAGATTTAAATTTTCAAATAGCCCTAATTTGCATAATTTTTAAAAGCGTTGGACCTCTTTACAAAAACTCAAGACTTCATGTATGGAAGTATAATCATGCCAACTTTAGAGTTTTGGCGTGCAGTACTTTTCAAATGAAATGTCGGACAAATTTGCCTGTAAAGAAGAAAGAACAAAAGAAAGAACAAAAAAAGATAAAAGAAAGAAAGAAAGAAAGAAAAGAAGGAAAAAAGGAAAGAGGGAAGAATGAAAGAAAGAAGTCATAGAAAAACAATATGTCTCTGTTTGCACACAGACATACTTAGGGGCCAAGAGTATACTGC
The DNA here is from genome assembly GCA_964020975.1 of Hermodice carunculata. NCBI lineage: Eukaryota > Metazoa > Annelida > Polychaeta > Eunicida > Amphinomidae > Hermodice > Hermodice carunculata. Next base: position 557,478 of record OZ026621.1, on the reverse strand, counting down.
TGGGGGACTTTAATGCCGCCACCAATACAGCTCATGATTTTGTAGTAATGGGGGAAGCTGATGCCAATATAATACCCCTGCCACCTGAAAATTGCATGGACATTCCCCTATGTAGGAATAACATGGACAACCGTAAAACAAACGAACAAGGTCATAAATTGTTAGAAATTTGTAAGTCAGCTGGGCTACGTATTCTAATGGGAAAACATTGGGAGATTTAGCAGGTAAACATACATGCTGCAGCCACAAAGCGATACAGCCCAGTTGTGTTGACTATGTGATGACATAGTGGTCATTGTGACATGTTATCAATGACTTGTAACACGGGTGGTCGGAACTGACCAACATATTGGCATGTGACATGTTTTCCGTGCCCTGTTTTGCACTTTGCCGCTTATGTAAGTTGTCCCATGCACAGTCAAGTTTGACTGCTTGCTCATGTATTTTCCACTTACCAATATAGTAGTTGGAAGAGCAGGTAATGGAAGACAAAATTGCAGGTTCAAGTGAGTTGCGGAGGAATTACTACTCCACATTTAATTTTTTTCAGAGGAGTACGTGTCATAATGGCGAGAGTGCATGATACAAGAAACCTATTGCAGGTAAAAAAGCAATACATTTTTGGAATTTAATTCACTAATTTTTTAGGTTTCATGGCTGGCATAAACACTGATTAAGTGTTGTAAATTGAGTCATGTACATCAACTTACATTATGCCGACAGTGATATCATGCTAGATATGACAGACGACTTGGAAGGTTCTAGAAATACACATCTGTTCTGTTACAATTCCTGTGGTCATCAGCACAGATCATGCTGGAACAATACCTTAGTTTGGGCTGTTCCGGGGAAGGTGTCAACAACAACTGTTTCTAAAACACACTGCCTGTAGGTCATGCTGCACTGCACAACACTAGCAATGCTATTGTGTGGAAAGTGTTCAGTATGTAATATATTCAACACTTTTTCCGGCTCCCTGTTGGTCTGTTCCTACCACCCATGTCACAAGTTTTAGTAGACCACACCCTATTTTCGTCTAAACCATGCATGGAAGTTCAAGGGTCAAACTGGTTCTCAGACCATGTGATCCTTTCTTTTAACTTGAGGATTAACAACATACCCATTTCAGTTAAATACACAGAGCTTTGTACGAATCGAGAATTGGAAGCAAGCCCTGCTGTGCCTCACTGGTCTGCTTGAAGCCCGGTGGGTTTCAGATTGGCATTAGAAACAGCATGTAAAATTGACTTAGAAAATGTTATGAATTCTCATTATGATTTAAATGATAGAAGTTTGATAAATCCACTAAAGATTTTACATATATTTTACATAAGGCAGGAAAACTTTCATTAAAGTACAGAAAACAAGCTAGTAGTACAAAATACAAGCGTCTGCCATCGTATGCAGACTAAGATTGCTATTATTTTGACCGACAGATGAAAAGATTGGCAAGACGAGTATCTAGCGAGCCTCATAATTCTTCACTAAGACAAACTTATTACAAGATGAAAAGAGAATTTCGGCAAATCGGTAAAAGGAAATAAAATAAGGTTTAAACAAAATATTTTTCAGTCACTTAGTACACTCTATGATAAAAACACTGCTCATTATTGGGAATTGGTAAAACAGCTTGAAAATGTAGTCTCACCCAAAAATCAACCAAGTGCAAAAAATTGACAGTGCTTACTAGATATGGCATTGCATCTCACTGATGACAAATAGCATAAATAGAAAAAAGAGTACCATGCGTGAAGAAGTGCAAAATGCTTTGTCCAACAAAGGGATGTAATTTAAGTGTCTAGACTTCATTATCTTTGTATTTCTGCGTGTTCTTGTTCTGTTGTCCGGCAACAATGGTTTACAGACACAAAAATCAACAGTTACAGTAATGTGCAACATCATGTACAGCAGACACAGTCACAAAAATACCACAAATAATGAAGTCTAGACACTTAAATAAGATCACTTTGTTTCATATAAAGATAAGCAATACTTTATTTACCCTTAGGTTTACCTACTTGATATATATGTTGAGAAAAACCTTTCATGACTTTATCATATACATAGTAAAGAAGTATATATTATGTCCATTTTTAACATAGACTAAAACAAATTGCTCTAGGTGCTAGGAATGTAATCGTTTGCTCAGCAGTCTCAGTCTGGTCTTGAACATATAGTGGCTTTTTTTTTCTTTTGACTTCTCGTTGTGTTGTGTGTGGTCAAATATGACAAACACCAGGAAGTTGGTTTGAGTAGTTTAATCAGAACTCAGGTTCCAGCCAGCTCTGGTGACCTCTCTCCCTGTGGCTCTATTTAATAGCCAAATTTACAGCACATTGCCGAAGATTTTAATTTTAGATGTTTAATTTTACAAAAATTAGACAGTGTCATTACCATATCATAGTCCTAACGAAACAAATCCAAGTCAATTCCGACCAAAGGCAATGTTCCTTGGTATGTGTAGCTGAAACATGTAAATTTATAGTTCGTATTTACCCAAAAGAGACCAAAACGTAAGTGCAAAGGTCCATAGTGGAAAAAAAACTTTATCTAGTTTTCACATGACAGAATGCAAAAAGTTTTGTTTGAAATTATAGGCCTATTGCAGTAAATTGGCTTGAAAAGTTGCATCATTCATGCATATACAGGACCATACAACTTATGAAAAGGGACCAAAATTTGCAGCACATCAAAGAATTTGCAAGTGGAGGTTCTTAACTTGTTGAAAATGTCAATAAAATTCAGTATTTAAAAAGGTACTACTTGCAACCACCATCTCAACAATGATCATCATCCATATATGTCCACAAAGCGACACCAACACCAACATCAATCCATCAGAAAAGCCCTCTAGGCCTAAAATGACCATCAATAAGAATCTAAACAACACCATTATGTGATTCGATGTGTTTTAGGCATGTAGTTACAGACATGATGTTGTTTTAAAGGAGATAAACTAAGAGTATTTCAAAAAGAAAAGTGTTTGAATTTCCAAATATAGTAAGTACATTGGTTCAAATGTTAAACATCAGCCAGAAGCAAGTGACATTAGGTCTCAAATCATTAAAACGTAGTCAAAAATGCATTACAATAGTCAAAATTTGTAAGGATAGCAGTCACATTTCAAGTTGGTTTCCAGAAGTAATTTTGAAAGGACATTTAAATGTTCAAGAAAGCATATAATCCCACAAATCATCTAATAAGTCAATTATTAGGGTAATAATTTAGAATTCCAAAAATGTAGTATGTCATTGTAAGTCATCTGCAAGTCAGCCAAGCATAATGTACATCTAACTCGTGGTTCTATAAAGTTCAAAAGGTCAAATTGTAAAACAAAAAAAAAGGTATACATAAGTGTAATTGTGCCTCAACTTTCAACAGGTAAATGTTAAAATCACTTACTGAGGGTTGATAGTGCTATTTTAGTATAGTGTACCATATAAGATACCCAACAGGTGGGTATTAATTGAATTTTAATAATAGCTTTTAAACTTTTACAAGTATACAGTACCATATAAGATACTCAACAGCAAATGTTAATTGACTTTAAAGATAGCTTGTAAGCTTTTACAACAGACACGTACCAACAAGATAATTGGGAGAGGAGATCACCAACATACAAAATACACAAAACAGTTGAAAGCATAATAAAGTGAACTGCACAAGAGTACCTGCACGACAAAACATACTGCTTACACAGCAGGCAATTATAGCATGGTGCTAACACAACAGGTGCTTACATTTGTGTGGCTTGAAAATTAATATTAAGACATATGCAATAAAAATATAATATCAGAGCATATGCTGTATTTGCGATATGTCTGCATTACTGTTACATGCCTGCCACTCAAACAATGGATAGTGCTAGATAAATGGAGATTGAAATGTCATAAAGAATGAAGGAGATTGTTCATAAGACAATGTTCACAGTAGCCATCCATGTTGGTCCTTCCGCTGAGCTACAGGTCCCATAGACATCTCTTTGGTGTCTACATTAGGCTGCCATGCATTGGAAGCACCATGAATTAGATTTTTTTTTTTTTTTTTCCAGGAGTGATAACAAAAGTGTTCTGATTAGTCCTTTCGCTGAGCTACAGTCCCCAGAGACATCTCTTTGGTGTCTACATTAGGCTGCCACGCATCGGAATAACCATGAAGAGATACGTTGATGTGAGGTATTCTGTCCATCTTGTCAAAGGGGACATTCCATGCAGGTCAGTTGACATAGGTCGTCATGTTTTCTGTGTTTCTGCCAATGGCTTGAACTTTTCAAGCAATTTGAATTATACCTTGAATTTGGATTACTTTTACAATGGCGGAAATAAAAAATCTGTAAGGCAATACTGATTACAACAGGAATAACTAGTGAGGTGAGTACAATTGTATGCACGTGTTAGTGTTTATCATGTAAAACAGATGTTTGTAAAGACAGTTTGGCTTGATCCAAAATCTTTTGAAAAGTGAATATTGGCAGAGGAGATACCTTTTTGCAACAGTAAGTCGTGAAAATCTAACTTTGGGGTTTTGTGATTTGGAGATATGGCATTGAAACTCCAAATATCTAATAAAAATGAGGAAAAATCAGATGGATTGCCAATTTCTGGCTTAATAGTTTCGACTGACTCAGCATAAAACTCTTGTACTAATTCAAAATGGTCTGAATATCCCGTTCATCCCGCTTGTAACATAATCGTTTGGAATAGCTTATCATTGTGTTGGACATAGAATTTCTCTTTAAAAAACATCCAAACAAATTATCCTGATCATGAAAGTTGCTCTAGAAGTATTAAGCCAATTTACCTTCTTGTAAATAATGTCTGAGAGTAGATCAACAGAGAATGGGAAATTTCTTTGTGGCAGTCTTCAGCAACCTGGCATTCATGGTGTCATACTACTATACTTAATCTCTACAATAAAATTTGTTCTAACACAAAACATGTTGTGCTCCAAACAGGAGGCAAGGTCATCCTTCTCACACGGTGTATACAGAGGGCACAATATCCTAGCTAAATGTCTCTATCACTGCTTCCTGTGGCTTTATTTGGGATACTTTTGTAGCACATGGGAGTATAAAGATCAAGTTGTTCGAATCCTGGAACACTGGGTTTGGCGGTTCATGGAGATTTACTTGTATTTCCATATGAACTGCTTGGTTTGAATAGCCCACCATACTGACTTTCGTACTGTCTGCACAATGATGCTGCAAACAAAATTCAATCGAGGTGCACCTAGTGCAGCGGTCACTATCATACCGTGTACTGCTTAACAGCCCTCTATGCCAGAGGGAACAAGTTTGAGTCTGAAACGACGATGGACAGATGGTAATTCACCGACTGGACATTCACCACTCACCAAAAAACCTCACATAGACTCAGGATTTCCCACTTGTAATGCTGATACCTCATCAACCAGCGCTGAGTCTAGTGATGAGACCAACAGGGTTAACGATGCTGACATAGATGACTTCTTCAAGAAGCTCACAAGTCCTCGCATTGAAGCTTGTTAAAATGTATTTTTGGTGAAGCAGTTCAGAGCAAGGGGAGCGTCTAGGAGAAAAAAAACACATCTCGAGAAAAAAGTAGGTGAGCTGGAGATGCAGTTAGACAATGTAAAATCAATCTCAGTGTTTGACTTTAGAGTTGCTAGAGAGGACACTGATGCTATCGTCTTGGACCACATAGTTGGTAGGAAGCAGGATGGTAAACCTCACGCCATTCTTGCAAAGTTGATTTCTTACAGAGTCAGGTGTAGGTTATATGAGGCCAGAAAAAGGCCAATAACATTTTCATTTCTGAGGATCTCACCCACCAGAGAGCGCATATCGTATACCCCAAAGTGTCTACCAATTCAAGTGTGGAGAACAACATGTAAAAATCACAGGGAAATATAGATACCTTGGTCTTTGGGTAATGGAACACCTTGACATAAAATATATGGCTAAAGAAATAGCTAATTCTGCCCATCAAGCCCTGGGACTCCTCATCGCCAAATCTAAAACATATGGAAGCATGCCTTATGATGTGTACACCCATCTATACAATGCGTTGGTTCTACCAATTATTTCATTTGGTGCCGCATTGTGGGGGCAGAAAGAATTCATGTGCATAAATGCAGTACATAATGGAGCTTGTTGATATTAGCTGGCAGTTGGAAAACGAACACCAAACGCTGCCATGCAGGGGGAAATGGGGTGGTCTACACTGTGGCACCACCAATGGCTTGATACACCTAAAGCTTGGTGTATACTGTCCCGTATGGACAATACATAGTTTTTTAATGCTACAGCACTTGTGTGAGCATACAGTGCAGCATCATTGGTGTGAAGTAAAGTCTCTACTGGAAAGAGCCCTATGGACAGTTTCTGCCAAAAAATATCAACAGGCACTGCAAATAGAGGACCTGGTGGCAACAAACTGTGCACATACAGACTATTTAAGGAAAATTTCGAAACAGAAGAATATATGAATGTGAAAATGTCAACTAAACATAGACGAGCCATGGCTCTGTTTAGATGTGGTGTAGCATACATCCGCATAGAAACAGGTAGATGTCGGACTAATAGGTTACCAGTAAAGGAACGTTTCTGTTTTTCTGTGAGGACCAGATAGAAAATGGCCACCATGTCATATTTGAGTGCAACATGTATTTAAAGGAAAGGAAAGTTCTTATGGATTCCCTAAGTAGAGTGGTCCAAACTTTGAAGAACTGGAGCCAGAAAGAAAACTGAAATTTATTTTAAATGCTAAAACGTAAATTTTATGAGGACACTTGCTAAAACCCTCTACAACTGCTTGCAAAAGAAAAAGCTTTTCTTTTTGAATGCCGTTGGATTGATTATTATAGTATATGTATTTATATGGATAACTTTTATGTACTATTGTCTTAACATGTTAGTATTAAAACTAGGTGGGGTGGCAAGGAAACAGCTATCCTACTACGTATTATGGATAGTATATGGACATAAAGTAGAACTACAACTGCAATACCAGCTGTAGATTGCCACTGTAGATTTCTGTATATCAACGATATTTTTATGAACATTTTAAATGGGATTTTATCATTTTAACAGTCTCTCATAGCTCTACTTAGAGCGACTGCTCGAAAATCTGAGTAAAGTTTGTAATATGGGAATAAATTATTGTAATCTACAGCAGGTGAAACTTTACTAAAAGATTCATTCATTCATTCATGTTTCTGGCTCAAGCCATGAAGCGTAACAAACAGATCCAATCCTGTTGCTCCAAGGATGGTCGCTAATTCTTGCGTGAACTCAATGCTTGGGGTCAAGCATCACCAGGACGCATTGTTCAGATCCACAACAAGGACAATCTGGATGTTTAAAACAAATGATGACCTTAAGGCATATACCCCGTGAACTAATGTCTAGACAGTTTTTTCTGTGCTTATATTGAAACTTGTGACTCTTAAGACTGCATAACAATACACCATTCAAGTCTTGCTCTACAGCTAGGTTTTGATATACTGTAAATTAATATTTAAAATACACATGGTATGTACCTGGCTGCACAATTCACATATAGCTATGTGTTCTCTTCAAGGTCTATGTTTCAACCTATTTTATTTTATTCTTGTGTTTAGTTATTCAAACTAATTTCCCTCTGCAGGGTATCCAAACAAAGCGAACTTTTAAACACTTCATGCATTTCAATCAGTTCCATGCATAGTTGATATATCCTCTGTTTTGCAGACCCTCCTCTCATAGCAACACCCATACAGCTGACTTTCATGAAGGCCTTTGTATGCGTGCCATTACGGTATTTACGTATGTGTGTGAGTATGTATGTATGTATGTATGTATACATATATATATATATATATATATACATATGTACATATACATATACATATATATATAAATGTATATATATATATATATATATACATATATATATATATATATATATGCTTGTGTTTGTACAATGTGCCCACAATGCCTGCATAATGTGCTTATAATTTACTTCACTGCCACGTTAGTTTCATAATGCTTCACAGCATATGCTGAATAACTACCTTACTATCATAACCACCCTGCCCTCTTAGTTAACGTATCTGCGTTCAAATGTGTTCTAGGAACTAGTGAATTTTTAGTTGCTCAAGTTCTCACACATGTATGTTCCTGTCAGTCATACTTGAATGTGCTTGTGTATTCAAAATGATGATTATATAACTACATGACATGTGCATCCCATCACATACTAAGATATACATTGTAGTACCAGTCTGCTTTGTTGTTTGAAGACTTTGATGTTTACTTTGTGACGCTGTAAGATAAATGTCGTTTATGTGCCTATTTCTGGCTATCTGTGTGTTCATAATGCTCTTCACTGCCAGTTGAGGTACACTGTCTTTCACATCATCTATTGAATCTTACTGCCATAACTTCCTGCATGATCTTGGGTTGACTTATTTGCATTCAATCGTTTTGTTTTGTATATGCACTGTTGAAATTTAGTGAAATTCTTGTCTCATAGTTTGGTGCAAAATTGGAATCGATGTTTGATGTGCTGATTATTTTCTTCAATGCCAACTGAGGTCTAACGTAATATACATTATGTTGCACAGCATTCGTTGAATTAGTGATCTTACTGCCGTAACATACCACATGTAGTTTGCTTGACTCATACCCGCTCAAATGTTGAGTACGGCTAACTGTTTAACTCTGTTGAACTTAGAGTTGAAGTCTAATACATGAACACTTCTGCAACTTATAACTACTCGAATGTGATTGTGCACCCAAAAATGATGCTTATGTGATAATATATGACTGTTTTATATGCTAAGATATATGTACACTCAAGCATCGACTTACTCTGTTATTCGAAGACTTCAATGTACAATTGGAGCGTCCATTACATATATATCAACTATGTACTACTTGTCAGCTCGATCCTTAACATTCGCCATATCACCAGCCGTCATTTTATGTTAGTTTTAGTTGTTTGTATGTTTAGCCCTGAGTAAGTCTATGTGTTTCCACACTCACATGGATCGTTGTGATAGCGACAGCTGCATCATTAGCTTGTTCCCGCTTTTTATACCAAGGAGGGTCTCTACCCTCCTGGATATGATGTTGTTTCGTCTGATAATGTACATGTGCATATAACATAACTTGTGGACTTTTTTTCTTTTTTTTTCTCCGTGCCCCCCCCCCCCCGCTTTTTTTCTTCACCCTATGCTCTAAATATCTCATGTGTGGACATCCATGTTAAAATGACGACTGGTTTGTATTATTAGGTTTACCAAAATAAGCAAAGTCAATTCCATGTCTGCGACAGTATATCTCTACATTTGCCTACCTCATGTAAACTCAGTAGAATGCCTCTTGTATTTACAGATATGATATGATATTCTGTGTAACTACAGGTTACATTTGTCAATCTAGGAGTAAACTTACATCCAGATCCACAATCATTGTCATATGAACACCACTACATTTGTGATGATCTTGCTCTTTTTGTTTCAATATTTTACACCCTTTGTTTCTTGCACTCTCTTGTGCTTTTGTTTACGATACTTTACTAATGTCATATACCTATTGGGGTTTTTTTGTGAACAGAATAGGTTTCTTTTCTGTATTGTCACATAGTGTTCAGTGACAGACATTCCATAATGTGATACCCCATTATGGGCATCTGTTTGGATCAATATATGGCTGGGGTAGGGTTATTTCACAAGAAAGATGGGCTTGTGTCCCTGTCCATGTCTGCCAACGTTTCTACATATACATCTCCCAATCATAGTTTCCTGTCCTCCTTTACCTTCCTCATATTATTTGCCTCAGTATTACTTACTGAATGTCTAAGCTATCTGAGGCATCTGACGGTTCTTATATTTAAGGTGCTCTCCACGAGTATTCATACAAACCCTGGTCCATTTATTAATTTTGTTCTCAATAAGTTTTCTGTGTGTCATGCTAACTTAGGAAGCTTAAGATCTGATGGTAAACTTGAGGAAATAAGTATTTTGGCAGAGTCTCTTAAGATCTGATGGTAAACTTGAGGAAATAAGTATTTTGGCAGAGTCTGAATAATTGGAAGTCATTTCCTTATCTGAACATGGCTTGATAATATCTACCCTGATGCTTCATTGGCAATTGATGGCTTTCAAACCCTGTTATGTAAGGATCATGAAACTGGGTTCGGGGGCAGGAGTTGCCCTGTATGTTAAAGACAATCTACCTGTTAGAAGATGTGCACAGCTGGAGATTCCAAGTAGTGAATGCATCTGGGCTGAAATTACTGTTCCTTCTGGTAAACTGATCATGGGTGTTTATTATTATCCACCAGGCCAATATGCCGCAGGGAGAGACATATTTCTGGACAATTTATCTCACTCCATTTCGTCTACTATCGAACTTAACCCTAAAATACACCTCTCAACGGGTGATTTTAATGATCACTGTGTAAGTTGGGATTCTCCTCATACTGACAGCAAACTCAGACAGCGCCTCTTTGATCTTTTCGTCAAAACAACCTGCATCAGCTCATATGCAAACCTACTCGTGTGTTGGAGTACTCTGTAAACCAACTGACCTCATGATAAATGACTGCCCTGGTTATATCCTTAACTCTGGCATACTCCCTCCTATCTCCTCGTCTGATTATTCTGCTGTGTTTTGCTCTTACACCGTGATTCATTACAAGGATCGCCCCTTCACACTGTCTGGAACTTCAAAGTCCTTGGCCTCAAATGCACCTCACTAGTCACCTTATTGAGCGCATCTTCAAATTATACAAACTGAAACAAAACTTTGCAGTTGACACTATCAAAAACTCCATTCACCTTTATTTTACCAAACTGGTTCTGAACTAGACTCGAGAGATAAACCCTAAAAGATGGAGGAACCTTAGCAAATCTATTATCAGTCACAAACTGTATCAAAACATACCAACCCTTTTTTGAGATTTAAAGAATAATTCTTCCGACATAGAGATGTCTGTGACATTCAACAAGTACTTTGCTGATCAGTGCAAGACCTTGCATGATGACAATCCTTTGCCCTTGCCAGACTTTGCCTTCCAGACTGAGGCCCGCCTGTCTATGTTCAAGTGCAAGTAAATGATGTGGAAAAGACTTTGAAAACTAGTTCTGCTTGTGCTCCTGACGGTATAGGCAACACCCTTCTTAAAAATTGCGCCCTTCAATCTCACGTTCTCTCAGTGACCTGTTTAATCTCTGCTTATCCAACTTATATTTTCCAGATCCCTGGAAGAGGTCCAACGTGTGCCCCATTTTTTACAAAAGTAACAAAGGAAAACTATAGGCCAATTTCACTCCTTTGTAATCTCTGTAAAGTACTGGAGCGTCTAGTTTATAGAGTCTTCTATGAATATCTAACCTGTAACAATTTACTTTCTGCTAAAAATTCTGGTTTTAAGAAAAACGATTCCACAATAAATCAACTTGTTAGCATACTTCATACTATTTACAGTGGCCTTGAGTTGGGCCATGAGGCCCATATGGTTTTCCTGGACATATTCAAGGCTTTTGCTAGAGTCTGGCATGCTGGTCTACTTTTTAAACGTAAACAATAGGGGTTTGAAGATCCTGTGTTACTATTTATAGAAAGTTATCTCTTAAACCGACTTCAATGCATTACTTCAGGAAGACAGACCCCATCTTGACATCCTATAGAGGATGGAGTGCCTCAAGGCTCCATCCTTGGTCCCCTACTTTTCCTCGGTTTTCATTAACGACATCACTGTTAATATTACCTGTGACATCCCTTTTTCTGCAGATGATACCAGTATTCTTGAAATTGTCCACGATCCAATGACTACCAAATTGAGAAATCCTACTGAATTACGCAAAATTAGGTTTCCCACCAATCGCTTCAGTGATTCATTTCTCCCGTCTGCTGTCAAATTATGGATTAACCTCCCGGTTGATGCTCGTGTCACCAATTCCCTGCCGTGATTCAAACCTAAATTAAATCTATTACTCTTAAATGTTGACATAGAGCCTTCATACTTTAAACATGGAAGTCATTTCCCTAACATATGCCATCCGCAGCTACGCCTTAACTTCTCTGTTTTGAATGCCTATCTATACCATATCAATATCTCTCCAAGCTTCAACGTGTGCATGCTCCCATTCTACTGAATATACGAAACATTGCATTTTATTCTGCGCCTAGTTCACTGTCCAAAGGGTCCATCAACTGAACACTATGTGTCACTTACTCGCTCCAAGTGTAAATCCGACTCTAATAGTTCAGTGTTCTAGTGACATTTTATTAAACATTCTTTTGAAAGGTAGTGAGGATTTGCTAGGCACAGATAATGGATTCATCTTTGAGGCTGTTAAGACATTCATATCAGAATCTAGACGTTTTATTAACTAATTTGGTATATTATCTAATTATAAGTATCCATTATTTGGTATAAATTGTATTAGTCATGAACATGCTGTTAATTTAGTCTTCTGTTCTCGTCAAGTGTGTATTGTATATATTCCTATGTGTCTTTTTATGAACTGGGGAACCTCCTGATTAGTCTCTGTATACTATTAGGCAATCCAGAGAAAATAAATATGTTTATAATAATAACACAAAACATGTTCTGCTCCAAACAATAGGTCCAATATTAGCCAGGTTTGCACCAAATATGGAATATGAGGAGCACTTGAACACTAAATTCTCCTTGAATACTAAATTCTCCGTCTAATAATTATGATCATACCATAAGCTGAGTTAAAGGACATTTTATTCCTTTATGAGGGCTACCATTTCAAGCAAGCCTTTTCACTAGATGACCAAAATTATTCTAAAACATTCCTGCTTCAAACAATAGGTTCAATGTTAGCCAGTTGTGCGTCATGTAATTATAGTCATCTGTATTGTTACATTCACAAAATCTCAGCTTCTGTGCAGGAGTCACAATTTTTTAAAACACTGCATTCAATCAAGCCATGGTAATTTCTTAGTCACTGCCTGGTTGTAATGATCACACTCTACTTTAACACCATTGCTATTTAAAGCATGAAAAACATAACAAGGAAGGTAATACCAACTATCTGCAGTCCTCCATGCAAATTATACATACTCAACAATGCAATCTCCATGGGCACTTGGGGATTGTTTTGTTTTGGTTGTAGTCAAGGATGTGTTAGTCCTTCCATTTCTTTGAGACAAGTGTTTTCACACTTAATTCTAGCCATTTGTTTTGATAACCCTGTTATGGGCCTCAGGTTTATATGATGTGTAAGTTCTGGCCCTGAACCTACATCACTGGATGGTTGAGCTGTTGCCTGATTCTGTTTATAATTATTGCCTAGATCATTTTCAGTTTCTTTGGATGTGCTTGGGTCAACTGGTTTCACTGGTTCTGTTCATATTGTTTTCTTTTATAACATTGTCCCCAGTTGTGACCTTATTTTCCACACAGTGTCTGCAAAAGGATTTTCCATCAGGGGTCCACTGGAGCAGTTTACCTTTATAGGCAGTTATTGTATCGCCAGATTAATTTTTGAAGTCTTGTGTGTTGCTTTGGCGGCTGATTGACAGGAGTTCTGTCAATACTGACTTAAGGTCATCCATTGATATGGCTGGGGCAACATCAATTTCCATGGCCTGTTCTTTTCTTAAATCAAAAGTTCTGTTTGTAAACTGCTCTTGGACAGCAATTTGAAGTGCATGATCCAAGATAGTAAGCCTTTGCCTGATTATTGTTAGGGCAGTTAGATCATCTTTGATCCCACCCAAAAAAACCATCATTCAATTGTTGCTGTATTGGGGGTACACTTAGATCCACTGAGCCAATGCCTCCTCTGGAACATCAACAATACGCTCAGTGAAGTTCTGAGCACTTTTCCTGTGTTTTGCCTCATACGTTTCAGTCTTTGTTGGGCGAATTGTCCATCTGTTTGGTCTAAAAAACGGCTTTTCAGAGCCTGGAGGATTTCTCCTCATGTAGCCTGTGGACTTTGTCTTAGCAATCTGGAATATTAATCTGCTACAGGTCTTCTTAAGGTCTGCAAGGCCAAGACTTTCATTTTTTTCTCCAGCATTGCCCAGAGTGAAGCCCACTCTTGTCATGTCTCTCGTCCATGCTCTGAGATAACGACCCCCTTCTGCTGTGAACTGTTTCACTTGGGACGAGAGTCCCTGCATTTGGAGCTTATATTGGTAGCTGCCTGAAAGTTGGCGTTAACAATGCCATGGCAATATTTGGTGGTATTCCTTGACCTTCTGCCATTTTCTGTTTCCTTAATTTTTTAACAATCTCTATTCTAGTGTTCTTTATACCAATTCCCAGTGGGTATTAAAGTCTATGTAAAATATTTCAGAACAAACTACTCCAAACAAACTGTCTGTCGCAAATATTATACTTTCTTGGTGAATTTTCAAGATAAAAAACTGAACTGGTAAAGTAATTTCTCTCAATATTGTCCTGGAGTATTACTGTGACATCATCAAAATTGTTCATTCAGCAGGGCGTGGAGTCTTCAGGAAAATGGTTCTCAAACTTTGCAATTAGAAAAGTCTCGAAACACTGTGTTCCACAAACACATTCACTCTCACATAAAAAGTACTGCTTGGGAGACTTTTCCAATTGATAGACAGTGCAGAAAAAACCTTTGTTATTTATGTTGTCTTTCAATTTAATTTGCACTGGTACTTCCAGGGGGAATAATAAGAATGGTACAATTACCCCTGCTATGTTGAAGTATTGAACACATTCAGCCATAAAAGAGGACAATAACAAGTAAGTGTCTGCGTTAGTGAAAGTGAAAACCTACTGGCCAACCATGCTAGTTCTGTCTTCCTCCAGTCTGTGGATCCTCATCTTAAGGCACCAATTTGTAGCCGGGTTGCTCAGCAGTCCCAGTGTAGCAGACCTGAATCTCAGGCACTTTGTTTTGTGTTGATTTGTAAAATGACAGTTCTTTTATGGTATAAGGCCTTCTTTTTCAGGAAAAAAGAATACTTTCCAACAGTGGCTATTTACTCTGATTCTATTTGTTGGGAATATATGTTAAATGTAAGTTCTGTTATGTTGGAATGGGGTACTCGCTCTGTGAAATTATTTTGCAGTAGGTAAAATATACTGGGACACCAATCAGCACGTGCGTTAACGATAATCCTTTACACCTGGCTGCCTTGAAAAGCACATCCAGGGAAGCACACGTTACTCCTGTGAATAGCTGGGCAAGGGTTCGGTGCTGGAGGGAACTAAAAGGTAGCGTATATTTGTTTCATTTTTTCCAAGAAGTTATATTGGTGGTGGTTGAGCAAAAGATCAGATAAATTCTGATAAATTTAGGGGAATGAAACTTTATGTCCCGACTTACCGTCTAATGCATAAAATGTAACACACGTTGGATGGTTCGGTTCTGATGTCCCGGGATTGGATTCCACTGAAGTGGTTTCCAGCAAGTTCATGATGTTTGAGTAGATTAAGGTAGCTAGACTGCCTGTGCGGTTCAGCTTGGTCTTAGGTCCATCAATGGCTAGAGTAGGGTATGTTGGTAGTGTTTTTAATAATCATTTTTGGCTAAATTTGTGTGATAGATTGATAAGCTGCCATGTGGGGAAACCGGTTCTCTTACGTTGAAAATGTAGGACACGCATTAAGGGTTTACATAATAATGAGGTGGTCGTCACTTACCATAAAATGTAGGAAAAGCACCATGGGCTTGGCATAATCATGAGGAGGCGCTTAAAATGAAGGGGTTTACATGTATATGAATTTTATACTGGCTGACATGGAAATATTGGCTCGTATTGGTTAAAAGACTGTAAGTTATTATACAATCTGTGTAGAATGAAACTAAATTCTGGCAGTAGTTGGCATTAGATTCAAAATTCATCTTCAAAGTCATTATACGGGACGGTATTTGAGTTCTGTTTTTCTGTTATCTGGAGTTCTGGAGAATGGTCGAAATTTTGTAATTCTAGTCATGCTATTAAGATATCTTATGAGTAGATTCTTATTTAGTGGAAGACAGAATCAGAATCAATCTATTAGTTATTTTCTTCTGAATGAAAAAAACTCTGTTTGATGCAAGAATGGATCCAATAGTTTCATAAGCTTCTAGCGCTCTTGCATGTTAATTATGTTATGACATGGCTTTAAAAATTCTGCTGATTAAACAGCAGAATGGAAGTGCTCCCTAGTCATATAATAAAATACTACTATGCTGTTACAGCCATAAAAGTCTGGAAAGTCTCTATGGACAAACAATTAATTGTTGGAAAAGCTTGACTTGAACATACAATTATGGACAATAACTATGTGTAAGTAACTCCTATTAGGCGGTACTGTGAAATGCATAAATTATGCAAATTGCTAAAAGACTACTTATCTCGTGTTACCAAGTCTCGAGACTCAGTGATCTTATGATATGTAGAGTGGAGAAATATATTCAATTTTTAATGACAGTCCCAAATTATTTCATAGTATGCTAATTTGGGGAATGATTTGCTCAAGTTTCATTTTCTAACCTTTTATGACTTTAATTATGAAACTGCTGTGTTGTGGAAATACATTGATAGGTTTTGGTAAACCTGATACCGGTCTGTATTTCTGCCAAATTAAGTCAAAAACTACATATGTTGATTCAAGTTTGGTTGGCAGATTCTGGTCTATGCATTTCTTCTGGGAATTTCCTTAGAGTTATAATTGATGTTCATAAATTGTAATTCTTGTTGGAAAGAGACAAACAAATGGTTTCGAGGTCACTCTATTTAACTAACAATTATTAGGACTAAACATATAATAACTAAACTGAGTAATCTGTTGATTGGCGGATTATTTTTTTATGCATCCATATTTTCTTGAGTAGTTAAATTAAATTTGTGGCTTGTATGGGTGGACGCACTTCTAAACGGAAGCCACATTTTTGTATGTGTGTAAAAGCCTCTGTACTTTGAACCTACATCACTGGAGGGTTTGTTGGCTATGTTGTACTGTGGGCTTTGTTCTCCGACTCATAGTTATAGTGGAGGTAGGGTGTGTTAATAATGTTCCAGATTCATAAATATCACAAAAACGATGTAGGCCTACTTTACTCTTTTACTTTAAACTTAGCTGACTGACAAGTCGGGAGAACTAAAAGGTGATAGGCCTAACAGGTCTCTTTATTTTTGGCAGAAGAAATGAAATTTGTGTTTTGGGTGGTTAGGCCTATACATTTTGGAAAAAGAACTATTGTCTGCAGTTAATGATGAATATTTCAAAGGTTGAGAGGACCGGTTTAAAACCACCAGTTGCCTTTTATGGGTGACTGGCTGTCTCAAGTCAGGAGTGAAATTTGTTTCTTCACATTGGTATTGGAAAAGAAATGTTGATGCTTTGGCAAGTCTGAAATCTCTTTGCCGTCATTGTTGGGCTTGGAACTAATCAATATGGATGATGTGTTTCTGTACTATTTGAAAATTACTTCATTGGCTATGTTGTGCTGTGGGCTTTGTTCTCCGACTCATAGTTATAGTGGAGGTAGGGTGTGTTTATAATGTTCCAGATTCATAAATATCACAAAAACGATGTAGGCCTACTTTACTCTTTTACTTTAAACTTAGCTGACCAACAAGTCGGGAGAACTAAAAAGTGATAGGCCTAACAGGTCTCTTTTTATGTTTGGCAGAAGAAATGAAATTTGTGTTTTGGGTTGTTAGGCCTATACATTTTGGAAAAAGAACTAGTGTCTGCAGTTAATGATGAATATTTCTAAGGTTGAGAGGACCGGTTTAAAACCACCAGTTGCCTTTTATGGGTGACTGGCTGTCTCAAGTTAGGAGTGAAATTTGTTTCTTCGCATTGGTACTGGAAAAGAAATGTTGATGCTTTGGCAAGTCTGAAATCTCTTTGCCGTCATTGTTGGGTTTGGAATGAATGAATATGGATCATGTGTTTCTGTACTATTCAGAATATCTATATTAATACTTGACCCCAGAGTCAGGTCAATTAGGGTCGTTTGGCTCGTTGTCCAAGATTCTCTTGAGTAAGTGTCAGCGCTGGATATTTATGTGGTTGATACTATATATTTTTTTTGTTTTCCTTCTCTGTTGGAATTAGATTGCTTTTATTGTATGGTTACAAGATCTCCCTCCAGAGTCTAGATTTCAGAAGAATATGTTCATTATTGTAGATAGGGCTTCTTTGAGCTGGGATAGGGACTTTATTCTTAAAAATACAATTTTGTGGCCAGACATTAGGTTTCCATTCATGTTAGGGTAGAATGGTAGAATATAGGATTTGTTGTGAAATGTTTATATATATATATTTGTATATATATATATATATATATATATATATATATATATATATATATATATATATATATATATATATATGTGTGTGTGTGTGTGTGTGTGTGTGTGTGTGTATAATTAATACACATGTAAAGAAAGCAAAAATATATAGATGTATATGTGGTAATTAAGGAACCAATGGGTCGAATTCTGCCTGTGCATGTGTATATGTGGCTGGAAAATGCTAAGCGCAACCAGATGGAGCCCCTGTGGACATGTAAAAGTGGTCAAATGATTGTGCCTATACATGTGTATATGTGGCTTGATTATGCTAAGCGCCACCAGATGGAGCCCTTGTAGACATGTCAATTTGGTCAAATAATTGTGCCTATACATGTGTATATGTGGCTTGAAGATGCTATGCGCAATCAGATGGAGCCCCTGTGGACATCTAAATTTGGTCAAATAATTGTTATTATAGTCTCTGAGCTATTGAACCAGTTTTAATTAGTATCTTGTAAGTATAAGTACATAAGCATGATGTTTGAATTGCAAATTATTATTATTATTCAAATGTCTTCAATAACTGATGTATTTTGGTATACCCATTGACTTAAAGTTACTTATGCTGACTGGGAGAGGAAAAGAAGGACCTTGATGTTGGATATGATAAAGGTGCAGAAGTGGAACTTTTATTAAAGTGGCCAAGTTCTTCTGAATGTTCAACCTATGTCGGTTGTTTTATCCACTTCTGGTTCACCTCTTCATAACTTCGTCACAGCATGAATTTCATTGTAATTTCATGTTTCTCAAGAAATTGTTAAACCATTAAGGTTATTCCTAAATGATAAACAGACACATACACGGAAATTCCGTCAAATGTGTTTACAATAAACCGAGCTTAGGACTTAACATTTTTAAGAAATATTGAAATGAGTAAATCCTGGTAAAATCCCAAGCGGTCATTTTTTTCTGAGGTTAAAAGTTAAAATGTATTGTCTCTGGTGAGAGTTCCTGTGGTGACAGAGTTCTTTTTAGTTACAGATTGATATAACACTGGCGAATGATTCTTGTGGTCCTGAAGAGCCAAGGTCAAGGTCAACCTGGAATTCAAGGTCAACATCAAGTCTGAGGTCACTTCCTGTTCAGAACTTCCTCTTCCTTACTTCGTTTCTTGGACTTTGGTTTGGTCTAAGTATTTTACTATTTCTGACTTTGTGGGAATTCGTGGTAGCCAAGTTTTGAGATACATAACTCTAGTACATTAACAATATAAACTGACTTTCCATACTTGTGCCAGCTGAAGAACTTTATACCCTACAATGTCCACTGATTGATCAACAACTTCAAGACTACATTTTAGTTATTGTTAGTTTTTTTTAATTTTTATTTTAGGATTTTTTTAGGATTTCAAAAATTTTTACGGTTATTTAATTTGACTTTAAAATACAAAAATGGCATAGGTCAGTAAGACAGGGTCCTTAAGACAAATAAGAATAGCAAACCTAGTGCTTTTGACGTGGTTAAATGGACTCAAACTTAGGTTGTATTTACATAGGTCTCTGGAAATACAAAGAAATTTCTAATTTAAATTTAAACTTCTTTGGGTTTTATTGAAAGACATAGTTAGGCTGTTCAAGAGATTAGAAAGACAACTCTTTACTGGATCTTCAAGTTTTATTTATTTAGTCTACTACATGGCCCTTCTTCAACTAAAATTCTTCGTTGAAAACTATAATTTTAATTTTCATGGTGTTGGTTTGATGAAAATATCTCCCTTAATATCTTATTTAAAAAATATCCTTGAGCCGGCATTTAATTGTCTGCTTTAGGTTATAGGCCTTTCTGCTAAATTGTTACTAATATTGAGTTATTCTAAAAATTGAGGTCATCTGCTCTCGAACATATAGTGTTTTTTCTCTTTTGACTTCTCGTTGTGTTGTGTGTGGTCAAATATGACAATGCCAGCAAGTTGGTTTGAGTATTGTTTTCAGAACGCAGTTTCCAGCCAACTCTGGTGATCTCTTTTCCTGTGGCTCTATTTAGTAGCCAAGATTTGCAGCAGATTACCGAAGAGCTTACTTTAGATGTTTAATTTTAGAAAAGTCATATGTAAGTATAATTGTGCCTATTCTTTCAACGGGTAAATGTTAAAATTACTTACTGAAGGTTGATAGTGCTATTCTGGTATAAAGTAACATATAGGATACGCAAGAAGTGGATATTAAATGAATTTTAAGAATAGCTGTTAAGCTTTTACAACTATAGAGTACCATGTAAGGTACTCAACAGCAAATATTAATTGAATTTAAAGATAGCTTGTAAGCTTTTACAAGAGGCACTTACCAACAAGGTAATTGGGAATGTACATAATCAATCTGCAAAATACACAAAACAGTTGAAAGCATAATAAATTGAACTACACAAGAGTACCTGCATGACAAAACATACTGCTTAAACAGCAGGTAATTAAAGCATGATGCTTACACAGAAAGTGCTTACATTGATGTGGCTTGAAAATTAATATTAGGACATACGCAATAAAAAAAACTAACAGATCATATGCTGTATCTACGATATGTATGCATTACTGTTACACACCCACCGATCAAACAATGGATAGTGCTAGATCAATGGGCATTGAAACGTTATAAAAAATGAAGGAGATTGTCCATAAGGTAAAGTTCACAGTAACAATACAGGTTGGTCCTTTTGCTGAACTACAGTCCCAATAGATATCTCTTTGGTGTCTACATTAGGCTGCCACGCATCGGAACCACCATGAATTAGATTTTTTTTTCAATTTTCCAGGAGGAATAACGATAGTGTTCTGATCAGTCCTTCCGCTGAGCTACAGTCCCCATAGACATCTCTTTGCTGTCTACCTTATGCTGCCATGCATCAGACTAACCATGAAGAGACAGAGTGAAATGAGGTATTCTGTCCATCTTGTAAAAGGGGACATTCCATGCAGTTACAAAGGTCGTCATGTTTTCTGTGTATCTGCAAAGCTGCAAGTGACTGAATACTAGGTCATGCTTTGACCAGTAAATCCACAATTAGGGATAATAGCTTCAGCTGCTAACTGTTTATGGATAAGCAATCAGCCATTGTTCATGGAGAGTTGTCTTTGTACGCCAGGAATAAATTTATAGTTAACTGCGTACACAGCATTGAAACATAATAGGTGCTATCATTCTTCTCCTATTTTGTCTTGTTCCTTGACCATAAATTTTTTATGAGGGAGTCTTAAGAGGACAGCAACAAAAGTTCCATCCAAGATCCGTTCCTTTGCATTAAAGTCTGCTGGTATAATAATGGCAAAATGAAATAGTTCCAGTGCTGGTGGAGGTACAGGAACACTGTAAAAACACAACTTGAATTTGTTCTGTTTTTGACCAGTATAAGTCAACTGTCGGTGTGGTGAACAGGTACATGTGGCTAGTATTGGGCTATTGTAACATACTGCAGTGGCTCTGCTGCTGTTTTAGTTGAATATCTAACTTCTCTGTCTGGTAATGGCTTCTGTCATGAATCTGTGGCCCAGGCTTGGTTAGCAATGCATGGATAGCTGCAATTTCATTTTCATCAACACCACACTGAAAGTCACTTTGATCTCTCTTCTAATGGCTTGAGCTTTTCAAACAATTTGGAATATACTTTGAATTTGGATTACTATAAAAGTGGCGGAAATAAAAAATCAGTGAGACAATACTGATTACAAAAGGAATAACTAGTGAGGTGGGTACAATTGTGTGCATGTGGTGGCGTTGATCATATTAAACACGTGTTTGTGAAGACAGCTTGGCTTGATCTAAATTCTTTTGAAGAGTGGATATTGGCCGAGGAGAAACATTTTCCAACAGCGAGTCATGAAAATCTAACTTTGGGGTTTTGTGATTTGGAGATATGGCAGTGAAATTCCAAATATCTAACAAAAATGAAGAAAGATCAGATGGATTGGCAATTTCTGGCTCAATAATTTCGACTGACTGAGCATAAAAATATGGTAATAATTAAAAATGTTCTGAATATCCTGTGCATCCTGCTTGTAAGGCAATGATTCGGAATGGCTTATCAAGGTGTTGGACATGGACTTTCCTTCTTTTTTTTACCATCCAAACAAATTTTCTTTAACATTGAAGTTGCTCTAGAAGTGATAAGTCAGTTGAACTTTTGGTAAATACTGTCTGAGAGCAGATCAAGAAAGAATGGGAAATGTCTTTGTGGTAGTCTTTAGCAACCTTGCTGTCATGGTTTTATACAACTAGCCTAAATGTTGGCTAAACTGCATCTTATGCAAAAAGTATATTTGCATGTAGAAAATTAAAAAGTATTGATAACAGTGTCTTTTGAAATTTATATACAGGATAATTCAAAGTAATTAACTTTTTCTCAATTAGAAGCTAGTGACAACCTTACATTGTATATGTACTTTTGTGAACATGATGATGATGACGACGACGATTATTATTATTATTATTATTATTATTATTATTATTATTATTATTATTATTATTATTATTATTATTATTATTATTATAAACACTTGTATTAGAATTAAAACAGTGGCAGCAATGTTCAGGATATCTGTAGCTGAGGAGATATATAAAATGTAAAAATGAATTTACCAGAGGTAACTTTGTGTTACAAAAAGACTTGTAAGGAATATTCCTGCCTCAATTTGATATTGCTGACATTTGCTTCTAGAACACATAAAGGGCACTTGATACAAACTTAGAAGTAAAAAGGCTATGATTTTCTTGACAACAAATTTGTATGTGTACCCTGCAGATCAAAAACAAAATATTTGCAAAATTAAAGTTTTGCCACCTACGTCTTCCTTTCGTTGGATGGCACAAGTCTATGAAATCAAGGGTAACTGACACTTCAATCCATTATGTGGATGACTGATATGTGGTTGATTTTACCCAGAGAGCTATATTAAAAGAAAACGTACCCCCAAGACCAGTGTGTCAAACTTGCGTCTGTTGACATCGAGTGCTTTATTTTTCTTTAAAAATGGAAACTATAAACTAATGAAAGACTCTTCGTTTAGTTGATGATCCATACCTTCGGTGATACGTTTTCAGTGACAAAACTGCTGATACTTCAGGATCACGACATTTTATAAAGATATATAAATGCGGATTCGAACATTATAAAATATGTCGATTGATAAGCAATGTTCTTTCTATCGATTTAATTGAAAACTATCATTAAAAAAAAACACATATCCACTAAACTCGCATGGTTTTCAAACATATCAGTAAAAACAGCAAAGTTTTTTACAATTCATCAGATCCCAAGTACGTTTGTCGAGCAAGTATACATCGATTTAAATTGCCATACAAATTTACTAAACTACTCAAAACTTATAACTCTCCACTTATTTACTTGTAAATAATTAAATAATGAACAAATATTTTGGAATTTCAGTATCATATATTTTATCTTCATACTCTTGGTACAGCATTAATAGAAAAATTACCATCTTAAGGAGTCCATGCTTCACTGCACATGACTGGTTTAAGTGAAAGTCAAAATTTGCAGTTTGCAACATTAGATTCAATGAAACCTGAAGTGGGTAATCAAGTTTTTTGTTTATCACAGAAGACTTGTCTCAATGATTTGATCATCAACGCATCACAGTATGCTTGTTGAAGCATGGTAAAGTCAATATTCTGTGTAACCACCTCAGTTGCTATGGCACTGCTGGCACTTTCTCCTCATGCTGTATACAAGCTTACGAAGGGACGCCTGAGGCAAACTGTCCCATTCCTGCTGAACTAAATGGCGCAGATCATCAATAGTTGAAGCAGCGTTCATCTGAGGGTATACCTTCAGCTTCAGCCGACTCCAGACATGCTCTATTGGATTCAGATCTTGGGAACAGGCTGGCCACTCCATCACCTCAACACCCTCATTAGCAAGGAGGCCCTCGACATCACGGGACACATGTGGTCTGGCATTGTCTTCCATTAGCACGAACTCGTCCCCGATGGCACCAGCATACTGGATAACATGAGGTTGTAGGATGTCAGTAATGTACCTCCTGGAATTCAGGGTTCCATCAATGAACACCAGCTCTGTCTTTCCGTCTGCTGATATGCCTCCCCACACCATGATGCTGTCTCCTCCGAATGGGATCGTGGGGTTGACGGAGTTTGCCTCAGGCTTACAAGGGATACAGTGAATGGTAAACTGGTACCATATTAAATGGAGGAATCAGTCACGAGAGAGGACACACAGCATCTTGAGCAGGAATTTCCAGGCATTTTTCCCGCCTGTGTTGTGACAAGGTCAATGGCTCATATAGCTTCTAAACAAGAAGCCAGTGACAAGGATGAAGAATGTCTAGGGCTGGCAGAGACATTCTTTGCTGGTAACCGAGAGGACCAAGTTGGCCATTAAGGTAACTTGAGTCCAGAGGTATGCCATAATGGTAACTTCTCTGACCAGGTAAACCAAAATGATCATTTGAGTCAAATGTCTTATTTGAATCGAGATAGGCTGACCGTCAGTTAAGAAAATTGGCAATACAGCTTTAACTGAAGAAGAGACACAAAAAGACCCAGTCTGTTATTGTATTAAGTCAGGAGTGCTGATGTGGAAATGGAGACCTTCAGATGCTTCCACTGATGAAGAATGGAGAATCATTCATTAAATAGTGGTTCCTGCATCATATAGAGCAGAAGTTTTAAAAACAGCTCATGTTGTGCCTATGGTGGTTCACTTGGCTATTAGGAAGACTCAAGATAGAATATTACAACACCTTGTTATGCCCAGATGACATCGGGATGTGGCAGAATTTTGTAACACATGTGAAATGTCAAGTGGTCAGAAACCCCAATCAGAAAATAAAATCTGTTCCTTTGATTAGTATCCCTGTTCTTGAAGAACCATTTAGCAAGGTTACTGTAGAATGTGTGGGACCATTTCCGAAAACAAAAGCGGGAAATACGTTTCTCCTTACTATCATTCAACCACTGGGTGTCCTGAGGTCATCCCATTAAAACACATTCAAGCCCCTACGATAATTGATCCTTAATGAAATTCTTCACTAAAATAGGACTGCCAATACAGATACAAAGTGACTCAGGTTAAAATTTCATGTCTGCAGTGTTTCAGGAGGCTGCCCACCAGTTAGGCATTAAACAAATTAAATCCTCAGCCTGCCATCCAGAAACACAAGTGGCTGTAGAAAGGTATCATCAAACACTGAAGAATATGATTAGAACCTGCTGTTTTGAAAATGAAAAAAAAAAATGGGATAAAGATATGTATATGTTATTATTTGCCACCAAAGAGATACCAAATGAGTGATTAGGGTTCAGTCCATTTGAACTGATATACAGACATACAGTGAGAGTTCCACTAAAACTTATGAAAGAAAAATGGTTGGTGGGGAATCAAGATGAACCTAACTTGGAGTATGTGTCCGAATTCAAAGAAAAGTTGAAAAAAGCTTGTGATGTGGCACAAACAAATCTGATTAATGCAGGGTAAGATGAAAACATGCTATGAAAAGAAAGCCACAGAAAGAAGTTTTAAACCAAGAGACAAAAAAAGCTAAAAGGCTTTTTCACATTAAAAGAATACCACGAAAGAGGAACACCAGTACGAACTGTCAATGCCACTACTTTGAAGAATGATGGGAATGATAATGGGGATGACGAGAATGATCCATTCTCAAATGAAGACTTGAGTTCTATTTCCAGTGTAAAAATGCAGAACTCTGACATATTACAAAATCTTGACAGCAAGCTGATTTGGCAAAACTTATTCATGAGTTTGAACATTTCTTCTCTTACCAGCCTGGTTGCACCACAATATCATGTCATGATATAGATGTAGCTGATGCTGGTCCAATAGAGCAACAACCTTATCAGATGAATCCTCTGAGATTGGCTACAGTTCAAAAAGAATTAAATTACATGCTGGAAAATGATATTACAGAACAAAGCCAAAGTAGCTGGAGCAGTCCTGTTGTTTTGGTTCCAATGGTTCAATGCGATTTTACATTGATTAGAAAACAGTGAATGCTGTGACTACATCAGAATCCTATCCAATCCCTAGAGTGGATGATTGTATTGTAAAGATAGGAAATGCGTGTTTTGTCAGCAAATGTGACTTGATTAAAGGTAATTGGCTGGTGCCACTCACAGAAGAAGCTACCAAATATCAGTTTTTGTAACACCTAATGGTCTTTTTCAATGTAAAGTGATGCCATTTGGAATGAAAAACGCGCCTCCGAACTTCACCCAGTTAATGAGCACAGTGACAACTGGTTTGGAAGGGTGTGTAACCTACATTTATGATACCTGTTTTTTCTCAAAAACCTGGGCTGAACATCTTGAAAAACTAGAGCATTTTTGAAAGATTGACTTCCTCTGGCAGTGACCTTAAACAAAAGTGAACTTGGTCAATCTGAAGTGACATATCTGGGCCGTAAAGTGAGTTATGGAAAAATATTGCCAAAAATAGCAAAAATTCAAGAAATTTTGGACCTCTCTCAGCCAACAACAAAAAAGGAAGTATTACGGTTTTTAGGCATGGCTGGATATTACAGGAAATTCTGTAAGTATTTTTCAGAAATGGAAGATATGGTATAATTAATCAATGTAAATGTTAATGCCACTTTGCAAAAACAGTAGATATTTCTTGTTGGAAATCACTGTGTATTGTAGGTTAGAATACTTCAGAAGTAACATTAACAGGTGGGAAGAAAAATTTACCTTATATGTCCAATTTTTTTTTTCTCCAAAGAGGGGGATGTGTTGTAAAGATGTGTATGGCTGTTTGTTTTCATTTGGACTGGTCACTGTATTCAGTCTGCGTGTGCCGGGTCATTGAGTTCAATGAACACTGTGCAGGTTCATTGCAGAGCCACTAAGTTGGCCTGTTTGTGGGTGGCTCACATGGAACTTGTAAACATGTGGAATCAGCTAAAATGGTGACCTACCTTCATGTGAGGT
Organism: Hermodice carunculata; assembly: GCA_964020975.1. Classification (NCBI taxonomy): domain Eukaryota; kingdom Metazoa; phylum Annelida; class Polychaeta; order Eunicida; family Amphinomidae; genus Hermodice; species Hermodice carunculata. The sequence goes on along the minus strand of OZ026621.1, from coordinate 530,286 downwards.
GACCCAGGCAGATCTCAAATTGCACTGTGATGTATGACTAATTAGTAAACTCTGAAACAAAGTAGAGATTTCTTTGTGTTTATATAAAGCAGATCATTTTCTGACTGAGGGAAAAAGAGAGAATTCTGAAGGATCTGACAGAACCTATGTGTTGTCATCAAGCCATTGGGACTGTGAGCCATTGTTTAGGTTGTACCTGTGGAGTGTGGACAGTGTCATGAGTGGACTTGTATACTTGTTGCTACCTCTTTACACTTTGTACCTGTGGAGTGTGTACATTATCTTATAGTGGACTTGTTTATTGTACCACATTAGAACCAAACCATACCTCTGTGGGATTTGTACTAGATCATTTTGCACCTATTGTAGGACTTGGAATTGCGGGACAGTACCTATGGATAATCTCACCAGGGATAAGGATTTACCTAAGACTGTTTGACTGTTAAATTACCAGTGGAGATAAGTTTACCTACTTTGTACTGAATTTGATTGTTAATATATTCTTATTGTTAAAGTTGTATCATTGCTGTCATTCTTTGTTGAGTTCTGCTCATATTTAAACAGCGGGCATCGTAATATGCATTTTTTTAGAACAGCCAATGGGCGTGACCTCCAAAATTGGACATAACATGCACATAGTGCAAAGCAAATGCAAGGAAAGTAGAGTTAAAAGTGTCTGTGTTCTAGAAATGCAATTTCAAAGCTAAACGGCCACCATCTTAAAACTGCTCGATAGCGCATAAAAAGGAAGACTGCATCATATACATCTGTACTTCTTTTACTTGATAGAAGTGGATGATAGTGACAAGTTCTTGGGACACACATTTATCAAAGGCACTCAAACTTACCATATAGTTTTAGTGAAGTCTATGTTGTTTGGCGCATAAAGTTTAAAAGGTACAGGTCATGGTGCACTTCTTCTAGGAGAAACTATCTCTGTTGGTATTATTGTCTAACACAGAATGTAAAATTTCTATTTCAGTTGAGGTACAACACAATGTTTTATAATTGACCAAAGGTGTATGATCAATGGAAATTTTCTTTTGTAGAATTCTGCAGTTTTAAACATAGGATGCTGCAACTATTGCTTTATTGGTTTATCTAGTAATCAAGAGCATTGTCCTTCGCACCCAAAAGATTCTTGCAATAGTGATCATGCAACTGTATGTTTTAAGATGCTTGGTTATCAAGTTCTTGAAATATTGCATGCAAAACGTTGAGACAGAATACCGGTTTGAAATTAGGTCAAGGTCATTGTCCCGTGAACTTGATGTTGACTTTAACCAGAGTTATCAATTAAATTTCTTCATACCAGCTTATCAAATTGTTGACGTATTGCATACAAGAAATTTTAATGAGAAATGACCCTGCTAATCTTGGGATTTTTTCAAGAGCATTGTTGTTTAAACTCAACATAGACTTTTATGAGGGTAACCAACCATAAACGTTCACTGATAATGGCTTATCTGCTTCTCGAAATATCCTGCACAAAAAACTGTTAAAGGTTCATGATCCTAGCTTATCTTGTTCTTGAGATATTGTGAGCCAGAAATTTAGAGACAACTGACCTGGTGACTTTAAACTTGGGTGAATGTCATTGTCCTTTAAACTTGAAGTAGACTCTTACAACGGAAATGAACTGTAATAGTTTCTCGATCCCAGCCCGCCTGTTTTTTGTTTTTCGTTGTATTTTTTTCCCCTGTTTTTTATTCTTTTTTTTTTAATTTCTTTTTATTTATTTATTTTTTTTTTTTTTTTGCTTTTTTTTTTTTTTCTTTTCTTTTTTTGAGACATCATGTACAAGAAATTTACACAGACAGACAGATGCACAGACATAGGCTATAGCAATATCCCAATCCTTTAAAGGTAGTAGGGGAGTAAAAATTATTAAATAATTGCAACCTTAACCTCAAAACATGTCTGGGACATATCGGATCAAGTCGAATCATATGTTGCAGAATCTGTTTCATTCTGGGGGTATACTGAAGATATCAATAGGAATTACCAGCTTGTTTAAAAACATATAGCCTAACGATTCTATAGCTGTGTCTACATTTAGAGAATGCAAAACACATCTACCATTGGAGTTTTATAATAACAACAATCATTATATGATGTCAATATCTACTTTTAAATATGCAATTCAATTCATAATCAGTCAAGGGGTAATTATTTTCCTGTATAACGCTGGTTTGGGTCAGGTGTGTTTGATGCATTTCCGACTGGAGTGAAGAACCCGTTATATCTCATATCTGACACCACAAACAATGGTACTGTTTTACTGCAGTTACGAGTGCACACGGATCATATTTCATCTCGACGGATCATGAAATGCTTTTATTATATCTAATTATATTTGTGTGCTAAAACAGACATATTGTTTACCAATGAAGTTGTATTTGTTATGGTGATGGTGTAGCAACACAGACATATTGGTTTTCCGTGAATTCTTTCTTCCTTCCTTCTGTCTTTCATTTTTTCTTTCTTGCTTACAGTCAATTAGGCCTGGATATATCTTGGATAATATTCTTCCAAAAAGCACCATACTTGTCACGGTGATTGACCCGGTAGTAAAGTTGTGCACCTAGCTTCGGATGTCCTTGGTATTAATAATTGTAAAATTAGGGGCAATTATAGTTTTTAACAATTCTTAATATCTTCAAGATTATTACAGATGGACGCAAAATTCCAAACTATGCAGATGGGTTTTGTGACATGTGTCAATCTGATGGACAGTCAACAAAAGTTGTAAAATCTTCAATCATGCAAATTAGCACATTGTCAAAATTAAAGAGTTGAACATGTATAAAACTGTAATAGATAGAGGTGCCATTCTAACTTTAGTTGACAGGTTTTTGATGATCTGCATCACAGGTCCAATGAACAAAATGTGTAGGATTTTATTATATGCAAATCAGGTGAATACGCAAAATATGAATCTTGAGTAGTTTAAAAAGTATTACAGAGAGAGGTACCATTCTAACTTCAATTTACTGGTTTGTGACAAAACCACACCCCATGAAGCATAAACCAAATTTCAATGAAGCGAATTCACAAAATGTAAATTTTGAATATTTTGAGATGCCAATCCAACTTCAATTTAAAGTTTTGCGACATCCAATGAACCATGAAACAAAATTTTAATTATTACGAATCAGGTGATTACACAAAATACAAATCTCTTCAAAACTATCATAGATAGAGGTGCCAGCTTCAATTTATAGGTTTGTGACTTGGTATTTTAATTATGCAAATGAGGCAAATACACAAGAGTTAAATTTTGAATAGCTTCTAAACTATTATAGACAGATACTAATACACTAACGTGTGTCACCTCCAGAATAGAAGCATGTTTATACCACAATAAAAAGCAGCATTACTCAAACCTGCTACTTAGAATTTGTTCACGTTTTAGGCCGATGTGAAAGAGTTGCTTTTTAGTATTACCAGATTAACCATGAAAGACTCATATCAATACCTGGAGTAAATCTTTGAATATGGTTAGACATAGTGTTGACAGGAAGAATACCCACTTCACACAGTGTTTTAAGGGCATAGTGATGGCTTGTCTCAAGTCAGGATGCATTCAAATCTGTGTCCATAAAGGATGCCCACTTGTAGTAGCAGGTGCTATGCATTCTATATATTCACATTCCGCATTAAAATCATATTTAATCCTTCAGTGTCAATCACATCTACTGGTGACCAACTAAACTCAAACTAGTCTGGCTTATCAATAGGATCTCAGATTCGTATTCCTCATAAAACCCTTTTATGCATTACCAGCATGCCTATAGATCCAGAGACAAAATATCACAAGTGAACAGCTTTTGTCGGCGCACATTTGGCGCAATACGCCCAGTGCGCACCTAGAAAAGCTGTTGACTCAGTAGAAAATTTTGGGACTTAAAGAGTAAAGAGACTGCATGCCTGTCCATATTTTTAGAGAAAGTAGGATGACTCAACTGAAGTTGGCAGTTTTTCAAAGCGCACAAATTTTTCATATTTTTAGACAAAGTATGATGTCTCAACTGAAGTTGACAGCTTTCAGAGGGTACAAATTAAAGCTCTCGACTCACGTCCACCTAAAGGATATGAAAAATATTGTGGTTCCTGTCTTTCATTATTACACTTTTTTCCATGAGTTCTTTCTTTCTTCTTCCAAATCTTGTCCAAATGGTTTCTCAGACAATGCTGTATTTAAAAAAAAATTGCAGGGATGTTGTCCTGCAAGTGACATTGTGCGAACAATTTCAGTTTGAAAAGCTCCATGTCCAACATTTTATTTAGAGACACTTACACACAGAAACTCCAAACTTGGCACGATTGTTCCTCCATACATAAGGTCGGGTCTTTTGTAAGAAGGCGTGACAGCTTTAACAATTATGCAAATTAGGGTCATTTGAAAATTTAAATGTTGAATATATCTTCAAAAGTATTATAGATAGAGGTGCCATTCCAACTTCAATTTATAGGTGTGTGTTGTAGGTGCATCCAAGGAACCAAAACAAAAGTCATAGAATTTTAATTTGTGCTAATTAGGGACATTTACTAAGTATAAATGTTGATATATTATACCTGTTACAGGTATATGTGTCGTTTCAACTTCAATTTATAGGCTTATGCTGCAAGCATATCCAACGGACAACAAGCAAAAGTTGTAGAATTTTAATTGATGTGAAGAAGAGTCACATCAGAAAGGTATATTTTGTTTTATATCTTCAAAACTGTCATGGTATACGTACTATTCCGACTTCAGTTCATGGGTTTGTGCCGTAGGTGCATCCAATGAGCCACAAGCAAAAGTTGTAGTATCTAAATTTATGCAAATTTTGAAGACATACAGACTGTTTGGAAACAAAACAAACAGGCCTTGTTGGGTGACTCTCCTGTAATTTGTAAACAATTAAAATAAGCTAGATTGGTGACCTACATTCATATGGGGGAAGGCCTTATGTAGTCGACACAGGTCTCAGTGAATTTGGATATGTGACTAATTAGAAAGTTGTAGAATACTAGTGAGAGTTCTAAGCCTAGATATATAAAGTAGCTCCCTTCCTGAATGACGAGGCGAGGAGAATTCTTAAATCTGGCAGGAACTTTGTGACCTCAAGCCAGTGGCACTGTGTGCTATTGTCATTGCCAAGGAGATATTCATTATGTCTGTGTGCCAACACAGACATACTGTTTTTCTAGGAATTCTTTCTTTCTTTCTCTCATTCTTCTTTCTTTCTTTAAAGGCAAATTTGTCCGACATTTCATTTGAAAAGTATAACACGTAGAAACTCCAAACTTGGCACAATTATACTTCTATAGATACAGTCTGGCCTTTTTACAATGATAGGTAATGCTTTTTAAAATTATGCAAATGAGGGCTAATTAAACTTTTATATCTTCAATATCTTATATACAGTCCATTCCACCTAACTTGAGCTCTGGGGGCCGTCTCATTAGTTGTGACCACAGTGCCAGTGGGCCCAACAGCCTATCACTGACCTCTTTGCCCTGCCACTCAACCCGGCTGCTATAATTAGTGGTGTTTGTAAACAGGGTGCTGCTGTAGACATTTACATGGGTTTTATTTTCACCTTTGTGGCATCAAATAATGGGATTTTTTTACAAAATAATCCTGCTTAAGGGACACCATTTTACTGTGGAGCTGGCCCTGCTATGTGTCTGCCACCCCACCAAACACACATGACCAGTGACAGTGAATGATTGGTATCAAATGGCCAGCTTATTCCAAAGTCCTGGCAAGTGTAACCACATCAAAATAAACCCTACCCTTTCCTCCTTAAGTTTATTTGTATTTCATTACCCCCAATAGATATACCTTATAATCCAGAGCCTTTATCAACATCGTAAGACCTGTGGGACATTTTTACAGGGGTGTCACATCTCAATTAAACTGCAAACAAGCCAAAATCCTGGTATATATTTTACAAGAAGTGACATCAAAATGACCCTTTGAAAATGCGGCATCCCTTGACTCATTCAGGACAGAAATCTTCATTTACTGTCAGTAAAATTTGTATCAAAGGGATATACTGAGTATTCTTATCTTTTAAATGAGGGGGTTCTGATTTAAAATTTCTGACAATCATAATAGAATATAATATCTGCTCATGATTTGTGATATTCTGACCTTTTTCATTTGTTTCACACATTGTATTAGCAATGCAAATTTGAAAGAATAAGCATCGAGCATATCCTTTGGGTCCATCACTTAATGAGTTAATTTTGTCATGTAAACATTGGCTGCATTGATTGAATAGCTATATCTGTTTGGTAATTTAATTATAGGTTAATGTTTTCTTTCTGGACACCAGTCAGTTCAGTGGCTCTTAAAGAAAACATTTTGGGCCACATTCTTTATATACAATTACACAGTCCTGGAAATGCTCAAGATCCCTGCTCATGCATTCTATAATTATGTCTGTGTGCCAACACAGACATACTGTTCTTTCTTTCTTTCTTTCTTTCTTTCTTTCTTTCTTTCTTTCTTTCTTTCTTTTTTCTTTCTTTCTTTCTTTCCAGGTAAATTTGTCCAACATTTCATTTGAAAAGTATTACACGTAGAAACTCGAAACGTGGCAAAATTATACTTCTATGGATGAAGTCTGGCCTTTTTATAATGAGAGGTCATGCTTTTCAAAATTATGCAAATGAAGGCTAATTAAAGTTTTAAATCTTCAATATCTTATGCACTATAGTAGATGTGGTTCCAAGTGTATAGGAGTTCGATCATAGCAAGGTAAAGGTCATCTCAAATGTCAAGGTCATGTCTAGGTCAAAGGTCAATTTTAAGCCAAAATGTCATTTTGAGGTCAAGGTTCCCTTCAGGTAGAGGTCATCTCAAGGTCAAACGTCATTTCAAGGTCAAAGGTCATTTTTGGTGGTGGCTAGCCATAACTTGGTCAATTTTTATCCAATTTTGATCATGTTGGGCTCAAATTGTAGCTATTGTACACTGCACATTTTTTAAGCTTACTTGTGACTTCTAATGGTCAAAGGTCAAGGTCATTTGACCTTTGAAAGTTTCATTCAGTCATAACCTGGCCAATTTCCATCCAATTCTAATCATGTTGGACTCAAATTGTAGATATTGCAACACTGTGCGTTTTTATAAGAACATGTCATCTCAAAAGGGCAAAGGTCAAGGTTATTTGGCCCTTTGAAAGTTTCATCTTGTCATAACTTGGTCAATTTTAATCCGATTTGCTTCTTGTTGGGCTTAAATTGTGGGCATTGTAACGCTGTGCACTTTACATGTGAACTGTTTAGGTCAAAGGTCAAGGGCATTTGGACTTTGAAATTTGCATCCAGCCATACGCTTAATGTGATGTAAAGTACCAAGGGATAAAAGTTGTACCATTTAATATTAACAACTTTTGAAGGCACACAGACAGATTTGCTTTGAAGCAAATCTTCTTTTCTAGTTTAAACTTTGTACCTGTGGTGTGTGGACAGGTATATTTGGTGTAAACCATAACACATTGGAACCAAACTGAACTTCTGTCGGATTTGGATCAGCACTGCGCATTTCAGTACCACATTGGAACCAAACCCTAACTCTGTGGGATTTGTACCAGGCTATTTGACACCTCCCAAAGGAACTGTGGGACAGTAACTGTGGATAATGTCTCACTAGGGTTTAGGATTTACCTACAGACTGTTTTACCATATATATTGTCATAGGAATAGACTATTTCTATTTCTCCTGTTGGTTGAGACACCATTACGTGTCATGCTACAAACACGTACATCCACTGCTTTTGCTGTCTCAAAGTCACTGGACGTGGTCTAGGCCTTGCGTGCAGCCAGTCCTGACCTCTTGAACAATGCAAGTGTGACGTGAGGCAACATCAACTACTTTCAGCCAATCACATTCCAGGATTAAATACCATTTATGTATATAGGTTAGACAGGGACAGGTTAGTTTATGGAGAGTAAAGAGTTTGGACTGCGGAATAGGGTAATGACTACTAGGAAGCCGTTCTGGTCAAAAAGACACAAATACAATACACTATTGGATAGCACCCACCTTCATTCACTGGAAACATGACAGATGGGCTCTTTTGGATAACTTGGTTAGGATCAGACTGATATGTGGATCTTGAATCATTGACACTAATACTTGCACAGGTGCACATGACAAAACAGTCATAGTCTTTGAATTCGGCCTACACATGGGTCTATCGACCTGTCCACAACAATATACGCCTCGGCCTTCAGCCTCGGTGTATATTGGTGTGGACAGCTCAAACGACCCATGTATAGACCTCATCCAAAGACTATAATTGTATGATATCAGCACAGCTAAGTGTACAATTTCATTTACATACTTTGTACTGATGTTTTATTGTTAGTAGAATGTTACTGTTAAAGTTATATCATCATTGTCAATCTTTGTTGAGTGCTACTACGATCTAGAATATTCAAGTATGTGGGCATCGTTACAAATATGAATGTGTGATTTGAATGCTCCGTTGCCTCATGGTTCCTAGGAAAAAACAGACAAGTGACCACAAGGGAAGATTTTGGTTCCAGTTGACAGTACTTTTTGGGTGATCGCCTGATGGTGCTGTAGTCATCTTAAACCTCGAAGTAGGGGAACCAAGAGTACAATATAAATCAAATCTATTGCCTAGAGGAAAACAGTCATGACTATGGGAATAATTCGGCATCACTGCTATTTTGGAAAAGCGATACTTTTCCCTCACCAGATGATGATGCACGTACCTTACAACTGTAACCAAAGAGTGGTTCAGCGATGCTCTCTTTTGAGAAGGCAATAATATATCCTAAATCAGTTTGCGCTGCTTTTTTTTTAATAACTTAAACTAAAGCTTTCCCTCTCGACCAAATATCTTGCACACAACGCCATCTGGTGATGAAATAATAACTCCTCGTCTCACGTCAGTTGGTGAAGGAACCCGAGCGGGAGCAGGAATGAACGGTACTATCAGGGTACTATCATACAAATATGCCTGCTTTCCTGAAACATGCCATCTACAGGTTCCGGTTATAATGGGTTACATCAACGTAAAAACAATGAAGTAGACATCACTTAAATTCCTGTGGTTTAAAAGGGTGTGGTTGTGTTCAGTGGAAACAGCATCCAGTAATCATACATTCTTGATGAATCCTATCCAAGTGACAAGTAACAAAGCAAAGGACGGACAGAAATGTAAAGACAATTATAGGAATGTAGCTGGGAAGTTGTTGTTGGTGCTGCAAACTGGATTCCTTCTCCAAGCTGGTAGGGAAGTACATGTATATCTTTGACGCTGCTTAATCAAGTTCCTCGTTCACGCATACATAATAGAGGGTCAGCAACCCCTATTTTGAAGAGATCACCAATCAACTGCCTACAGCCCATCCTAATTATAGAATGAAAAATAGCAATTTTCCCTTTACCAGATAGTAAAGATTGTTACGCTTAGGTTGGGCTTGCAAGCGTGTCCCAACCTATCTAAAGAGTAGTTTTTTTTCAAAGCTTATATGTACAGGTGCACCTTCTATACATCCATCTCAAACTAGCATATTCTACACATGGAAGTACGAATAAAAAATAGGCGATTATAACGACCATCTGTTTAGTTTATATTATAAACGTTCAATGATTCCAGCTAATTCTTAGCTCAGCTGACGTGTCAGTAGCTTAGCTTATCGTAGGGTACATCGTCAACAATCGCTTTCTCCAAAACCGTCAGCCAAATTCACTTCAAACATGGTAGCAATGTGCCTTGGGTGGGTCTCTACCAAGTTTGTTCAAATGGCCATGCTCTAATGATTTTTTTAAAATTTTTTATGATTTCTTTTTTTGCTTTTTGTTCTTTTTTGGGTGAAACTTAGTGGATATGATCCACGTGGAAGGGTCAAACAAAGTTGTTCACTGGGTAGCAAGCCTGCGGATTCCTAATTTTTATTTTTATTTGTTTATATATATACATTAAATTCGGGTACTTATCGGTAATTTCACCTTTCCTATTGTTAACTACCAAAGTCAATCAGCATTCTAATGCTAATTCATATTTTGGACTTCTCCAAAACCGTCTTCCAGACTGACTTCGAACTTCGTGGCAATGTATCATTGGTAGGTCTCTAGCAGCTTTGTTCAAATGGACACACTCCATTGATTTTTTGATTTTTTATTTTTTTTATTTTTTTGTTTTGGGGGGCGGGGGGAGGGGGCAAATCTTAAAAATTCTTCTTGTCCGAAACTGCTCACCCGATTGCTTTGATATCACACCGGGACACTCCTAGAGACTGCTAGTTCCGAATTTGTTCAGCAGGTAGCGGTGCAATTTTATTTTAATTTTATATGGGTTTTTTATGTTTGTTTGTGTGTTTTCGGTATACTTTAGACTTCCTCTCTAGAACCGTCATTCACATGGAAGTGAAACTTGGTGGATATTTCTCTTGTGGAAGGGTCAAAGTTGTCCACAGGGTGGAATTGTTGTGGATTCCTGAGTCCTAACGACTTTTTTCAATTCAGATACATATTGGTAAATGCACCTCTCCTATACATTACTTTTTTAGTCAATGGCCAGTCTAAAGCAAATTCACATTTTTGACTTTTTCTCCAAAACCGTCATCCAGATTGACTTAAACTTGGAAGCAATGCATCACGGGTGGGTTTCTACCAGATTTGTGAAATGGTCATGCTGCATTGATTTTTGGATGTTGAATGAATTGCTTCATTTGTTTTTTTTTTTTTTCTTTTCTTTTCTTTTTTTTTTTTTTTTTTTTTTTTTTTTCTTTTCTTTTTTTTTTTTTTGTTTTTCTTTGTTTTTTTTTTGTTTTTTTTGTTTCTTTTTTTTTCCTTTTTTGTTTTTGTTTTTGTTTTTTATTTCTTTTTTCTTTTTTTCTTTTTTTTGGCAAATCTAAATATCGCAAGGGTATAATTATGTACATGTCAGTTGAGCACGGGACAGTCACAGTTCTTCAGTTTTAGATTTAGCGACAATACGATCAATGTGAGTTGATCAAGAGAGATCTCAAGAGAACCAGAGACCCAATTGTTTACGTACAGTTATGTTTTGAAGACTACTATTATTTTATGTCAAAATAGGATAATATCCAATATTAATTTTCTTACTTCCATTGACTTGGTATTGTAAGTCATTGCTCAGACCATTGTGATAATGATAACAGGTCCTGATTTAGTGTCTCAACTGTTTGGACAGGACCATTTACTGTAATGTATAATGTTGTGTCATCTGCAAAAGGTAGAATTTCATATTTCACAGTCTCCACAATATTATTTACATAAACAAAAAACAACAATGGTTCTAAAACTGAACCTTGTAATTAATTTAACAAGTGGTCCTGTGATTATTGTAATTTAATTCAACTTATCTTATTTTCTGAGGGTGTAAATGTGCAAATTCTGACTGTGTTTTTGTAATTTTTGAATTCTCTAAAAAGTCCATTCGCCATTGGATTCAAATTTAGTGAGAACGGGCTATTCACACAGTCCTCTTATTATGAGAATGCCCAGTTAATGAAAAAGGTCTGTTGGCATCGGCCAAAGGTAAGATACCACAAATCTGTGCAACTTCCTATCATTAACATGATGATGGGATCGCATCATTATTTTAGATATGTTCAGTGTAACATTTATCTTGCTCTGCATGACGAGAGGTTTCATAATGCATCCATATACTGTCAGCATTTACAGGACGGACTTGACAAGCACTCTTTGTGCAGTCACCTTCAACTACGAGGAATGTCCCAAATGCTGTAGCAGTGACTCAATTATTTTAATTCATTTATTACTTTTGCAGTTTTCAGTTCAGCTGACCTGCCAGTCAAGTTAAGCCATTAGGATGGCCAGTCGTCCAATTATCTATCAAAAATTCATATTTTCAACATCTTCTCCAAAACCCTCACCCAAATTCACCTCAAACATGGCCGGGATGTACCTTGGGTGAGTCAGTACCACGTTTGTTCAAACGGCAACGCTCTGGTGGGTTTGTTTTTTGTTTGTTTCTTTTTTTTTTTTTTTTTTGTTTGTTTGTTTGTTTGTTTGTTTTTTTACTTGGGTTTTTTTTTTTGGACAAATAAAAATAATTCTCCGGAACATCTCACCCAATTGCTTTGATATCTCACAGGAACTTCATAGTTCTTAATTTGTACACCATGTGGCACTGCAATTTTTCTACTTTTAAAAACCTTTTTTTGTTTGTTGTTCCTATCTTTTAACTTCTCTAGAAACGTGTCACTTAGATTAAGCAAAGACTTGGTGGATATTTCCTTGTGGAATGGTCTTTTTCTCTGACACCATCAACCAGATTCACTTCAAACTAGCAAGCAATGTACCTTGGTTGGGTCTCTACCAAGTTTGTTCAAATGGTCATGCTCCCATGTATTTTGCAATTTTTAAGAAATCTTTTGTCCCTTTTTTGTGGTAAATCTTGAGAAATATTCTCCAAAACCACACACTCAATTACTTTTATACGACATGTAAACCCGCCAAGATATTTGTAGTTCTTTATTTGATCACCAGGTTTTAACAAGGTTTTATTCTTGTATGGATTGTATATAAAGAGTAGGTAGTTATAGCTGCTCAGGTTTTTATGTTTATTTCTATTATGGTATTATGAAACCACATGAATACATGAGGCACCCTGTACACCCAAGGCTATGTAAAAGAGAATATAGTTCAGTGGTACATTCACAGTTATCTTTTCAGTAGGAAAACACACAAGGTTAGGAATTGCATGAAATAGTAAAAACAAATGAGGCGGTAGTGTGTATTAGACCTCGCCTCTGCAGGCGGCAGTGTGTACCAGACCTCGCCTGCTACATGCACAAAGTTTGACAGTGGTAGTGCATATTAGACCTTGCTTGTCTCATACACACAAAGTTAATATATGATGCTAAAATTCAGCATCATGTCACCATGACAGTCAACATAAGCATTATTATTATGGACACACAAATGTAGTTAAGTCACTAGATAAGGCTTAGTTAAGGTTTTCATTCTTTTATATTGAACACTCGTAAGTTGAATTACCACACCTTTCTAAGTATTGAAGTAACTTGCTCATTAAGTAATTCAAACTCAACATTTCATACATATTTTTTTTGAAGTTCTATTAAGATTATACTAAGACATGAGGACATGTCCTTTTCCCATAGGGAGGGGCAATTGTTGTAGAGTTGCAATCTTTAACTTAAAGTCACACCATAAGACTGGATGTGTAAAAATGCATTCAAGTCAATGACCGTATTTCACTGTTTTACTTTTGTGTGGTATATTTCTAGTCAAAGGTTGATAGCTTGTTTATATTTATTTCAAAGTAAGAGATAACTAAGTTATTAGAATACATAGAAATAAACTATAAATAATATTGGAACAAAGGGGTGACAGCTATGTCAATGTCGGGTTTAAGAGGTGTCATACACACCAGTAATATTTTGCCATACCAGGCAAGGGTTATTGCAGCTTGTCAAACTGGCTGGTAACCTCCTGCATGGCATCCCCATGTTTAGGATAAACGTTCATTGTTTTACTGGGGCTAATGATTCATTGTTATAGTAGCTGACCAGGCATGGCTAGTAACCACTAGCCAGTGCCTGATTGGCTACTGTGGTTAGTGACCAGTACACAATTGTTTATTCTTCATATGTGGAAACCCCACCCCTGTTATTATGTTTGGCATTTAGATTGACATGAACAGTTAATTTGAAAGTTATTTGGTTCAAGAGTTTTTGGTGCATTGTGGGAACAGTTTCTGTCTGGTTTAAGAGTATGTATTGCATGCTGGGATATGTTTAGCCTGACTTGTAAATTTATTGGTTAAATGGCATTCCTCTCACTTAACAACCTTATAGCGCTAAGCGAGATGGAACAAAACTCCTTGTACGTTTAGTTGTCATGGATTAAAAGTTTTGGAAGTTGAAGTCAACACATCGACTCTGTCTTCACTACATCAGTCTTCATTCAGCTTCAGAACAACTGCAACGCCATGCTTCAAGGCCAAGGGTTACAAGGTGATTTTCTACGTATTTTGCGTGCGATCGGCATTTTGCTTTGCGTAATTGACTATATTGCGTCGCTTCAAACATTGGGTCTGGTAAACATGATGCTGCAAATCCAGCATGAAAACACATGATGATAATAATAATAAGAAGAAGAAGATTATTATTATTATTATTATTATTATTATTATTATTATTATTATTATTATTATTATTATTATTATTATTATTATTATTATTATTATTATTAATTTGTTACCAGTTTACAGCATCAGCATAATCTGGAGGTACAGTACAGGGAGAAACCTCATGCACATGCAACACAATTGAACTGCAGACAAAGCCACATTCTCTTGCTCCATTCATGCATGCAGTTCATGAATGGAATTTCAACAGCAAGTTGACTAGCGCACAATACAAGTTTGACTTGAGTGTTTCCTCATACAAAGTTATGGCATATTGTGGACACATTTTTACCTTCTTGTGAAATAACACTTGAAGGTGTGGGATACTTAGAATTTTTTAATACACTTGTGCCTGGAGGGACTTGGTGTACTCTTGGACTTATTATACTTACTCCATTATATCAACTTCTTGTGAACGAACACTTGCAGGTGTGGGATACTTCGAATTGAGAAGACCTTTGTGCAAGGAGAGACATGGTGTATTCTTTCACAGGTTATCCCTAATCATTTTTCCGCTTATCTTATTTTTAGGCTTGGATTTACTTTAGAAAAAAAATGTTTTTCAAAATTCAGTACAATTTTCTTAGTCACACAAACCTGAAGTCAATTGTAAATACAGCATAATAAGTACAAGGTAAGTTGATTTCAGTGTTGCATTTTTGGGGGCATTTCAAGATTAGATACAGTTCACTTCCACGTCTTCAGCAGGGCAGCAAAAACAGTATTTATCAAATCTTGGTCTGTGGATGAACTAAACTCTATCCCAGGAATTGGTGAGGTTAGGGCTCAACAGGTAATACACCTTAGGGAAGAAGAGCAATCAGCAGGCGTTAATATTACCATTACGGACTTATTCAAACTGCACCCTGGTGAACCTTTTTGGAATGAACTATTAGAAAAGGAAACAGTTACCTTTTAAACACCAAGGCCCGTATGCATAAAGGTGGTTTAAGTGTGGTTTAGCTTATTCCAGGGAACAACCATGGTGTAAAGCCTAATTCGTATGCATAAAGGTGCTGCAAAGTTACCCCTGGTGTAAAGTTACACCTGGTTTAAGAATCCGTATGCAAGAAGGAAGTATAGCTTAATCCATGGTGTAAATGGCCTTAAACTACCCTAGATATCTAAACCTGGCAGGGGGATAGTTTAACGGAGGTGTAAGTCCCAGTGGAAGTCTATTTCCTTGTATACGAGGGACCTGTTATGATATGTAACGTAAATACTTATAACACTGTACATTAAGTGAGTGTTCATATATGATAAAATGTCTAATAGTGATACCAACAGTACGAAAGATCAGCTCCATTTCACATGCCTTGTGCTGTTACCATTAATAAACAAAATTGTACTGTGTGTACATTAGTGAAACTTGCTAAATGTACGCACTATCTAAATATTAAATGTGTTTTCTCCACTGCAAACCTATACATGAAAATACTGTTATTACAGAAATCCACACTGTATCCATTACTAGTATGAAAAACAATGACTGACAGTTTGCGTAAAACTAAATGTTTTATTGCCTGCAAAGCAAACCAAGTTCCTTCTTACTACACTTGGAAACCATGTATGTCTTAATCAAATACATAGAAAAACAAACGTCAATAAATGTTACCCTTTATTGGTCAATGAAGCCGCCCATGGAAAACCAGAGATAAAACCTTTAGAATTATATTATTTGGCCTAAAGACTCTGGGAACCTGTGTTTGGCGCATGTAACGTTAACCTCGGGAGTGAGATGCCGAACACCACCTCAAATAATAATAATAATAATAATAATAATAATAATAATAATAATAATAATAATAATAATAATAATAATAACGACGCCTGGCGTGTAGATGGTGTTCTTGTAGTCTATTACGGACTGTCTGGGCAGATATTCTGTTATTGGTTCTGCCAGGTGTCTGTTGTGCAGTTCTAGTGGCCGGTCGAGTTCTGTTCCACAGATGTGACACCCTGATGTGTCTGTCTTGTGCAGGTGTGGTTTCTCTTGGTCTCCCAGGACGCTGTCTATCAGCTGTGGCCCCAGTCTCCTGGAATCTCGTAGCAAGTCTGGATATAGTGGATTTGTGGACTTGCAGTCTTCTTGCCACCTCTGCTGCAGATAAACCAGCCTGTAGCGTGCCAATTCCTCTCTCCCGATCTACTGTTGATAATCGACCCATAGTTCTTGGAATACTGTGCCAAATGAATCCCATGCTGCCCTTTTATTGTCCGTCAGGGACCACACCCAACCAGTAAAGGTGCGAATGTTTTAGTCATGTGGGTAACACTGAATCCTGCAGTTGTCCTTGATTCAGCACAACCACCAAACTTTGAAAGCCTCATATCCTCGCACACAGTTACGCTTGGGCTGATTTCAATGTGGCCTTTTCCTGTCCCAGAATCAAAGACTTGGCAACCTTAATTTCAGGTGTCAGAGACTTGCGTAAAATAGCCTGCTGTAGTCACTCTTGATTCATGACAATGACCCCAAGGCAATGTCAGGGTCCACGACCTTGAGGTCACACTACTTGGTGCATTATTTTAGACTGATTTAACAATGGTTCGTATATTTCTGAACTTTACATACAGTTCCAATGTGAAAATAAACCCAAATGAAAAAGTTGCGTTATTTGTTTGGTTCAGTATATATATATATATATATATATATATATATATATATATATATATATATATATATATATATATATATATATATATATACATATATATATATAGTCATCTTTTACAAATCATTAAAACTCGCACTATTCCACAGGCCACAATCAAATGGTCAAGGGGAGAAATACAATCGTGTTTTGCTACAAATGATCAGGTGTACCTTGGAAGGAGCTCAAAAGGATTGGAATGTTTATCTACCCCAATTGGCTGCAGCAATTAGATCCATGGTAAACCAAAGTACAGGTTATTCAGCAAACATGATGCTGCTGGGTAGGAAGGTGACAAAACCAGTTGATCTGATTTATGGTACTGCCCAAGATAGAGCAGTCAGCCCAGTGGAGTTTGTTAAAAAATACTGGAAGATTGCATCATAAAAGTTCATTAAGTGGCCAGGAAACAATTAAGGTCCACACGAATGAGGCAGAAAAGAGACTATGATGTAAAATTGGCTCAACACAAATATGAAATCAGAGATCTGGTGTATAAACTGGAGGCTGCATGTAAACCAGGACAAATCTGCAAGCTAAGTAGCATGCGATCAGGCCCATATTTGGTTACTGAAGTTATTTGTCCTGTGTTGTATCGAATCAAAGGCAGAAGAAAAGAAATGGTTACTCATCATGACAGAATTAAAATTTGTAATGACAGGCATGTCCCATTCTGGCTGCAGCGAATGAGACACCATTACTGGCTTTAGATACGACAATAATCTATGATGAGGAAGAAATGGATCAGGAAGAAATGAAACATCTGGGAGATCCAATAGATGTCTGTGGGTTATTTAAAAACAGTATCCCAAAATCATCAGACACGCCATCATCAGATGATGACAATATGATACAGCATACATGTAGTCAAAACCCTGTAAATGATCACCAGTAGGTCAATCTACACAGCAGTCCAATGAAACAAGCCAACCTTATCAGTCCTCACAGCAAAGACCCCAACAGGCACAGATTAATCATACTCCCCAGAGAACCAGAAAAGGTCTAAGAGTACAAAAACCCATATATCTGACAGATTTTACAATTGGTAGAATTTGATGGCGTTTAAAAATTGTATAGAATTATATCAACATTTTAGTGTAGTTTCCTGAAACAGTTGGTCAACAAAAAGGATGGTTGTATCTATTCTTAAGACCCATGTTTTAGAGTAAACATTGTTTTCATATATTCTTGTTCATCTCAACAGTATTTATATATTTGATTTTTAAGGATGGGTTTGCCTATTCTTGAGGTCAAATATAAATAATATAACCTACAATTATGTACATAAACATTGATAATTAGTGGGGCGGGGGGGGGGGTGTGGGTGGAAATATTATAACTGAAGAATCAGAAAGTAAAACACAGGATGTGCTTGGGTTAAATATAAAATCAAACCGTCAGCAAACTAAAAATGCACGTTTCGCCACTGATATGACATTTTAGGTTTTAAATTTTGCACTGTTCAGAACAATCCATGCCGTGACCACTAGCATTAGCCGTGGCATCCATTGTGAACATATGAAGGTGTGGGCCCGACTCGGCCACTTGCTGATTGGACAATCAGGCCAATAACAGAATGCATAATTAATTAGGGGCCGGAAAAGTTCGGTACAAGTCGGTATGACAGGTCTTTTACCATGGTTTCTTTGCCCTGAGACAGCTTGTTGGCAGTGTGGCCATCACGAAGCCAAATAAAATGCCATACTAGCCCATATAAAAGAAAGTCACATTGAACAGGTACCAGAAATTGTATATAGGAGAAGCTGGCCATATTTAGTAAATGGAGGCACAAGACAGCATGACAAGTGATAAGAGGGTATCTCTGACATTTGGAATTCACCCAAAGGCAGCTACACTAGAAAGTCAAGTTTTATGTAGACTGGAGTCCCTGTTGCAAGAACAAAGGGTTGTGTCCATTGGTGAGCTGGGTTTGGATTACTCCACATATCCTCCTGACCATCTAAAAAAAGGTGCAGAAACAAATGCTTACGCAACTACTACATATGGCTGTCTCAACCAGACTGCCAATTGTGCTGCATATTGAACAGGAGAGTGCCATGGTGGATTGTTTGAACATTTTCAAGGAAACAGTGTTAAGCTTTCACCCCATACATTTCCACTGTTTTCTAGGTACACTACAGGAGGTCGATTTATGGATCAAGTTCATACCAAATACAGTGTTTGGCTTCACAGGGGCAATCACGAGAGATTAGGAGAGGGGCAGGATGGGAGAAGTTGTAAGAAGGTTACCCTTGGACAAGGTGGTCTTAGAAACAGACTCCCCATCCACACTTCCTTCTACTGTCATCAACACCAGAGATGCAAACACTAAAATGATCTGAGAAGCGGCAACTTTTATTGCCAGGCAGCAGAATCTTGCAGCGTCTATGGTAGTGGATGTGATGAGGAGAGTGGCAGCCAAGTTTTATAACATCTGGAGGATCCGATTAACCAGCACCATGTAGATAGGTTAGGGTGGGACGGTTTTGACTGTCCAGTTATTCGGTTAGTAAAGGTAACAGTCTGATTGATCTTCAACTTTCACGCCACCGGAAGTGAGATCCATACATTATATTGTTTGGTTAACAAAATAATTATGTGTAGACCTTAACGGTAAGGGATAACAGTACTATAAGGATTTTATGCAAGATGCATGAGGAAATGGTGCTGGTATATAACTTGGGGATATCCAATACGTCCTTACCTCCATAGCAGCGGTGACTGGGCGTTGATATTCTGTTGGCCCAGCGTCTGCCGTCCTTTCATGGAGTCACTTGTATTGCATGCGATGCTGCACATTGTGCCAATTGGTCAAACCAAGAGGAAGCACAAAGGCACATTGGGAAAGGATGCTGAACGGGCCAATTTTGTCTCTAGGCAATAAAACTGTTCAAGAGAAGGCGAGGCATAGTTTGGGATTGGCAAAGTGTGTATTCAAGTAGACATACGGTAGTGTTTAAACACCTGTGTTTGTGTACACTTAATTAACGGTGATCAGCAGACAGTGATAACAGCGGCTTGTCTTAGTGTATTCCGTAGAGTAGACCAACGTGAGTGTATTCAATCCAAGGCATGTCTTGGACATGATTTAACTCCTAGCACGCCAGTTTCGAGTGTAGGCCTAATCGAACAGCCTGTGTTGTTATTTACAAATTACATGCAGGCTCACGCATTTTATTAAAGAGAAACGTCAGTTCTTGCAGATTTTGTGTTAAAATTGAATGTTTTCCTTCTACGATGATTTAAATCAATGATCAGGCCGTTGTTTGTGACAATTGGATGATGTAACTTTGCAAAACTGCACAAAAGAGGCTGATTTCATCATGGCTGTCTCAATCTTTTTTTCGCCTACCCGCCATGTTCTGCACATCGTCAAAATGCTAAGAACCTTGTCCATTTTAAGAACAAGCTCCCCCAATGGCTGAAACAAAGGTATTTTAGGGGGACCCCCGCCAAAACTGCTCCTATTTCAAACAGATACGTTGTTGTTTTAGTAGGAAACTACGGAAGACGACCCTCCGGTATATTTTAGATCAGTCAGGGGGGCCGGAATTGATCACATGCTGTTCGCCGTCCAATTAAATGCGTCGTTTTTCTACCGATGATTCGTTCTGGAGTACTCCGTACCTTGTGTTATGAAGTCTTGCTTGAACGATGGGTGACATTTGTATAAATACAAGTGACGATTGCGGACAATTTATTGAAGCAAGAAACTAAATTTAATGCTGTAAATTGATCAGAATGATGACGAACATAAAATATATATTTTCGGCATTTCCTTAATGCTGGTGAAATTAAGTCCCCGATTTTGAAAATAAATACCGACTCAGTAAATACACTGCATTACTATGTTGATATGGCACTCACACATAAATACCTCCACTAAACCATTCTTTTTAGGAATGGGGATTTGTTCAAGTGGATATGTGCGTTTCTCATTTCAACTAGGCGACTGGGGCCAAAGGTTGCAGGTTCGAGTCCCACTCGTTCCAAACATAAAATATACTAACAGAGCAGAGGGTCCATTTTTTTTACAGAAAGAGAGTAAAATACGCCAGCCACAGGTTAACATGGGTCCGGTGAAAATACCGCTGCAGCATGTGTTGATTATGTTCACAGTTTATCAGTGACGGCGATAAAGTGCGTTTAACACAGTTACAAACAAAGTCTACCACTATAATTTTGTGACAATTACAACACACAACCAATCATAAGAAAAAATTAAAGAGGAACCATTGTTCGTGATGCTAACCAAGGACAATGCGCGGACTGGTACCCATGCAATTGAATTCACACAGGCTTGACCATATAGGTCAATTCGTGATTGAGATCGATATATTCACTTTGTTAGGGTGTAGGGCACGGGGTTTTGTTTAGAATAAAATTGACCAAGAAACCTGTAGAAATGTAGAGAAAGTCTTACTCAACAAAATTCATGTTGATCATTTTGCAAGAATTGCAAAAATAAACTGGAACAGAAGCTTTGCTTCAGAGCAAATCTGTGTGGGTCCCTTCAAAATGAGAACAGTTTGAAATGAGACACTTTGCCATTGTTCAACATAATCTAAATTTTCATGTATTAGCCTGATTTTTATAAATTAAAATGCTCAGCTTTGGTTCTTGGTTCAAAGGATGTGGCCATGTCCCAAGCTTATAAAGAGATATTTGAATGAAACTAGTATCTATAATAGTTTTGAAGCTATTCAACATTTTAATTTTGTGTATTTGCCTAATTTCCATGAACTATAAGCCTAGAAGAACTTTGGTTCATGGTGCATTGGATGCGGCTTTGCCACAAACCTATAAATTGAGGTTGGAATGGCATCTCTATGTACAATAGTTTTGGAGGTATTCTTTAAATTTTATGCCACTTATTAGCATAATTTGAAATTCTAAAACTTTACTGTCCATTAGATTGGCAAGTTTCACAAAGGTATAAATGCACATTCAAATTTTGATAAGTGTATGTGCATGTACAGTGTACACATTTTATAATTCAGAGGGATGTGTATACATGCAATACAAAACTTTCTTTCCTCCTTTATTACATAAACAAATTTTAACAGAAGCTGTCAAGAAACTTCATAAACATGTACCTGTGAACCAAGACAAAACCATACTGTCTCAGCATTGGCTATGAACAACAGGCTTCATCTCACTGGTTACAAGAAGTCAAAGACATGAAAGTGTCCACTGAGATGACACAAGTTCTATCCTCCTTGGTCTGACCGACTCAGCTCTGTATGTTGTCCATTTTTAACAGACGGTACACTCAGGCTGGTTCTGCCTAGAAGTCTGGAGTGTGAGTTCCCTTGGGACTGATAAGCTCAGCATACTGACATTATCTCAGGCAAAAACAGGCCGGCTAGGACACCAGTGGAAACAAAAGCCTGCCTGGTACATATGGCAGCATAGAGTCAATCTGTTCCTGCATGAACAGAAAGAGACACTCTGTATTTCATTGAGAGTCTCATTGCACAGTTGTTGGGAGTCCCCCCATCCCCACCCCACCCCCCAATTTGCTACAAGACCCAAGCCTTCCAAAGCGTACACTTAGCATGCGTGGAAAGAAAGCTGTGAGGCAGGTTCAAGCTAATTAATTATGAATGCAAAATGGTTGCCTGGCACCATGGAGGTCAAGCAATAGGTCATACAGCTAGCAGTTTAAGGCTTGTATGTGGATTGGGGAGAAATTTGGTGAATTTCGCGTACATTAAAATACTCGAAGTTTTGTTTGTATGCTATTGGATTTGCCCAGTTATCTCAAACCTATATGTGTAAGTTAGAACTTTGTGTCTATCTCCATAAGTTTAGAAGATATGGAGCTTTTAAAATTTTAATTGTCCCTCATTTGCAAACTTTAAATCATCATGACTGTTCCACGTCAGGTGCCTAATTTCACTGGTAGGTCAGTCACCATGGCAAGTTTGGTGGTTTTCGGAGTAGTGGGGTCCAAGAAGAACTCTGGACAAATCTGGTCGTAACGAAGAAAGAAAGAAAGAAAGAAAGAAAGAAAGAAAGAAAGAAAGAAAGAAAGAAAGAAAGAAAGAAAGAAAGAAAGAAAGAAAGAAAGAAAGAAAGAAAGAAAGAAAGAAAGAAAGAAAGAAAGAAAGAAAGAAAGAAAGAAAGAAAGAAAGAAAGAAAGAAAGAAAGAAAGAAAGAAAAGAATTCTTGATAAAACAAAATGTCTGGGTTGGCACCCAGACATAAAAAGTTACGGCACTTTTCCGCCAGCATGGTGCGTGTTGCACAACAAAACAAAAAAATGCCCAGTGGCTGGCTGTGCCAGATCCCAAAACTGCCCAGATTGCTAAATGGAAACTTTATTTAAGTTAGTACATTATGCTTTACAAGAGGCAAATCTGAAAGTGAAGACAACAAAAGAACAATTGCAGGTTATTTACCATGTCGTTATACAAAAGTCGGACACGTTTCTTGTGTTGCCGACGGGGAGTGGGGAGTCTCTGGTCTTCCAGATACATCCAGCCCTATTGAAAGCCATGAACAAACCCAGAGCGATTATTTTGTTGGTGTGTCCTTTGGTAAGCCCGATATATAGAATTGAAATCTTGTGTTAAAACGCAGGCCTTTTAAGCCTTTTCGGGGTTGACACACAACCGTCCCCGTACGGCTACATTGTCAAATGATACACCTTCCATGCTTTCGTTTATGTAATGGCGTGTTCTCCCGGGAGCAAATGCCAATTTAATTCCATTAACAAGGTACTACCATGCTCCGCGCTGGGCTACTGCTGACACCTTTTGCTCACACGTGGGCCGGCAAACTTCTTCCCTAAATTTTGTTTGTTTGTGTGACCCGCGAATCGGAAGTCCGATCTGATTGGCCCCCATCGGGTTCATGAATAATAATCATAGCTGACAAACACCGGGCCAGTATGATTGGCGCACTGGGCCTAACAACTTTATCGTTTCGATCAACATAATTACATCTGTTGCGTAACAGAAACAATAGTGCCACGATAAAAGGCAGACTCCGGCCAGCGACCACATCGGTAACTTTAGCAAGTCTGGGAGGCTGCTATGGAGGCAAAACATATCCTTGAATCTGTTTAATTTATATGTATTTTATTTCAGGGATTACATGGGGTTCAGTGGACTTCCCTTACCAGATTACAATCTAATGCATGTTACAATGTCTCATGATATGCTTGCTTTATTTCATTTTTATTCACAATCATTAACATTCTCAGAACATTCACATGATCAGAAGTTTAATGCATCAATATGCATGATTAAGAATATCTCGCTCTCGTTCAGTGAATGTGAATCATCCATCGTGACTCCCATAAGTTGATTGGTCATATTTACAGTATGACTTATTGTCTGTGAAGATTAACACATGGTAATGAATTCAATGTGGAAATACGAGTTGGATGTAAATGGTAAATTCAGTAATGAATATGATTTCTGTGTGACAGATGATGATTATATATAGTAAAACCTGTTCATCTATAGTTTATATCTGATACAAAATGTGATTATCTCAATAGAGTCTGTTCATAGTAACTTAAAAATATAGATGCTTCCAAAAATAGGATTGGGTAGAATGTGGTAATTATTTCTGATACACCCCCAGTAAAATTTTGCTGTGTCACATAAAGCTAGGTGGGGAGTTGACATGCACCTGACCACACCTCACGTCGGTCTATGATACTCTCATGAAGAGGACGTGTCAAGTAGACAGCAGCTTATTGTAACCTTTCAGCCCAGAGCCTGTGTGGATCCGGGGGCTCAAGTGTACAAGCGGTGCCTGTGTGGAATCAGCCCTATTCAAGCCCACATTATAGCTGAAACCTATGTGGTTCAGTTTTGGAAGACCTAGTTTAGCCCTGATAGGAAGAAATAAAGGACCTGTCATTCTGTTTTCTACTTTTAACTTCTAAAAAATCCAAATGTAGATCCACATCCACACACATATCTTCATCCACACATGTATCCGCATCCACACATCAATATCCACACAAAATCCACCATATTCCCACAGCCACACATACATTCACATCCAGCCAAATCCACCAATATTTCCACATCAACATTAATCCACACATATATATCCACATCCACACATAAATATCCACACAAAAATCCACACACATATCCACACAAGTCCACCAATATTTCCACATCCACATTACTCCATAAATATGTATCCACATCCACTCATAAATATCCACACAAAATCCACGAACATATCTACACAAATCTACCAGTAGCTTCACATCCACATGAATCCACACTAATAAATCCACATCCACACATAAATATACCAATATTTCGACATCAATCCGCACATTTGTATACACATCAACACATAAATATCCACACACATATCCACACAAATCTACCAATAGTTCCACATCCACATTAATCCATGCATGTCAATCCACATCCACACATACATATCCACACACAAATCTACCAATATTTCCACATCAATCCACACATATGTATCCAGATCCACATATAAATATCCACACAAAATCCACCAATTTTTCCACATCCACACACAAATCCACCAATATTTCCACATCAATCCACACATGTATACATATTCACACAAAATCCACACAAAGCCACCAATATTTCCACATCCACATTAATCCACACATATGTATCTACATCCACACATAAATATCCACACAAAATCATTTTGTCTTGACCTTTGAACATGGGTAGACATAGAAAGGACTGTTCTGTCCCTGGATGTGGGAAGTTAAATTTGCTATATTTGTCTAGTCATTTATGACAAGTACATCAAATGAACATAGAAGAACGACAAAAATGGTCGAAGCAAGCTGCACCCCTAAGGAAAAACTTCAAGTCACTCTTTGGAGGACGAGGGACACTCTTTGGGAGGCCAGGGGACACTCTGGGAGACCAAAAGACCCTATTTCGGAAGCCAAGGGCCAATGATTGACACAGAAACACATGTCACTTTCAGACACCCTTTTACGATGATTGTGGCGGCCCCTACCGGTTTTGGCAAGACAGTATACCGAAACATCATGTCAACATTTGTGGTTTTGTTGAGATATGTCATTCATCTAGGTTCGTTCATAGAAAATTATGTAAGACTCATATACATGCAAAGACTCGTTTTGATGACAACAGGAATGTCCATTCTATTGTATCAGACATATATGGACATGGTCACCATAAACAATGATCAGCATGTTATCCCTCGAAAATATATACATCTTGTTTCGTGTTTGAAATGGCCTAGATAATTTTATATAGAAGAAAGCATGAATTAGATGGGGGTGAAATCAGTTTATTTAACTTGGCATTCAAACTAGCCGAGGGAAATACCCCGTGGGGCACCGATGGACACTCAGAATAGCTTGAGTGGCTAATCCTTCTTTTGTCCAGAGAAAGTGCATGTCCTTATTTGTGTTATAGACGTTGAACTGGGTCTGAATTTAACCCTACCTGCCCCAGCACGTTTCAGTGTTAATATTCCCCCGAAACATGTCATGTTCTAATATCAAATCTTTTTAGACAGTCCTGCCCGTATACATCATCATTGCCTGCCTGTGAGGGGGGGGGGGGGTACTACTAGCCCGACTTCGTTTCAAAAAAAAAAAAGAGTTCATAGCCTCAGCTTTAGACTTGCTGTCAGATAGAACAACGTTATCAACCAATAAATAATTGTTATTAACTTGCTTTCCCTGCATAAAATAATTAACTGTCTTCCACCAACCTTTACCTTTCTTTCTGGAGCAGTTAATCGAGTCAAACTCCAATTAAAATAATCTTCTTCGGCAGCTCCCAAGTCACAAATGTATGCATTTCTTAATTGTAGGAAATAGCGCCAAAGATTAGTTTTATTAGAACTTTTACAATTCTTTACTCTTTTGTAAATTCTATCGACCTTCCGTTTCATAGCAGGAAGACTACTTGTGTACCAAGGTGCATTATCCCGCCTTACATTTATAACGCGATTTGGTATACAGTGCCTAGCAATGTTCAATAAAGTGCTGGTCCATAACTTTCACATTTCATCAATGTCATCTGTGTCGAAGCAGGAGTCCCAGGTAACAGCATCTAATGTATTCCTGAATTCATCGAAATCTGCCTTAAAATAAATCCAAATAAAACTTTCAAAATAATCATCTCTTTTATGCCTAAATAATAAATGGGCTGCAATTGTGCAATGGTCATTGTCTGCGACAGGCGGTGGAACCGATGCGTAATGAACAAAATTTGGAATATTAGTAATGGTCTGATCCAAGCAAGTGGCTGTTCGTTCAGATATCCTTGCTGGATCATGAATATATAATGTAAGCAGATTGGCACTGCAGAAAGAATTAAGTTTCCTGCTGTAATTTGTTGATGGGTCAGCGTTGAGATCACCCATCATGACAATCTTGCCATCAGAGGCGCCACTGGCGAGATCGTAACTTGGCTGCAGATCATTCTACAGGACACTGGTGTACTTGGTGGTCTGTATACAACACCAAGGAGAAATTTGTTGTCATTCAAACGAACCTCGACCCACATCAGTTTTAGACCCTGAATTTCAAGGTCCATGCGTCTTTCAACGCGCCGGACACTTGAGACAAACACTACAACTCCACCTCCGACCCCACTGGCTCTGTCTAGCCGCAGAATAGAGTGAAAACCAGGCAAAATATAATCGTCATCTTGATGCTCAGTGGACAAAAAGGTTTCCGCTAATGCAACAATATCGCAAATATGTGCCAAGGACGTTTTTATGCACTGTAACTTCCCCTGCGAAAGACTGCGTATATTTAAATGACACAAGGAAAGATCGTTATAAGTACTGAAATTCGGCCCTGGGTCGCGGTGCATGTCACCTGAGAGCCGCAGAAGCAAACTTGCCATCAGTGTCAATGAGTCACCAGCAATTTCCATCACATTGGTCATTTTCACAATCAGAATAATATGATATATTTCAACCTGGAGCTGATAATGAAGCAAAATAACATTTGTAAGTACAATAGATATAGAAATCAACATTGTAACATAAAAGCATATCAGGATACAGTATACGGCATAGTACACTTGAAGCATTTCGCAGACATACGTGCGACTACTTACAATCCCTAATATGTCAATTTTTACACAATACGTGAATGCTAGTGGAAAATATACATTGACATGCGGGCACATTTTGTAAAAATTTTACAGCCGCAGGACAAACTCTTTCTGTCAACATCTTATTCATGAGCAGTCAAAAGACGCACAATGTCAAATGACCCATAACTCTATTGTACAGGAATGGCGAAAAAAGATATGGCCATTGAATGCAACATCTGCAACAGAAAAGGTAGTATATTGAAACGCATAAATACAAAGAACATGTTGCTGGCAAAATGAATTTCACTATGAACTGAGACTAACGTGTATAT
Source organism: Hermodice carunculata (assembly GCA_964020975.1). Lineage (NCBI taxonomy): Eukaryota > Metazoa > Annelida > Polychaeta > Eunicida > Amphinomidae > Hermodice > Hermodice carunculata. Next base: position 502,063 of record OZ026621.1, on the reverse strand, counting down.
AGTGCAATCATATTGTGAAGGAAATCTGGGCACACAATATGGGACAGATAGAAGAACGTAAAGTACAGAAATACATGTAAAGTAAGTATAAAAGTACATAAGAGGTAGCTGGGGACTTTGGAGAGCTGAAGCATTGGCGAAAGGATACTCATTGATGCTGGCACATTGATGCACAGTGCACACAACTAATTAAGTTTAGTTTAAACATGTTTATTTTCACTGGATTAACCAAGAGTATAAAATATAACTAATCTAGGGGTTCTCCAGACACGAAGACCCACAAAATGATATATACAAGACGCATAGGACAATACAATGTACAAACATGTAAGTATGCACTCAGGTAGATATGCTGTAATACAATTAAACAACAAACTCAATATTTAAGATTGCAATCCAATGCTGTAATACAATTAAACAACAAACTCAATATTTAAGATTGCAATCCAATCAAAAACATGCATATATACACAAATAGACTTACTAACCAGCTAATGTATCCTCAACACAGGGAGCGACTGAAGGGGAGGTTATAGCCTGCTGGGCGCGGCCGAAGCACCCTGGCTACAAACTCACACTGCCACTGTGGAGCCGCCAGTGCGCCCAGCAGCTCGCGTGCTCCTTCCCGCCTTGTCATTGTCGAACCCACCTGTGGAGTGTTGACCCATATTTGGGACATTATAAATGTATTCTTTCAGACCTTTTGGATGAACCAATGATCTGAGGTATAAATATGCAAATGAGACACGATAGCGATCATGGTAGTATTAAAGGTATACATACATTGAATATGTAAATGCACTGCAATAGTATATACTGATTTTGTATACATATGGGACAAGATACTCCCCTGTTGCAATAAAATGGCCCGTTTATCAATAAAATTTTGCATTGCTCTGAAAATAACTGTATTGCATTTGTTCTGAAAGTTCTTTACTCCCGAATAATAAGATACAACATAGTCTGTCACTTGCAACATGCATGATAAGGTTTGGATTAACACCAGGGACTAACAAAGGAGTGATGGTAAGCCGGAGCTTCTTTCTTTCCTGGACATATTTAGGGCAGTAGAGACAAAGGGTATAAAATCCTCAGTTAGGTGGGAGCAGGCACAAGTGGGTTGTTGAATGATATTTACTTTATGGAGATCGGAATTATATCTAGAGTATCCTAATCATAACTGAGTATGACAGATGCCAGCAAATCGCTGACCATGGGAGTAGAAATCCGGAGCAATGTCGGCCGCTAGCAGAGTGGCTTTGAGCTTCAACTTAAAGATCAGAAGGGAGAGGGAGTTTTGGATATCAGTGGGGAGATTATTCCACAGTTTGGTGGCATCAGGGAGAAAAGCCATTTCATACCGTTGGTTTCGGCATTTGGTTAGGCGAAGGTTGCTGATAGGCCTATGACGGGGCGTACTACCAGCAATGGTGGGGGCACGAGGTATAAGGTTGGATAAATAGGAAGGAGTTAAGTTAAAATACATTTTGTAGGAAAGGATTTATTTGAAATATTTGCACCTACTGGCTAGTGTAGACCAACCAAGTTCACCTAAGAGTTTGTTATGAGATGTATGCTTTAGTGAGCCAGTGCATATTTTAGCTGCCTCGTACTGAATCGACTCAAGTAAATCACTCAGACCTTGCCCACAATTACCAAATGTAACAAATCCATATTCAAGAATTGGCCAAACCATTGAAAAATGTTATCTTTCCGGTGTTTTTCGGGATAACTTTAATTCGAATCTTCGAAGAAGTCCTATACACTGGCTGGCTTTATTTTGTGATGCATGTGACATGCGCACGCTAAGAAAGATTGTTGGCTAGAGTAATTCCAAGGTGAGTATGGGTGTCTTCCTCTGGTATGGCTGTTCCACCTGGAAGGAGAGAAAGATGATGAGGTTTATTGATTTTGGCCGAGAAAATTGATGAAATGAATTTTATGGCATCAAAAACAATGCGCCAAAATTTAAACTAGTGGTAGATAATTGAAAGATTTGTGCTCAAGTGGTGTGCTGAGTCGGTAGGGTTTTGAACTATCTCAGGTATGCTAGGGTCGGCGGCGAAAATGCGGACATCACAGGTCAAATCATCTACAATATCATATTTATATACACAAGAAATAATAAGGGACCCGGAATTGATTCCTGAGGTACACCGGCCTGAACAGGAAGCCCACAGGTTTGCCCGTGGATAATAACACGTTGAAAGCAGTTTGAGAGGTAACTGTTTATTCACCTAAGAAGTCCTTTAGATAACCCCAGCTCTCGTAGTTGAAAGAGGAGGCCTACATGCCACACTTTGTCAAAGGCTTTCGAAACATCTAAGAATACCATTCTGGCCTCCTTGGAATTTGCAAGCCCATTGTAGATATTGTCGAGAATACTTATTAGTTGGTTGGTAGTTGAATCGTTAGCTTTAAACCCAGAGCTCTTATCAGTCAGTAGGTTGTTGCCTGTTAGATATTCATAAAGAAAATTAAAGACCAGTCACTAAAAAACTTGAGATAAGTTGCACAGCAAGGAAATTGGACGGTAGTTACTCTTGATTTGTTTATTCAACTTTTAAAACTCAGGGCAGATATTAGAGCATTTCCAAGAATCGGGAAATTGGGAGACACTGCGAGACAGGTTGAAGATTTTTGTCAAGGGCTTAAAGATGGAGTCAGCAGTATTTTCAGGAGAGTATTACCTATATTGTCGGGGCCTGATGCAGAAGTTAATCTTAATGATAATGAATAATTTCTTGACACTTTCTTCATTGAGCGTGAAATCACTCATGCATGCCTCGGTACGATACGTAAAGTTTGGCAGGGGTGGTGCATCATTATCGGCATGAGTAACACATTGACTAGAGAAGTAAGTATTAAATACGACACACTTTTTGGTAATGCTAGAAATAATTTTACTTTCTTCAATAAGGGGAGGTATGTCTTCATGGATTTTGCATCCAAGTAAGGACTTCGACAAGTTACACCATTGTTTGGGATTCATATTTTTCTTATCTAATTGTGTATGTGGTTTGGAAAAGTGGGAGTATATTGAGACTTTCCTTGTCTTGACAACCTTATTGCGTCGCTTTTTTTTTAACTGATAAAACCTGTCAATGTTGACACAGACATCAAGAGTGAAAGGGCGAGGATTTCAGTTAATTTCTTGAAACATTTCCATGCACGATTACGCTGACGCATAAGTTTTTGAATTCCAGTTGTTATCCAAGGTTTATCCTTTGGCCTAATGGTAACTTCTTTGTGTGGGATAAACTCTTTGGCAGTTTTAAGGAAAAGGTCAGACCAGTAAGATACTACATCATGAATGGAATCAAATACGTTGAAGGCAGTGTTCCAGGGAGCAGAAGATAAGGTAGTATTAAGACCTTAAAAATCAGCTTTTTTGAAATTCCAAATACCTCTTTTGAACGAGCGGTCTCTGTGGTCGGAGAGGGAAAAGCAGCAAAAGATAATCGAGAGGTCAGAATTTGAAATAGGAGCTAAGACTCCTTTGTCCAGGATAAGTCCAGGTGAGTCAGTGAGTAGAAGGTCCAGCAGACTGGCTGAATACTCGTTTATTCTAGTAGGTTCATCTATTATCTGGAAAAGATTCAATTGAGCTACGAGATTGAAGATAGACGTGCCAAGTTCACTACTTTGATGAGTAGAGTTCCAATCAACACACCTATCATTGAAGTCACCTGTGAATATAAATATGTGTGGGTTACTTTCAATTGAGGATGAGATGAAATTAAACAGCGACTCAAAAAAAGTATCACCGGTCTGTGCGGGTTGACAGTAATTCCCTATCAGAATTGGCCCATGTTGGGTCGAGATTTTCACCCAGATACATTCACAGTTTGGATCTTCGAGATCGAAATGCTGTGTACTTGGTAAACATGAATGTATGTAGGTTAAGAGGCCACTTCTTCTCCCAGTTGGGCGGTCTCTTCTGAAGGGAGGTTGAAAATTATCAATATGAAGGAGTTGGTCTGGACAACTGTCATCTAGTCAAGTTTCAGAAATAGTAATTATATTTAAGTTTTCACTTTGAGCGAGGCATTGTATTTCATCAATTTTTCCATCACTTTTGATGTTGCGAACGTTGCAATGACATAGCTTCAATTGATTAACAGTATAAGTATCACCAGATCCTGGGTTGGGACGAACGTCAGTAGATAAAGCAAAGTTTTTGTATAGTACGTATAAGATATGTCACAAGCACAAGAATCCACAAAAAAATAAAGTGTGCAAGTGGCATTACCATAATACAGTAGGAACTGCTGATCTAATTGCTAGCTGACGGACAAGCAAAGTAATAAGAATGTGTTTTGTACGAGACATAAGGAGTTATGAAGAGGCCAATGGGCTATATTGTTTAGTGCTACAACACATGGAGACCAGAGCATATTGAAAATCCGTCCTGCAAAGTCTCTGTATAAAACAATAAGAAAATGAACCTCAACCAGAGCGCTGAGATAAACCCAACGGCTTGTGTGTTGCTTGCTCTATGGTCAGACCAAGCAGATACTAGTAGACCTTGACACCATATTCTTACAATGTAATAAGGTTCGACTGTAAATATCATGTAAAGTAACATAGTCATAACATTAAACATACATGTTTAGGACAGACCAAAAAGAGATGTGTTTCCCCAGTCGGGCACCTGATATCTATGAAACCATAGAGTTTCAGTGTATTTTGGACTTCCAAGAAGTATCATAGTAAGTAACACAGTCAAAACATAGAGCTTAAACATGTAAAATAACAAAATAACAGAACATGAGACGGTAAGTGCACGAAGTTGAAAATTGAGTGAAAGAAACATGTAAAACTGATACAAGCATGTAAGTGGACAAACTGGACTATAGTTGAGTCAACAAGATCCCACGAGCTAGTCCCTTCACATGTGAAAGGACGCATTGGGGCAGCCCCCCCCCCCCCCCACCTGCTTTATGGGTACAAACATGACCTGAGACCGAGTGAAAAGTCCCATGTTAAACCAAAATTCAAAGCATTTTCTCACTCACATTAATACACGCGTGAGCATGCACAAACAATGATACAGATCCACATGATGTTTGGATATCATGATAACAAGCCACATATATATATGTGGCCCAAATATTATGAGCTTCGGGCATCTATAATAATCGGAGAGAGTCACAGTCATTATATTCCTATGAAGATTATTATGATTCAAGTCATATAACAGTGTATTAGTATTGATCATAGCCCAGCTTGTATTATGATTATAGATAATGCAAAGTTTGCGTTGAGGTGTCATGATGCATTGAAACAGTTCTAACAGAGTTCAAACAATCACATTGACCTTACAATATCATACTGTGAGAACCAGAGATGCACAACCATATACTATCGTAGCCATGCAACAAGGAATATTATATATGATATCATATTATGAATGAATATCACATTATGATATTATGAAGGATGCATAATCAAACAGTCAATACCTATGTATTCCTGTAAAACAGTTGTGAATTGATATATTGTATGATGAATGTTGGAGAAGTTTGTGATAAGCTGCCACAATTAGTAGAGCAGTTTGTGCAGAGTAAGAAGAAAAGGAAGAATTCAGAAATACTTTTGGTTATTTCTGTATGGGCTTTGAGTTCAAATATTCAATGTGCTCAAGTCACAAAGTTTGCGTGTGAGCTTCGAGTTCTCAAGTTTGTGTAAACCCTAGTCTAGTTTATTCATAATGTGACAGATCCTGCCCACTGTTGGTACACCTTGGTACTGCCTTGGTCATTGTCTTTAATCTTGATCCTTCCATCGTAAGTCCAGGTATCCAGGATTCTACCTGATCTCTTTGGGCACCTAGCTATGTATGCAAGCATGGATCGATATTTTGTCAAATCCTCCTTTATCAGTTATCCTTTACCTGTGTCATCTTCGTCAGTTTCTGCAGAAGATAGGCCATGGAATCGAAGGCTCATCCTCCTTCCGTACTGCTCCAGGTCATCGTCATCAAGACGCAGTGATTCAATGAGTGTTTCAGTCTCTTTAAGTCTGGTCTCCACAGAAGCTAGCTTGGCAGTTAACTTCATCGCTTCACTTTTGTCATCACTACCCATGTCTTTCACTATGTCTTTCACCGATTGGTCAATTTCTTGTTTAACAATACCACGGTTTTCTTGTTCAAACACTTCATTTACCTTGTCACTTCTATAGCTGCAAGCTCTTTTGTTAAGGCTTGAATGACTGGGGTGAACACAAAGCAACACATAGTCTATATTCAAAAGACTGTGGTGTAGGAGCTGAGACCTGTGACTTTGACATGGTGAGGATGCTGCCTCTGTCGCTTTTTTATGTCTGGGTGCCAACCCAGACATTTTGTTTTTCCAAGAATTCTTTTTTTTCTTTCCTCCTTTCTTTCTTTCTTCTTTACGACTAGATTTGTCCGGAGTTTTTCTACGACCCTACTATTCTGAAAACCACCAAACTTGCCATGGTGACTGACCTACCAGTGAAATTAGGCACCTGACTTTGAATAGTCATGATGATTAAAATTATGCAAATTAGGGGCACTTAAAATTTTAAAAGCCCCATATCTTCCAAACCATTGCAGATAGACACAAAGTTCTAACTTACACATATAGGTTTGAGACAACTGGCAAATGCAATAGCACACAAATAAAACTTGGGGAATTTTAATGCATGCTAAAGTCACCAAATTTCTCCCCAATCCACATGCAGGCTTTCAACTGCCTGCTGTATGACCTATTGCTTGACCTCTATGGTGCCAGGCAACCATTTTACGTTCATAATTAATTAGCTTGAACCTGTCCATGCGTGCTAGGTGTATGTTTTGGTAGGTTTGGGTCTGGCAGCAAAAAAAAAAAGGGGGGGGGAGACTCCCAGCAACTGTGTAATGAGACCCTCAATAAAATACAGAGAATCTCTTTCTGTTCATGCAAGAATAGATCGACTCCATGCTGCCATATGTACCAGGCAGGCAAAGGTTTCTACTAGAGCTGCACAGACCTGTCAGCCCACCATGACTAAAACTGGTGTCCTAGCTGGCCTGTTTTTGCCTGAGGCAATGTCAGTCTGCCGAGCTTATCAGTCCCAAGGGAACACACACTCAAGACTTCTAGGCAGAACAGGTCTGGGTGTGCCCTCTGTTAAAAATAGACTACATACAGAGCTTTGTTGGCCAGACCAGGTGGGGGGTAGAATTTGTGTCATCTCAATGGATACTTTTAGGTCTTTGTTTTCTTGTAACCAGTGAGATGAAGCCTGTTCTTCATAGCCAATACTGAGACAGTATAGTGCTTGTCTTGTTTCACAGGTACATGTATATGTAATTTCTTGATAGTTTCTGTCAAAATTTGTTTATGTAATAAAGGAAGAAAGACAGTTTTGTATTGCATGCATACACATCCCCTTGAATTATAATCTGTATACACTGTACATATATATGTGCATGTATAAAAATCAGGCTAATCCACGAAATTTAGATGATGTAGAACAATGGCAAAGTGTAACATTTCAAAATGTGCTCATTCTGAAGGCACCCAGGTATATTTGCTGTGAAGCAAATCTTCTTTTCTAGTTGATACCTGTAGGTCCAAGCTCAATCTAATTGGAAGGTGATCGCTGACATTATCTGAATCAATGGTGAATTATCTGACAGTTAGTAATACAGTTCAGGTCATGCTTTGTGGATACCACATGATCTATCCATGTGTACGCGGAGGTATCATGGCAAAAGTAAGTGTAATCAACAGGCTGTCTGTGTAAAAAGTCATGAATACCTGACGTGGCGAACACAATGAAGTTAGACTTCGAGATAGACCCACTATTTTTAGGAGTATCTTCCATTAAGTGTAATTCGCCAGGCTTTAGCCAGGTCTCGTTCAAGCAAAGGAGATCACAATTGGCAAATCTCAGACAAATGTGTTGTGATGAATGCTTAAAGCCTCTACAGTTATATGTTTCACACGAAATAGAGATAGAATCTTTTTTATTTGAACAGTTGGCAGTTATAAAACAATGTGTGATTATTTGTACTGTGATTGTTTTTACTGGCATGACCATTGCCCGAGGTGAGGCCATTCAGACCACGAGAGATATTCGATTGGTCGACTGACGTGAGCTGCTGGCTGGACGTTGGTAGGCCATTGGTTAAAGTGCTGTCGATGGGTCTGGGGCTGGGGCAATGGCTGTTGACTGGCATATGGCTGTTGTACGGGAGCAGGTAGGTAGTACGTCATTTGCCCTGTCCTCTGGGGCGCCGAGGTGGAAATACTTTGGGTCGATTGGGAAGGCCCCCTTGTCGTTGTGTGTTGCAGGGCGATCTGTGGTCCGGCACTGCCGCACGTAGCAGGGCTGGCTCGCAAGTTAACTCTTTGTTGACGAAACCTCCGCTGCATGGGCTGTTTTCCCTGTTGTGGGCCGCTTGGTGTTTTTCTATGCAACCGAAATGCTCGAACCTTAACGCCGTTAGGCCAGTGGGAAGATTTTAGAACCTGCTGAGTCTGGTCACAGGGAACACGTATCGTTAATGAACTCCACCCCTGTCGTGACTGCAGGTCGGTAACTTCTAAGATAGGGTTAATTCCGATTGATTGCAAAAAGTCTCTACCATCATTGGGACTGTGTGATCTGTCAAGGCCTCCGACATAGAGTGTTTTTGTCTGATTAGCATTATAAAGCTTCTCTTTGTCAGCAGGCTTATAGGGCCATCCTGCATGACGCGCATGATGCACAGCTGTCAATGTCACTTTCGAGTTTGTTTTTGTGGCATTTTTTTATTTTTCTATAGCATCTATGCTCCGTTTTCGTTTCGCTATAGCCCTAGGTTGTTTTTTCTTTCTTCTTTTCCTTTACCTGGTTACTTGTTGAAAAGAACGTGCAAACACAATGTCATTATCCATATCGTCTGTGAAGTTACTTTCATCGTCTGATGATGTGTCACTGGTTCGGACAGAACTACTTTTTATGTCCCGTCTGGGCAGGTTTGAAACAATTTTCTTCTGGGACAGCCCTTGTTCAACAAGCTCAGCTTTGTGAGCCTTCATCTGTTCATTCTCCTCCTGAACTTCAATGACCTCGTGTTTCAAAAACTCGTTGTCTTGTTTCAAATCTTCAACCTCTCTCATTAAAGACTTCTCTTTAATTTGCATATCGGTTACAATCAGTATGAGCGTCTCTAGTTCGCTTGAAGAGGTTATTTCATTACCGGCATGGTCTTGTTCACCTGTCTCAGGGGTAGAGTTCAGGTTAATCACGCCCTCGCCCGCGCGAGCGACGAAGATTTTCTGAACACCTTTTGCGATGTTTTTGTTAACCACACTGAAACCGAGAAAGTAGGTGTCTGGCACTATCCTGTGTTTGACCTGTCTATTTATTATTCTCTTATCTTTGAGATGAGGATGCATGCCTTGTACCTTCTCGGCGAGAGACTTGTCCAATACACCGAGGGTCTCCATGTCCCTTCTTTGAAAGAGAATTTTGCACATCTTGTGCGTTATACTGATAATTTTTTTCCAAGTTTGCTACAAACACTTTAGGCTCTTAACTGATCAGTCACCCGTAACACAAAGTGCTTCGTTCACAGAGAAGCCCGTAATATTCGCAAGGAGAAATTTGGTGAATATCCGAGTATTATATGGTTATGGATGGTCTCTGGCATGCGTTTAAAAGTCTTGACAAGTTCCAAAAAGAAACTCGGAGTAAATCCTTAGTTTTTGGTAATTTGCCTTGGAGCCTTCTGGGATCAGCGCCCGGGGGCGGGGAGGGGGGCTATTCCCAATACCGAGCGTAATGGGGATGTGCCGCTCTGAAGGGTGCCTTTTCGCTGGTACTTTCCCTAACAAAGGTATCAATTTTCCCAAGATTTCCCTAACGAAGGTCCATAAATTTTTCTGAGATCCCTAACCAAGGTCACTGATAAAATCAAAGGACCCTAATCAAGACCAGACGATTTACGCTCCAGCCCCGTGAACATGCTGTGAAAGTGATTGACGCCCTAATGAAGATCCATTATTTGGTAGGATGAGAGCCCTAGTGAAGGGTCATTCTGAAAAACTTGAGCTGCACACCCCCACCTTAAAAAGTAGGGAGTGCCTCCCCCCCCCTCCCCGGGATCAGCGAGCAGACCAGGTGAGCCTCGATTCCATATGCTTACAAAGTGGGTGGGCCTTTAGTGACATATACACCTTGTCCCTTGAAAATACATGGCATTGTTCTGCGTACTGCCTAAAACCCACACGAGCCCCATGTTCCCTGCAACCAGCCATATAAACAAGCAGCATAAAGAGAGAGCCCGGGGTCGATAAAAATTGGCTTCCCCGGGCTTCACATTGACCCGTCTGCGCTGCCATTTATAATCTGTTTGGATGTGGCCATCGGTGACACAGTTCCAGTGAACCTCGTGTGATGTGAAAAGTGGTGAACGCTTCATGACACAGATATCGGCATCGATACTGTCTGTATACTTTTGAAGCCCAGTTAACTTTGCGTTTTTGCTCGCGACGTTTTGCCTGCTCAGCAACAGCAATTCTGCAGACCAGTCCTCATACGTATCAACTTTCCTGCATTGACTGGCAGACTCCCGTTTTAGAGATTCTACAAGTTAAAATGACAGGATTATCATTTTGAGGCAAGATTGCCTATTTTCTTTGTTTTCATGTCCCTATCATAGGAATCTCCCGGTCACATACCTCCTACAGATGCGTTCTCCCGTGATATTGTGGCCAACAGGCCCAAAAACACAACGACGTAAGTAGCTGATAAAGTGCAATTAGACATGTTTAAAATTGGACAACAAAATGATCATCTCACAAAATGGCAACCTTCGGCTTTCAGTGTGAATTGACATAAAACTTTCACCAACGCATGCAAGGCAGTGCACATAGTGTTGAAATGCCATATGGACAAATAAAAAGAGTGGGGAAGGAGGGCGCGCCGCACCCCCCCCCCCCCCCCCCCCCCACCGAATATGCGATTAACTCGTAGCGACCTCGCTTAAAATAAGCGTCGTGTGTAAACCCTGCATCAGACACCCGGGATCAAACCCCAAACATCCCGAAAAGCCGTCAAAAACATTAAAAACAGTTGCTGGACGATTGAACATATAGATAAAAACGTATGGTATTTGCTTGCAAATGCTTCCTGTTTATACACCACGGATGCGACCAAAAGAATATGCTGATGTGGACGGCTAAGATTACCCCTCCAGCTAAGGCCGTTGAACCAATGCTCGGGATCATCAGGCCTCGTTTTCAGATCCTGTCCAATTTGCGTGCCGGCCCCAGCCACTGGAACAGACCGCTGCCTGTGAGAGACTGACTGCCACAGCTCAGCACTGCGTTCCTTTGGCCTGTTAAAACCATAGATCTGCTTTGCAATGGCGAACTACGAGCAATTTTTCAAAACAGCCGACAAGGACGGCAGTGGACAGCTGTCAGTGGAAGAACTAGTAACGGCCCTTAGAAATGGTGGATACTCGGGTTCTGACGGCGAAATAAAGGTAAGCTGTCATTTCACCGTGTCAGTGCAAAGCGGCGTCTTGTTCTGTATTTATAGATACAAACAGTGCGAGAGAATTAATTATGCACATATGTTATCAAATGTCTGTTTCATTTCCATATGTCAGTTTGCGGCATTATATCGAAGGCATTTATTTACATTGTTGGGATTTGCATGTTCATGTACAGTTTACTGTTAGCAGAACAAATATCATAAGCCATTTTCTCAGACAAGTTTCTATCGCTCATGCATAAGGGATTCTACGCGAGAGGGTTAATTTTGTCACATGATCAGTATTGCATAAGCGTTTGATAGCGATTAGGGAAATAATGTACGCATGGCGTGTTCTTCATGGAAGGTGAATTATTCCCCGGTACCCTTTCCAGATGCCCCAGCGTTTGACCGGAACGTGTTATTTATGAGCTAGTATAAAAAGCGTCCTGCAATTGCATCGCAGCAAATGCGGATATTGTCGGTGGTTGCCGCATGTTACGTTTGCCAACATGATGTCTTTTTATGTTTATGGATAGAAGCGAGAATATACATGGTAACGTGTCGTGATATGATGCTGACGACAATGTAACGTGAACGTATGAACATGTATAACGGGACAAAATGATCACCTGTGCGATGGTTTCGCCTTTTAAATGCAGACACACAATGTGGCAGAGGCAGGACTTTTTTTTGGGGGGGGGGGATGTTATCGATATTTTTAGTCAGTCTGTTTCATTTCCTACAATTCACACTTTGATTTATTTGACGTCTGATATTATATGTCTTATTTTATGTGATCTCATATGGCTGACCACCACTCCACCACCCTCACCACCACAGTCCACTCGAAGGGCCCAACACCGATGTATTGGCATGCACAATGTTGATTCTAGGGTGGGGGGGTGGGGGATTTTACCACCTTTTGACAACTTTGGCCCAGATTATTACACATGAAGGGCCAGGTCCCCCCCCCCCCACTTTTAATGTTTATATATTAGTGCATTTCTATTGTGTTGGCCCATCATTCTGGCTATTTAGCCCATTCTGGAAAATCAGGTGGGCCAATTTGGCCCCTTTCACACAAATGCTAGAATCAACTCTGCATGCATTTTTCTCTCATGAGAAGGGTATTGACTGTATTGTACAGGTCCTGCACTTTTTAGCTCTGCTGACCATAGGTCGCAGAGCTTATACGATCACTCATGTCCGTCCGTCCCCAGTTGCCTATTATGTCTGACTGCCTGTCTCAAGTCAGGAGTGAAATTTGTTCCTTCACATTGGTATTGGAAGATGAATGTTGATGCTTTGGTAACTCTGGAATCTCTTTGCTGTCATTGTTGGGTTTGATATCTATGAATATGGGTCATGTGTTTCTACATAAGTGTATCATACTAGAGACTTCCGTTCCGTCTGTCCGTCCGTCTGTAAACAATTACTTGTCAACATGATAGCGTTTACAATTTTTAAGTTAGTCCGTTGAATTTTTTACACATATGTGGATGAAAGTCTAGGTTCATTTCGTTATTGGTGGCGCCACCTAGTGGATTACATAGCACAGGGGCCAAAAAGTAAAAAAAGAAATATAGTGAAATGCTCTGTTGTGTTTAATTTCCAATGGACCCTTAAGAAGTTTGCTGGAAATGTTCTTGGAGGCGATTATGTAGATGCTGAACAGTCTAGTGGCGTCACCTGTAGGCGAACGATAAATATGACATTTGGTAAAATTTATGAAAAAAATATTATCTTGAGAAATTATAAGATTAATTTCACCGACTGTACGAAAGTGTGTGTCATATGTATGTGGAAAGTGAACATTGCGTAATATGGGTGACCTTGACCTACCTTCTCAAGGTCATAGATGGAATACATTTCGGGAAATGATGTCCTTGGGGTGGTCATTACATCTGAATTTGCCGGACACGCGTCCATATACCAGTACAGGAATATCATGCAAAGAAAAGTCTGAGTTGTGGAGTCTTGGTGGCGCCCTTGTGGTAATTATGGGAACTAACATCATCAGTATCAAACGCACGTTAAATTCAGTATTGTAGTGACAAGTGAAGACAGAACTACAAAATATACACCAAATATACATTAGACAAATGGTCAAAATTTGTGAAAGTTTGGGTGACCTTGACTCATTTTCAAGGTCATTGAGGACATAGTAAAGGACGCCAAATTTGGTATTTTGAGAAAGAAAAAGGCTTGTGATGCCACAAATATATATCGCATGCAGAAGGTTGATACCACATAATTTGGGTGACCTTAACCTACACTCTCAAGGTCACAGAGAGAATGTATTTAAATAACAGATTTTTTTGTGATGGGGTCATTACATGTGAACTTGCAGAGATGCATCCACGTACCATAACAGGAACATTGTACAGGCAAGATTCCTACTTCATGTTAAGTCATGGTGGTGCCACTGGTGGTAGAAATTATTACAGCTTATCAAAAACACATTAAATTCGGGGGGGGGGGTTGGTTTTTTTGTAATAGTAAATTGAGATGGAACGACCAAATTCACACCCAAGTATGCATTAGGTCAATAATCAAATTTTGCAAAATTATGAATGATTATGATCTATTTTTAAAATTCATTATACACTGTAGAATAGCACGCTAAATCTAACATGTAAAAAGAATGAGGCTAATATTACCAAATGTACGGCAAATGTTTATCATATATGAAACTTTGATCTTACATATGTGGATGATCTGGATGAACTTTCTCAATGTCACAAAGGGAATGCATTCCATGAAATGATTTTTTTTTTCTTTTTGGTCATTACTTCTCAACTTGTGGTCATACATCCACATACCATTACCTGAACAGTATAGAACAAAAGTTTATGACATAAAGAATACATGGTGGCTCCGTTGGTGGTGATGATTTGAACTAACATCATAGGTATTAGATTACTTTCAATGCATTATTGTGCTAAGAAATTAAGATGAAACTCCAAAATTTACATCAAATATACATTAGACCAATGGGCAAATTATTTCGTATGTTGTATGACCTTAACCTATTTTTGAAGGTCATTGAGCACTAAAGAAAAGGACATTAAATGCAATATATTGATAAAGATTAGACGAATGATACCAAATGTACCGTAAATATGTACCATATGAATGTTTCATATTGCATAATATGGATGACCTTGACTAATTTCTGCAGGTTATAGAGATAATATATTTCAGGAAACTATTTTTGGTAGTGGTTCTCAGCAGAGCATAAGGCCCATGGGCCTCTTGTTGCATGATAAACTGTAATTTTTAACATAGGATGTATCAGACATATCAGCAGTTTTACAATTTTGACAACGATATGCATAATGTTGGTTACAAATTAAAATTGTATTAGTTTTTCCTCGAATGAATCATGTTTCATTGCGACGGACATAATATAAAAGATTTGTGCGTGACGTTTACACATGTACGAAAACAACGGTAAATGCATCAAAGGTGTCTTGGTATAAGCGTAGTATATCTCAAAGTGGAAAAGGGATTAGGTAACAAGCCGAAGGCTCACGTATGTTCCTCTCCCAATATACATATTCCAAGTGTATTTTATACATACAAGATAATAATTACGTCATAACACGCACAAATCATACCCGCATTTATAATTGCACAGCAGATTAGGCAAATTCATACATTGTCACCACAAAATACAGTTGCATTAAGGCCAGGCAAAGCACTTACACTCGCCTGTTTGTGTGGGCGAATCTATAGGATATTTTAACCGGGGGTTCGAATGTGTATTGAATGGAATTTGGAGGTCGCGCTGTGACCCAATGGGTGGAGAGTATGGAGGCACCGCTCCAATGATAGGAACTTTTCACAAAATTAAAGGGAAAATGGCACTGTTTGATGAATTCCAATGGTTAACTTTCCCCTCAACTGTACAGTTTTTTTTTTGTTTTTTTTTTTATTATTATTATTATCATCATCATCATCATCATCATTATTATTATTATCATTTTAAACATATTTACTTATACTGGATTACCCTATAGTACATGAAATGACTAATATAATGAGTTCTCCAGACATGGAGAAAACGCACAATATATATATATATATATATATATATATATATATATATATATATATACAGTACATACAGGACATTACAAACTATGTTACCAGATCATTTGTACATATGTAAAATATGTATGTCGTGATATACAAGTAAATCGGAGCAGTAATACCCAGTACAGAATATATGGTAGAGGTTGCAACACAAGGCATATAACTATTCACTGTTGACATGGGAAATAGGAAAACAAAACCAGCAATAGTAATTGAAGCAGGTAAATAATTAGATAACTACATACATGATTTCGTCCACAATAATTATAATATTGACAAGAAAAAAATCTTTCCTATTTAACCAGCAGGTCACATTAAAGTTAAAAAACGAAACGCCTGCTTTCTGCTATATAATTTTGTACTGCATCGAATATTTGTATGTTTAGGATATCTAGTAATTCACTGCTGCCAAAAAGGAAAATACGAAGCAGTCTTTCATTAACGATATGGATTAGCAAATAAGGATGAACACCCAGAGCAATGAGCGGTATAGTAGTATCGAAAAGTTTTCTCTAGAGAGAACATATTTAGGACAAAAGAAGAAGAAATGAAAACTAGAAAAGAAGATTTGCTTCAAGGCAAATCTGCCTGTGTGCCGTCAAAAGTTGTCAAAATTAAATACTACAACTTTTATCCTTTGGTACTTCACATGCCATAGAACTTATGGCTGGATGCAAATTGCAAAGTCCTAATGACCTTGACCTTTGATCTGTACAGTTGACATGTAAACTGCACAGTGTTGCAATACCCACAAGTTAAGCCCAACATGAACAAAATCAGATGAAAATTGACCAAGTTATGGCAAGATGAAACTTTCAAAGGGCCAAAGGACCTTGACCTTTGCCCTATTGAGGTTACATGTTCGTATAAAAAAAGTGCAGTGTTGCAATATTGAGGTTACATGTTCGTATAAAAAAGTGCAGTGTTGCAATACCTACAATTTGAGTCCAACATGATTAGAATTCGATGGAAATTGGCCGAGTTATGGCTGTACGAAATTTTCAAAGGTCCGAATGACCTTGACCTTTGAACTTAAGAGGTCACATGTACATTACAAAAATGTGTAGTGTTACCATAGCTACAATTTGAGCCCAACATGATCAAAATTGGGATACAAATTGAGCGAGTTATGGCTAGAAGAAAACCACCATCGAAAGTGGCCTTTGACCTTCAAATGACCTTTGACCTTGAGATGACCTCTCCCTGAAGTGAACCTTGCCCTCAAAGATGACATTTTGGCTCAAAATTGACCTTTGACCTTGACATGACCTTTGACCTTGACATGACCTTTGACCTTGACATGACCTTGACATTTGGGATGACCTTTACCTTGCTATGATCAAACTCCTAAATACTCGGACCTACATCTACTATAGTATATAAGATATTGAAGATTTAAAACTTTAATTAGCCCTCATTTGCATAATTTTGAAAAGCATGAGCTCTCATAATAAAAAAGCCAGACTTCATTCATAGAAGTATAATTGTGCCAAGCTTGGAGTTTCTACGTGTAATACTTTTCAAATGAAATGTCGGACAAATTTGCCTGTAAAGAAAGAAAGAAAGAAGAAAGAAAGTAAGAAAGAAACAAAGAATTCCTAGAAAAACAATATGTCTGTGTTGGCACACAGACATAAATATCTTCAGTGGGGAAAGAGCAGGAGCAAATAGGACTTGGAACAACATTTACCTTACAAAGGTCAGAGTTAAGCCGAGAGAAGCCAAGTGGCAGCTTGGTCTGACAGACATTCAGGTAACATTGACCATGGGAAAAGAAGACAGGGACATCGTGCACGGCTAGTAAGGTTGCCTTGAGTTTGGATTTAAAAAATTTGAAGCGAAATGGAATTCCGAATATCTGAAGGAAGGTTGTTCCAAAGTTTGATGGTGTCAGGGAGGAAAGATTTGTCAAAACGTTGAGTCCTGCATTGGATGGTGCGTATTGGACTGGAATGGCGCAGAGCTCGACCAATGTTAAAGGGAAAAAACACACATTTGAATGTGAGTAAATATATATTTTTAACCATGATATATAATTGATGTATTTTTCCTTGAGAAATTGGGCGGGAGAAGGGAGGGCTCCACCGCCCCCCCCCCCCCCCCCCGCCACAGCTGTTTTATGGAAAAAGGGAAGGAAAAGGTTTAAAAAAGTTTTGTTGCCGGAATAGATTTTTGAACCGATATATATATATATATTCCACGCAATGATTTGAACATGCTCTCCTAGTAATAAAAGTTGAACATTTAGATTTTGCTCTCCACAGTTATTAATTCCTGATAGTGGCATGGTTGGGCACTCTAGAGGGATATGATCTGCACCACAATAACAGGCGCCAACGGGCAGGGCGAGTTCTTACATACGGCTTCAAGCTGAACTTTTTTACCCATTTAAACCGCGTAGATGATTATCATTGTCCAATATTATGTCATGTAAAGGCAATGTAATTGTTTTAATATATAAGACGCACCGTGGATTTAACTTTGTTCCATCGGGTCCCTTGTTGTAAAGGAATAGTTTTAAATTTCTGAATCACTACTACTACTACTACTACTACTACTACTACTACTACTACTACTACTACTACTACGACTACGACTACTACTACTACTATCACCACCACCACCAGAGAGCGCCCTGTGCCGTAAATACTAAATTATCGAAAGCAAATCGAATGCCCGTATGATTTATTACGGCATCATGCGTCCATGTGATTTATGAAACAGTTTGACATGTATGTCCATTAACACTTGCACTGCCACGTTATGTGAGACTGAGCCAACAGTGTTGGCTCAGGCTCACATAACGTGGCAGTGCAAGTAATATAAATGTCGGACGCTGAAAGATTTTTAAGGAAACATGTTAACTAGGAATCCTGATAGGTTTCGCTGAACTTCCATCTAAATGTTCACTGAAAGCATCAAAGCACAACACCTCAAAGACAAGATGAAGGGGACGACATTTAAACCCCAACTGCTTCAAGACCACTGTCGCCATCTAGCGGTCAATTGGATACGAAATTTGTAATAAAGTTGAAAATGAAATACATGTAATGTTACACTGCAAAATATATGATTCTGAAAGAACTGTTTTATTTAATGAGATAAACGATATTTTCCCTACATTTACCACACTTGACGATCAAGAAAAATTTATATTTCTCATGAATTTGGATGATACAGGAAAAATTAAAATAGTAGAAAAATAATTTGTGAATATTCTTAAGAAATTAGGATCCCTTTAACTTATTATTCAAATTTAAAATGCAATAGTAACAATGTCATGTAACATAGCTATATATATAGATACACGTTTTCAGTGTTGGTTAATTGTAGTTTTCTATGATTTTGTATGTGTGTGTTTGAGATATTGGGATATGTACGCTTTCGTAATGTATGGTCCGGTTTTGTAACTTTTGTACGTATTTATTGTGTATTTACAAATTAATACAGTTGTATTTATGTGGTGCAGTTAATAAAATTTCATTTATAGGAATATAGACCATTTCAACGTGAAGACAGATCCGCGAGAACACTGCTCAGGGTCAATTTGAACGTGGCTCGAAAATTATTAGATATGCCAACTGTCCCTCATCATCAGGGACAGTCCGTCTAATTAGCTGGCTCAAAATCTGACCAATTTATGGTGTGTGTCTCTCATCCGAATTGAGTATTAAATACCAGTTGCTGCTGTATTCTTTGTTAACTATTTCGAGTCCCTAGTGATCTTGACTACTTGTCCCTGAAATGACACTTTGAATGTTGGCATCCCTGGATTATTAAGAAGTGAAACACAAAGATCTATATTTTGGAAGAAAAAGATAATATTTCAGACGACTTAAACTATTTACATATTTGTAGAGGGGTGTTCTTGTAGCGGTCTAGGCTTTAATGTGGGCCGGTGAAAATTCTTCGCAGACGATGGTTCCTGAACCACTTCGTGCTCATCTGTCCGATGCTCACTATTAACATGGTTGAATTACATGTCGAATTTCTCACACAAGGGGCGTAAAAAAATATCGATGATATACCACAGGAAAGTCGAGAGATACTTCTGGAAATGCTAGAATAAAAGTGAACTGAAATACTTATACTGGTCATGGACCACCATGCAGCCGCTAGTCTGGCGGTACCACTGCGCAAGGTAGTCAA
The DNA here is from genome assembly GCA_964020975.1 of Hermodice carunculata. NCBI lineage: Eukaryota > Metazoa > Annelida > Polychaeta > Eunicida > Amphinomidae > Hermodice > Hermodice carunculata. Next base: position 482,332 of record OZ026621.1, on the reverse strand, counting down.
TAGTTTGACCAGTGCGGACAAGAAGTTGTCTTGGACTTACTGACTCAGTGGCCTGTATTTGACCTCGTCAACATCGCTGAGGCTCCAGTCAGTGTATCAAGTGTAAAGGGAAAAAATAAAAATTAGAAAAAAAAACAAAAACAAAAACCAGCAAAATATCTTAAAACTTGATCCGGGTGATTCCAAGAATAATATCCGCCCTCAATGTAAAGCGCCTGGATGGCTGTGATAAAAGGTCATTGGTGTGGAGCAAAACAGACTTTGACGGAAGAAACGTGTCGCATGATGACTGTCCAATAGTTCAGTATTGCAGTGCAATGATAATATACAATATTACTTTCTCGCTGTACACACCCCTGTGCATTAATAGTGGTAAATTCAGGATTCTAAATTATATTTATGTTACAATGAATAATACCTAACGACACAGGAAATGGATAATGGAATGAACTTTATTGACATACAACCAGTAACAGCATGGTAAAGTCCATAAGACACATCTAACCCACTCAGGGTTTACATTCTACTTACTTAACTGATAATGTATCTAGAACAATTTATGTAGTATGTATATGTTACTTGTCAGACCACTTCGGGTGCTCCCACAATAAAATTAACATAGTACCTCCTTTACACAACTGATATACATGATATGAAAAACCTGTTTGATTGTTTATAATAATGTGTACGTTAACGTCCAATGTATGATGTTATACGACTTTTCTCAGATATTTATATTCAAAGATCATCAGTGACGACACAACAACAATGAAAGATGTCAATGCATAGAAGATTTAAAACTTGTACTGTTTGCTCCGGCTATTTTGGCTGCAAGAAACTGTTAAAGCTGCAAATGTGAACAGCATGGGTTAAATGTGAAATTAAATAGAGTATTCAGTTTTTTTAGAGAAAGTGCCACGAAGCTCCACACTAATTGTACCTGTGACTCAATAAAGACCGCTGTGTTTTGAGCTGTATATCACGCAACGTTACCCGCTCTCAAAGCAGAAGAAAAGCTTTACGTACTGGCGGAACCCTCCGATAGAAAGTAATCGCATTCGACCGTTGCGAAAACCACAACCAAAGCATAACCCTGAGGAACCCAGCGCCAATGTATCAGCATGCAACACTGCCCCACTAAAAATCCCCAGCAAGCATCTGGTGTCCTAGATTTAGGTCCTCGGATTCTTCATTGTCATTAACCCTTCCCAGTTTTTCATGAGATTGAGTCAACGACTTTGCTTGGCGCGATTTGGGCTCAATGCACCCAACCCGCGCCCGGGAAAACAGTTTACTCGGGACATTCTATCATTGCAGACGTCATCTACAATTCTCCGCTAAAATATGTCATGTTGACGAGAATTTTATGTGAAGAGGTTGAGACAGACGACAATTTACATCCGGGCGCTTTGTGGCGATTTGAAAGCTGGACTTGGTTAGAATGATACCCTTGCCACACTGGACAAGTATCTGGGGTTCATTTCGAGATTAATTCGAGAAACTCTGCCACACTGTGAAATTTCACGCCGGGATGATACCAAGTTGATGTTCCAGGCAAACTTTGGTCAATGAGGGTTCGACCCGAGATCTTGACCCGGGATGGGCTCAACAGGGGGTGTATCTGCTGACAATGACCTGGCTAATGAGATAAACAGCTGCCCTCTGACATCAGCTCAGGACATTCCTCACTTGTCTCGGGTTAGTATCTACAGCGTGGCCACAACAACCCGAATACAGCTGGAACCACCTCGGGAAATCACACTGTAGTGTGGCAAGTTGTCTCGAATTAACTTGTCCTGGGTATTTCCCGAATCATTATCTCGGGTCTATCCCGAGTCTAGTGTGGCAGCAGTATGATTGATATGCCATCAGTCAGCGTGCAGCTTCCTCGGCGCACTGTAGGCACTTTGGAGCGCACACGGAAGTTGTTGCTTTTCTCACCAGAGGCCACATTCACAATTGATATGATACAAATTTACGTTAAAAATTAAAATGAACTTGTTTGATGTCCCCAGTTTCATACTCCTGGGTCCAATGGTGTATAAACAATTGAGTCTAAAACCTATCTCTGTTTTATGGCTATTCTATAGCATGCATGATTGACATTTTCAGGAATATGGCTTAACCTTAGTTTGAACCAGACTTACACCCAGATTTTAAAATAAAGTACCCGATTAAGGTAAGATTAATTTAATAAAATTGAACTGTTAAACACAAAATTCGTATTATAGCCAAGAACATAGACTTGTTCCAGGAAGCTTGATCGAATAAAATGCCAATTTGCAAAGATAAATATTTGGGGTCAAAAGCGCATCAACTCAATCTTAGGATCAAATTCAGGTTCCGGTCAAATTTTTGTGAATACGGCTACAGAGGGTTAAGTCTCTAAAGCAGCAAAACACCAGTGAACCAGAAAAGGTGACTCAGGCTTAATCGGGACACGAGTAATAGTTTAACATTTCATACAGAAAAAAAAAGATGCTGCGGTTTGTTTTGTTTTGTTTTGTTTTGTTTTTTTTTTGGTTTTGTTTTTTTTTTTTTGTTTTTTTTTTGGTTTTTAGCTCAGCTGACTTGTCAGTCAGCTGAGCTTATATGAGGCTCAGTCGTCCGTCGTCAGTCCAAAATTCACATTTTCGACTTCTCCAAAAGCGATAGCCAGATTCTCTTCAAAATTGGTGGGGATCTACCTTAGGTGGGTCTCTATGAGATTGCTCAAATGGCCATACTCCATTGATTTTTTAAAATTTAAATAAACTTTTGTTCTTTTCGGGGGGGGGGGGGCAAATCTTAAAAAATCTTTTTCTCCGAAACCGCTTACCCAGTTGCTTTGATATCACAAAGGAATACTGCTAGGCACCCATAGTTCTTAATTTGTGCACCAGGTGGCGCTGCAATTTCCTGATTTTTTGGTTTGTTTTTGCTTTTTTCAACTTCTTCTCCAGAACCGTCACTCAGATTATGTTGAAATTTGGTGGATATATTCCTTGTGAAAAGGTCAAACAAAAATTTCCACTGATTGGCACTCTTGTCCTCCATCTCATCTATATTTCCTTTTTTTCTGGGCCACCTGTGTCACACACGACCGCGGCGCATAAGCGGAGAGCCACACTTATATTATTATTATTATTATTATTATTATTATTATTATTATTATTATTATTATTATTATTATTATTATTATTATTATTATTATTATTATTATTATTATTATTATTATTATTATTATTATTATTATTGTGAATTGCTAATTTTAAACGTTTTTTTTTTTTTTTCAATTCGGGTACTTATCGGTAAATGCACCTTTCCTATTGAGTACTATGTAAGTCAATGGGTATTCTAATGCTGGTTCACATTTTCACACAGCCTTCTTCTTATTTGTGTTGCGTGATGGAAAAAGAACCAATCGTCAATTTTCTCAGTATAAACCGAAAGAAACACTTAGGTGACGCTTATGTATATTGCAGGCCCATAGCTAGGCCGGGGGAGGGGTCGATTGACACCTCCATCAGAGCTGAAAGCCCCTCCCCCCCCCAAAAAAAAAAGAAGGAAAGAAAAACAACCAGATACATGTTTGATACATGTTTACAGTATTCTGTACATAAGATCCTGCCGACTAAAACTCATTCAACAAAGAGTAGCCTGTTTGCTCTCACTGATAATAGCACTTTTAGAATCGATATAACGTTTCGCTTCTCGTTCTAAAATTTTCATATTTTCTTCTATCTTTTTAATTTTTAAATTTCAACTCTTTTCTCGGAACTTTTATTTCAAATTTCATCCGTCCAATATGTCAAACCTGTTTAAGGTGCATGCTTGCATAACACATTTTTGTTTAAAAACATGCAACTCATGGTAAAAATGTCCCATAATTGAGAAAAAAAGACCTGTCAACTTATTTTTTCTTTTATACTTTATATTACTTGTTGCGTTGTTTTTTTGTCAATGTATCAAACCCAATTTGCAAACTTTTAGCCAAATGTAAACAATTGTGCTCTATATGGACCAGTTTTAAGAAAGAAATGTTATTCGAATCTGAACCTACATTTTCCCTTGATAGGCTGTTCACAATCAAGTAAATGCACAGCTTCTTAACCCATAAAGCTGTTGACTAAGATTACGTTTTGTTTTTTGGACTAGGCTTGCTGGTATTCGAATGAAAGGTTTCTTCATGAGGAATTTGAATCTTTTAACCAGTATATGTTTAACGGTAATGAGAAAACGACTATTGCTGTGATTAGCACTTTAAGGGTTAAAGTTGGAAAGATTTTTGTGCTGGTGATTGAAAGTGGAGCACAGGTAAAATGGAGGACATTCCCTGCCTCCTTGTGGCGTGTGTTACAACGAGCATCATACAGCGTGACGCTCCCAGTGTAATCCTTGATCCAAAATTGCTCCTCGTCGTTTCAGTTTCGGTTTTCTCCTTGTTTCATTTTCGGTTTCAATTCTAGTACAGGTGGTGAGGCCGCTGACTGCTTTCTATAGAAATCAGAAATACTGAAATAAATTCACACCAGGAAAAACAGAGGGTGGACAACATGTTGTAATCCAAGGCCAAGCTTCTAGTTGGGGTTCAATATCGGTAGGTGTGCCACAAGGGGCGAAACTTGGTCTTCTCATGTCTCTAATCTATATCAATGATGTTACTGATCTTGTACGCTCAAATATTGAGATGTTTGCTGATAACACTAGCTTGTACCTAGAAATTGATGATCCTGAAGCGGCGGTTGCATCTCTCAATTCTGATCTTTCTGATATCAGTCAATGGGCCGACGATTGGCTACATTCATACACGCATACACACACAAACATGCATACACACGCACATACATACATACATACATACATACATACATACATACATACATACTGTCTAAGTGGAAATATTCCCGACAAGAAAATTTCCCAACTTTGTTGAGAATGGAAATTTAGCGGTTTTTATTTTCTCGATTCGCAGTTCGAAAGATATTGCTCCTTGCCATCATGCAAAACTGGAAAGTCATTGTAAAAAAACATTTTTTTTACCCCGAATGGTTTTATGCGGGAAATTAAATAGCTTGAAAATATTTCCACTATACAGTGCATCACCAAATTTAGGAAGATGACTTTCTCAACACAAAAGACAATTTAATGAATTTACATGCACGCACCTCCACTTCGAGCCGAGGAAAGAATACCATTTTCAGAGAAGAGGAACAGTTTTTGCCTTGAAATTACGTCTTGAGGACGACGATCTGAAGCCAGCACTTTTGGATAACCTCTAATCCCTTTTTAATATTTTTGCATAATTTGACACTGAAACTACTTGAGAAAAAAAATTGTGCAACTTCTGAGCGAAAAATGTGAAAATCCTACCAAGTCAGAAAGAATGCTATCAAATCGAAAAAAATCCAATCCTGCAAAAAGAGGAAAAAGCAACACAACAAAAAACATATGGATACAAATCTATGGATATGTAGTAATCAGAAAATATTTAGGTTCAATATACTTGTGAAAAAATTAAATGGATAATTTGGATCCAAAGTTGCTAGTCTTACTGCGCACTAGATTCAGATTATCCACCATAAGTTGTTCTTGAAGACCTTTATATAATGGACAATAAATCAAATTGTTTCTCATCTTCTATAAAATAGAGGACTAGTGTATTTGTGTAGGTTTATGTGCGTATGATGCAGCCTACATGTAGCTACATGGGCCAATCAATTTTAAGTAGTAGGCCGGTACACAGAAATGGTAAAAACTTTAGGTACGCAGAAACCCCAATAATCAAAATCAGGCGATGGGTCTATATTGTAGACCACATGTATACCATGGCTTAAAGTCGCAGTGCCAACTGCGGTTGAAGTTGAACTACTTAAAACGAACTGCTCTGAATTATGGAGTGAAATCTCATTATAAGGACACTCAAGTATCTGACACATTCGATGTAATAACGCAGATTTTCATAGGAATAAAGTTAATTTTCTTTGTTATTTGATTCATCAATGTGACATATTCAGTACTCTGACACATTTCTTACGGAACAGATGGTGTCATTTTAACGAGTTGTTACTGCAATAAGTGTCCTAGATTCATGTTCTTTGTTATAAAGTAAAATGCTACAACTTTAGTTCTTGGTTCATTGGATGTGGCCATGTCGCAAACTAATAAAATGAAGTTTGAACTAGAAAAGAAAGATTTCCTTGAGAGCAAATCTGTCTGTGCATGTGAAGAATTTGCACAAACACAAAAATATGCAGTTTTGCAACACTTACAATTTGAGTCCAACATGAATAAAATTGGATGGAAAGTGACCAAATTATGGCCAGATGAAACATTCAAAAGGCAAAATGACCTTGACCTTTCGAGGTCAAATGTAAATGAAAAAAATTCAAAAGTCCGAATGACCTTCGTCTTTGACCTTTAGAGGTGACATGTGAATTACAAAAATGTGCAACGTTACAATATCTATAATTTTTAGCCCAACATGATTAAAATTGGATTAAAAGTGACCGAGTTGTGGCTAGATGAATATTTCAAAGGTCCAAACGACCTTCATCTTTGACCTCTAGAGGTCACATGTCAATTATAAAAATGGGCAGTGTTACAGTAGCTACAATTTGTGTCCAACATGATCAAAATTGGATGATAATTGACCGAGGTATGGCTGGATGAATATTTCAATCGTACAAATGACCTTGACCTTTGACCTTAAGAGGTCACATGTAAATTGCAAGAATGTGCAGTGTTAAGATATCTACCATTTGGGTTTAACATCAAAAACGGATGAATACTTTGGAAGCCAGAGACAATTGAATTTTTTAATTGCCCTAATTTGCATAATTTTAAATATCTTGACTATCCAGAACAATATGCAAAACTTCACTGCAGGTGCTATAGCCATGCAAAGTTTGAAGTTTCTAGCTTGCATGGTGTCTGAGTTTAAGACGAAAGAAAGAAAGAAAGAAAGAAAGAAAGAAAGAAAGAAAGAAAGAAAGAAAGAAAGAAAGAAAGAAAGAAAGAAAGAAAGAAAGAATATTGGGTAAAACAATATGTCTGTGTTCACACACAGACATAATGAAACTACTATCTACATGTATAATAGTTTTGAAGCTATTCAACATTTCAATTTTGTGTATTTGCATAAATTGAAAGCCTACAACTTTGGTTTGTGGTATATCGGATGGGGCTTTGCTACAAACCCACAGATTGAAGTACGAATGGTACCTCTGTTTATAATAGATGAAGCTATTCAAAGATTCACATTTTGCATGTTCAGCTAAATTGCGTAAATTAAAATCCTACAACTTTAGCTCATAGTCCATTGGATGCGGCTTTGCCACAAACGTATAAATTGAAGTTGGAATGGTAGTGTATCTATGTATAATAGTTGAATAACTTTGAAATTTTACTAAGTCCCTTATTAGCATAATTTTAAATTCTACAACTTATACTGCCCATTATATTGGCAGGTGCCACAAACCTATATATGCACATTGAAATATTGAGTATCTGCAATAGTTTGGAGGATTTGGAGCTTTTAAAAATTTAATTGCCCCTAATTTGCATCCTTTTAAACATCATGACTATCCCAAATGAGATGCACAATTCCACAGATTAGGTCAGTCACCATAGCAAGTTTGGTGGTTTTCGGAAAAATAGTGCTTGAGAAAATCTCCAGACCAACTTGGTCGTGAAGGAAAAAGAAAAGAAAAGAAAGAAAGAAAGAAAGAAAGAAAGAAAGAAAGAAAGAAAGAAAGAAAGAAAGAAAGAAAGAAAGAAAGAAAGAAAGAAAGAAAGAAAGAAAGAAAGAAAGAAAGAAAGAAAGAAAGAAAGAAAGAAAGAAAGAAAGAAAGAAAGAAAGAAAGAAAGAAAGAAAGAAAGAAAGAAAGAAAGAAAGAAAGAAAGAAAGAAAGAAAGAAAGAAAGAAAGAAAGAAAGAAAGAAAGAAAGAAAGAAAGAATGTTGGCACCCAGACATAAATACCGTCGTGGCTGAGCGGTGGAGTTCGTGGACCCTTTAATGGATGTTTTCGCCGTTGAAATAATCGCAGAACGAAGGCCTTGTTGCCTAGTCCTTCATTGTAATTGCCTCAATTCATCTCCTACCATCGCCACAAAAAAAGCCCTCTGGGGTATTTGGTAATGGGCTAACATTCCCAGTAGCCGCAATAGAGTAAAATAAATTGCATCAGGTGAGCTTTGTTTTCTGTCCTTGCCGAGAACATTATTGCACATCGGTGTTAACCTTGGGCTGAACCCAGAGTTAACTCTGACATGGAGGAGTTGTGAAATCCCGGCTTGACTCTGGTTTAACCCTGGAGTTGTGTGACATCGGCAGGTTTGCTGACGGTTGGAAAAGTGAACTATACAACGTTAGAAAAAGAAACACTTTTGGAATTAGTGGAGCAGCACAAAGATATAATTGAAAACAAAAAAAATGATGACAGAATAGCGGAAAGGAAGGAGAAAGTCTGGGACACAACAACAGACAAATTCAATGCGAGACATGGCGTGTCAAGAATAACAAGAAGCAGTTGCAAGATGCTTGGCAAAACATAAAAGACAGGCAAAACAAGAGTTTGGTGATAAGAAAAAGGAAAGGAAGAAAAACAGGAGGAAGAGCGCAGTCTGTTGGAATGTCATCCATGTCCCAAAAAGTGGTCAAACTTCTTCCACAACAAATCCTCAGTCTCACAAATGAATTTTATGAAGACGCAGAATTGCATGATGCTGCCTCAGTCGGAAAAAATGAAGCAACTACAGCTCAGTTTGTCTATATGTGTATACTAAAACCTGTCTTGAGTGACCACCTCTAAGGATAACCAAATTGTGGTCTCTCCAGATAGGTGATCTTTCATAGGAAGCACATATAACAAGAAAGTACTAAGCAAGGTATCTTCAAAAGTGATTTTTCAAGGCAGGTGGTCTCTCATCGGAGTGGTTTTTCTAAACAGGGACCAGTGTACACAGATTGCTACGCTGATAATAAAAGATATATATATATATATATATATATATATATATATATATATATATATATATATATATATCTTTTCCATCAAATAATGTTGAAATAAAAGGACAACAAAATGATTCCTGAACTCTCCTAGCGTCTTGGTAGTAGTATAGTATGTACATACTATATACTACTCTTGGTTTTCTGGGAAAAAGATGTGCTATCTGCAAAACGAAGCTAGTCCTCTACTGAAACTCTTCATCACCCTGCTAACAGTGCTTATGTTTACTCCAAATAAATCAGCATCACCACTTCCATAAAACCGCGGTGATATAAAAAAAACTGGAAAACTAGGGGAATAGAACATTCCTTTTAGAGCATACGTTGTGTTCTACCAACCGTAGAACAGCTTGTATTGTAAAGCAAAAACGGAAGAAAATCCGTCATCATCGTATTTGTGAAACGGATTACTTCTATGCTGCAATATTCTTGTCTTCCTTAACAGCCTTTCCAGCATTTCAAGGTCATCTTTCCACTCCATATAGCAGCCATTTCGATCACCACCCATTTCTTTCACTGACTTCACATTCAGCTTCACAGTGACCAGAACTCGATCACACAAAGTTCTCTTATATAAGAGAAAAACAAAAAAGCCCCTAACTTTTATTAGGTCTCCTTGGTGAATCACACTTTAACCATGGTGTTAAACCAAGCAGACGAGAGGTTCAGTGTTAACTCCGGGTTCAGCCACAGGTTAACACTACACCTGACTTGTGCAAGTGGACAAAAATCAACCGCAGGTTAAATCCATAGTTAACTCAACACCGACTTAACACTGACGTCTGCAACTGACCATAAAGTGTGTACTTCCTCTTACTTTGTCGACGGGAGTCCCAATCGGATCGGAATGTTTGCCTTGTCTTTTATGTACATTTTTTTTTTAATGAATGATTTTCTTTGAAAAAAACGCCTTTCATATCACACTTCTAAATATATTTTGTGGTGTCAAGTAAGCCGTATAAACACGCTTTATGTTTCACCTCAGTTCATGGAACCATGTTTTGCAAACCAGTCCCGAAATTCGCTGAGAAACTGACTATGTTTCAGGTTTCGTCCTGACTACAGGGTGACAGCGTTTTGTTTTTGGTGTGCCTCTGTCATATTTTCCTAAGAATGCCAACGCTGGAGGTCAACCCTGAATCAACCAAAAATCGACCCGAATATTCACATTTGAAAATTACTGACCAATCAAATCGCTTCTGTAGAAACCCTATTGCACGGAATCCCAGGAGGAAATCTCTTTTGTGAACAAAGGTCCACCAAAGATACTTGGGTCCTTCCTCTCATCAGGGATAAAGTCTGGATGTAAGATGAGCAGCATTCAGATATGGGCATCTGACATGATTCTACGGGTTGGAAACCTTAATTTGATCCCCTTGTCGTCGAGGATGTCTAGTCTTGGACCACTTAATTTAGCACGTTGGTTTAAGTACATTTTAGTTGTAAAATTTACAGAGATTATACAAAAGCAATAATCACATGTAATTGAGAAAGATCAAATCCATGTGCAAATCCTTCTCGGGGGACAAGACAGCACTAGATGCACAAAAATAAAGAGAAGAGGACAAAATCACCAACAAGACAGACAGGGGCAGGTACATTGTTCAGTATGACGATGGTATTAATTGTATATAATTACATATGTTGCTGAATTTGGTAAGTTACTTGTACCGTATATAGACAATAAAGTAATATTTATTCCTGTGCAGACGATCAGCGATCAACCAACATCTGATCTGAAACGTTCAGTCACAGATATGTAATTATGTACAGCTGAAAATATGTCGATATTTTCCGTAAGAGAACAACTAGAGGATCCGTAGAGTAATGTCCGTAAAATGAAGGTAGCGTAATGTGAAATAACAGTATGAAGGTTTGATCGAGGAACAGTGTAATTAGGGCAATGAAAGAAGTAATGCCAAAGATCTTCATAAGGTGAGCCGCAATGACATTTATGGGTACTTTTGTTCCTATCTCGAAAGTGTTTAACTTCAGATGGCTGGCATCCAAACGGAGGCGGTGTATGCTGAATAGCTAAAAATCTATTGCCGAAGTTGTACAATTCTTCAAAACTTTATGGCCCTGATTCCCGGTTTGGCTATGCCTAATTTTAAACTTATGGATAGAGTCTGAATTCCGTGTTTCGAGAGGTACATTATTCCATAATCTGATAATTGAGGGGAAAAGATTTGAAAAGATCAGTGCGAGCTCGGAGGTGAGGGAGATCAAATTGCTAGCTCGTGGCGTAAGTGTGAGTTCCAGCAAAAGAAGCAGTGGAAAGGATAGAACATAATAGGTCTGGAGCAAGTTTATTAACTAGTTTATACATGAAGGTTAGATTTGAAATTTCCCTGCACGTTAATCTATAGGGACTAGCCAGAGCCTCCAAGCTAGTCTAGGAGATATCCCTCCTGCAGGTACTGAAAAACGGAAGGGCGAGCGCCGAAGGCGCGAAGTATAGCTAGGGGGCTAGGGGAGGGGATGTCCCCCAGGAAAAAAAATGCACCTTCATTCCCTGCATTTTATACCATTTTAGGCACCATCATAGACATTTTCGGCGCATAAATAGTACAACAACAGGGCAAAACAGTCCAACTTTGGAGCCACCGATGGAATAATGCTACTTTTTTTCATTTTACAAAAAGCTGGAGACATTTTATAAAAACCGGCAGAGCAGGTGACTTTGTAAAAAGAAGTATGAAAAAGCATGAGACTTGCAGGCTCCGATAACGACTGCAAAGCATATATCACATCTCATGTAAGCAGTGTATATGCGCCGTTTTATCCAAAAGTGAGTGCGGAGCAACATGGGCCCAAATGCTGTTTTTTATGGCCCGCTTTGAACACGAAAAGTGCTCAAGTATAGTGTGTTCATCTGTAGTCCAATCCAAAGTCTAAATGCAGTTCACACGCTCTCTTATTCAGCACAAATGTCTTGAAGAATTATTATCATAAAGTCGAAATATACCCAAATATTATGTTCATCTGTAGTCCAATCCAAAGTCCAAATGCAACTTGCAGGCTCTGTCATTCAGCACAACTGTTTTAAAGAGTTATCATTAAGAGGATATCAAATGAGTTAACCTATATGAAGAGTTACCAAGACGATATCAAATGAGTTAACCCATATGTGTTAGTAAGGCCCCTGGCGTTAATGACAACCTTTCAGGGATTACTTTATTTGCTGCGTGGTTGACTGAGCACAATTTGTTTTCCCAAAGTGGAATATTACGGAGCATATTCATAAAAAGCCAGCCACTGCACAGAGGAGTGCAGACTAGTGAACGACGTGGAATAATTTACCCAGTAATTAAGCTCAGGACAAGTCTATTATATGTTACGCTTTGAAAATCGTTTCATACCTTGTTTGCCAGATAAATTTATTGACTAAAGCACATTTATACGCGAACTATTAATCTTTTGGACGTCATGCGTGTAATTAACTCTTTTGGACGTCGTGCAGGCAATTAACTCTTAGGCCGCTGTGTCACGAGATAGTCCCCTTCAGTTGAATTCCTGTTTCACAGCAGATTTTAATTTTTCATAAAAAGGTCCTTCCAAACAAGATCCATGAGTAGTGACTCCGAAGTTTGCTCAGGTAACCTCCTTGCTAGGCCTAGAAGCTGACGCTAGAAGGGTTACGAAGAAAACGTTTTGGCGTTTTCATTTTACGATTAAAATATGTTCGCATGGTGAACGCGCACATGTAGCTCCACGTGGTATTACGCTACTAATTTAAGCTACAAAAAATATAAAAAATTATCCAGGTTACAGTCTGTATCTTCTAAATAACTTATAAACCAAAAAATGTATTATGCCAAATTGTTTCATATAATATTCTAAACTATCTGAGAACAAGAGAACCCGGTCATCATTGAGGAAATTTTAAGATATTACAGTTTGCAACAGCCAAAGTCCTGACAGCGGTCATGCCGGGTTGCGTGACCAATGTGAGTACTCATGTTATAGCCTTATGCATTCCGTCACTACACTGAGTATGTACTAAACACTGACCTGTCAATGAAAACTACACACCTGTCAGAATGAGAAAGAAATATCTGTTCGTGGTCAAAATTATGTAATTATTATCTTGCCTTGTGACAGTGATGACCATGAAAAGGACAGACTGCTTATTTTTGATTGCATTTACTGACTGTCTGGGCTAAAATACTTTTGAAGTTCGTCGGTTCATCTTAATCCGTTATTAGCAAGACTTGATTATGATGAGATTAACCATCTGTGGGCTAAAACCATCAGTTTTCGTAAAAATTAGTTGAAAATGTTAGGCAGGCAACATTTACGACACCCAGCACTTTCTGCTAATTACGTGCGGGAAAAGTTGCCGATATATCGGCATTGGGTGCTTGACTGTTAATGGACACGTGCAGATAGTAACCAGCAGACACAAATTTTTTCCGCTCCCTAGACATAGAACTGTACTCTTTCAGACAGCTAAAATATATGTTTTTTTTAATTACAGTCTGGGCACAGCTTATTTTGTTCTAAATTCACTGTGCAGGAAATTTTTTTATTTTTTATGATTGTAACGAGATGTTCCAAATTCGTCGGTCACATTTAATTTGGCCTCATTCTCGAAAGGCACATTGATAATGAAATAAGGACCAGCACGCAACAGTCCTCCCCAGCCCAACCTCACCCCGGACAGAAACTTATCGCACTTCAACATCAACGCAGGTCAGCCAATTAGAACGCGAGGTTGAAATTTATATACATCGTTCCATATTTTGCACGTACTCACATGGATGTAAATCGGGATTTTACATTCAAATTTCTTGCAAAAGCAGTTTTGCTCGAGTAACAATGTACCTAATTTACTTTTTCTTTCTTTCTTTCTTTCTTTCTTTCTTTCTTTCTTTCTTTCTTTCTTTCTTTCTTTCTTTCTTTCTTTCTTTTTTTCTTTCTTTCTTTCCTTTCTAATCGTCCATTATTTCACAGTTCCCCCTTCTTTTTTTGCTCTTTCTTTTGTCTTTCATGCTGTCTTCCTTTATTGCGTATTTTTTAGCTCAGCTGAGCTTATAGGATGGTCCTTCGTCCGTCGTCCGTCCGTCAATCCACAATTCGCATTTTCTCTTCGACTTCTTTTCCAAAACCGTCAGGCAGATTCACTTCAAACTTGGTGGGGATGTACCTTGGATGAGTCTCAACCAAGTTTGTTCAAATGGTCACGCTTCAGTGACTTTTTTTAATTTTTAAGGATTTTTTGGGAGGGGGGTCTTAATAAATAAATAAATAAAGAATCTTCTCTGAAACCGTTCACCCAATCGCTTTGACATCACAGAGGAACACTCCTAAAGACTCTTTGTTCTTAATTTGCTTACCAAGTGGCGCTGCAATTTTTTATGATTTTTTGTGTATTTTCACTCTGTTTGACTTTTTCTCCAGAACCGGCACTCAGATTAAGCAGAAACTTGGTGGGTATGTTCCTTCTGGAAGGGTCAAACAAGTTGTTCACTAGGTGGCATTGCTGTGGATTTCTGACTTTTTCACGTTTTTTTTCTTTTTTTTTTTTTTTTTTTCAATTCGGGCGCTTTTTAGTTTAATGCACCTTTCCCATTAGTCACTGTGTAAATCAATGGGCATTTTAATGCTGATTCGTAAATTTGGACTTCTCTCTGACACCGTTTTCCAGATAGACTTCAAAGTTGGTGGCAATGTCCCTTAGGTGGGTCTCTACCAGATTTATTCAAATGGTCATGCTTTAGTTATTTTGTATTTTAATATGATTTGGGGGGAGGGGGTTTATGTGTGTGTGTGTGTGTGTGTGTGTGTGTGTTTGGGGGTTTTTTTTGTTTGTTTTGTTTTCGTTTTTGTTGTTGTTGTTGTTGTTGTTGTTGTTGTTGTTGTTTTTTGGGGGGAGCAAATCTTAAAAAATCTGGTCCAAAACCGCTCAGCTGCCTGCATCGATATCACACAGGGAGACTTCTAGAGACTCTTAGTTCTTAATTAGTTCACCAGGTGCCCCGCAATTTTGTTATAATTTTTATTATTGTGTGTGTGTGTGTGTGTGTGTGTGTGTGTGTGTGTGTATGTGTGTGTGTGTGTGTGTGTGTGTGTGTGTGTTTTGTTGCTATTTTCGACTTCTCGAGAACTATCACTTAAATTAAGCTAAAACTTGGTGGGTACATTTCCTGTGAAAGGATCAAGCGAGGGTATTCATTAGGTGGTACTACTGTGGATTTCTGATTTTTAACGATTTTTTCAATTTGAATACTTATCGGTAAAGCACCTTTTTCATTGATTACTGTGTAAGGCAAGGGGCATTCTAATGCTGATTCATATTTTTAACTTCTGTGAAGGAACTGCCAGTCAGATTAACTTCAAACTTGGTGTCAATGTACCTTGGGTGGGTTTCTATCAAGTTGTTTAAATGGTCACGCTCCAGTGATTTTTATTATGATTTTTTTCGGGAAATTTTTTTAAAAGTTGTAATAGAAAAGTTTAACATGGGAACTCCTTGTAATTGTTATAACTTAAAAAATTTTGGACAAATATGTGTCAAACTTGTTAAGGATGTACCTTTAATAAGCGTCTGCCTGTCTGGTACAAGTGGTCATGCTGTAGTGATTTTTGGATTTTTTTTGTGATGGGTCATGATGTGGACATGTTAGTGTTCTTCCATGGAAGTCAGACTTATTCAGTACATGGGTGACCTTGATCCTATCCCAAGTTCACAGGACCACAAGTGTGATGAATCTCTAGGTCAACTGAGCATGGGCTGTTCACACAGCCCACTTGTCTTTCATTTTTTTTTTTTTTTTTTACTTTTTTTCTTTCTTTCTGTTTTCTTTTTTTCTTTTGTCTCTCTCTCTCCTTTCCTTTCCTTCCTTCCTTTTTTATTTACGTTTTTTATGTTGTTGTTTTCTACCTTTTATCGTTCCTCTTTTTTTCCATTCTTTATCTCGTAATTTCGAAGCGTCCTTTTCGCTGATTGCCAAACTTGACATAGTATGAGGCAAACAACTTTTTCGTTGACATGTAGATGCGTATTTATCTTCATATTTATGGTATATGATTTGCAGATGGATACACGAGTTTGCCTGATGATGTCGTCCAAGACCAGCACGCATTTCATTTCGTTATCCTGCAGCTAGAAAAGATTTGCTTCACAGCAAGTCTCTGTTTGTATATTTGTCTCACTAAATTTTGCGATATGCCATCTGTCGTCATCTGGCTCTGCTGTTGCAAAACCAGATGACGTCAAATTAGATGTAAGGTAGTCTCTTATATGTGTACCAATGTATGTGATGTACAAACTCTAGTAGTTTCTAGACATGCGAAGATTTAAAATTGAAATACCGCTAAGTAGCATACTTTCTGACTGCATGTAGTTGTTCTTGTGGAGTAAAGTAATATTGTCAAAAAAATAACACATTTTGTTAAACATATAGCGAAAGATCTGAAAAAGTCGAATTGAAAAATGAGATAAAAAGCTGGAAAATCAATTTCGACCTATGGCAGGTCTAAAGTGCGGAAGGAATAAAAAAGAAACGGGTAATTTCAAGAAACCAAAATTTCTGTGTTTATACACAGACACAGCTATACGCATG